>OX030952.1:91355745-91955745 GCA_943735915.1 Pherbina coryleti
ATCGTGTTCGTAGTAAGACTGAAATAAAATAACGGAATCAAAAACAACTAAATTTTTTTCCAATGGTGGGACTTTGACCTTTTTACGACTATTGGTTCAGAAAATATTACCAAAATTGGTCAAAATTTCGTTAAAAAATTCCAGCAAAATTTAATAACTGGCCCTCTTTATTCGTTACGGAGCAATGTTTGGCATCGAATGAAAGATTCGATTTTTTGAAAAATTTAACCGATTTTGTGAATATCTTAAACCAAAAGAGGTCAAGGTAGCACCATTGGAAAAGTAATTTTTTTAACTTTTTATTGGATGCCAAACATTACCCCGTAGCAAATAAAGATTATTTTGATATTATCTTATTATGTCGAAATCTTTTTATTTTAATTTTTTCTAATTTGTTTTATCATAAAAATATTATTAACTTTATGAATATCCAAAGCTTCTTAGCGATTTTTTTCTTTCAGTTGGCAATTTTTGAATGTAGCGCTGAATGTAGCCAATGTGACCATGCATTATTTGTGCAGCTGTTACACACTATGTCATATTCAATATGAGCTTTACAAGCTCACCCAAACCGGTTTAGTGCGAAATTTAATGTGTACAAAGCTTTTAAAATTACTACAGTGTCACCAAGGCACCAAATAGTGCACGGATGGTAAAAGATCATGATTGTGTGTCAAAGATGAGCGCCGACTTCAAAGCTTTTATGTTCATAAAGCAATTAATATATTGATGATAATAAAACAAAATAGAAAAAATTGAAATGATAAGATTTCCAATATTATAATACATATAAATAGCTTTTAAAATATGACCAAGAAATTAATGGGAAAAGTAATTTTAAATTATTTTTTACTTTGTAGTGATTTTGAGGTCGGTTTTTTTTTTGTTAAAAAGTTTTTATATCTTCCTTTTTAGAGAATATGAAATTTTTTATGTAATAGTTATTCTTGGGGAAAATTTCAAACATGAAACTTTGTTCTTAAAAAATTTGTTTTATTAATTCCTGAAAGTTTTTTGGGTATTTTCCATTTCTGTTTCTTTACAATTTTTAGTGCCGCGCCCTTTCTATAATCCCGCCCGCTTTATTTACCGTACCTTATAATGATTCTACCTAGCCCTGTGCCAAATTTCAGTGTCCAAGTATCAATATTAAGCGTAATATAGTACTTTCCTTAAAGTGCCACACTCTGTGTACAATCCCGCTCACTTTTTTATTGATTCTACCTACCCACCTACCTGCATACCAAATATTAGTACGTTAGTGTCAATATTAACTAAGATATAGTATTTTTATAATATTGACACGCCCTTTTGTTGAATAACGCCCACTTTTTTGGCCGTAATTTGTAGTAACTGTACCTACCCATGTACTAAATTTCAGCACCCTAGTGTCAATATTATTCGATATATAGTGTGTTTATAATATTGCCACACCCATTTGTCGAATAAGGCCCTCTTTCTTTACAGTAATTTTTAAAAATTGTGTCTACCCCTGTACTAAATTTCAGTACCCTAGTGTCAATACTATTCGAGATACAGTGTTTTTCCAAAATTGCCACACCCCTTTGTCAAATAACGCCCACTTTATTGATCGTAATTTGTAATAATTATGTCCACCCCAGTATTTTTACTGTAAATTTCAGTACCCTAGTGTCAATATTTACTGAAATATAGTGTTTTTCTTATATTGACACCCCCCTTTGTCGAATACCGCCCACTTTTTTTAAAAAGGACCTCCGCGTTCATGGTATCTATCTGTTGACAAAAAATTACGGAAATCGGGCAAGTGGTTTAGGAGTTATCGATGTACATACATTTAAAAAAAAAAAAAAAAAAAAAAAGCGGACAAACCAACGAACTTGAGAACCTCCTCCTTTTTGAAGTCGGTTAAAATTCAGAATTAGAATATTTTCCTTGTGAACATCTCTTCATTTATTCTAATAAAAAAAAATACCGAAGGTGGCATTATAATCAAATTAAAATTCAAATCCCGAACTTGATGGGTAAATGCTTCTTCGGAAGCTCATCAGCAGTCTCAGCATTTAATTCGGGCAAAAGTTTTGCTAAAATTAATAACAAAAAAATAAAAACAAAATAAAATAAAAAAAAATTAAAAAAAAAATTAAAAAAAACAAATTTGTAAAATTCTCAAATTGCAATCTTTTGATTTCACCAAATATAAAATCGAAAAACAAGTCTTGTGGCAGCTACACTCAAAAAAAAAAAAAACTCAGATAAAAAAAGGAAGAAAAATAATACTTTTGTATTCAATGTCTCGTATAATGTGTATAAAAAAAAAAAAACAGTAAATATGTCTTATATCTCTCACGGTGTAGCCAACTACTTGATCAGGTTGACACCCACTAAAATGTTAGGGCAACGGTCAAAAGGCAAATTAAAGAGAATTTAATTAACGGTTAGATAACAACAAGAAACCTTCTAAATGCTAAATTGATTTTTAATAACATGGTAGCGAGTTCTTTGAATTGCGGTTTTGATTCTTAGCCAGTTGCACGTTGCTGCTGAATGGGCAGAACAGAAAAGACATGACTGCGTTATTAAAAAGAAGCAGCAATTTGATCATATCTGCCATAGAAGAACTTTTCCAAGAAATTCATGAATTGTTTTTTTTTCATAGAATTTGGACAACCAAATTGGAGAAACTTAATTAATTTATTATCACAAGATACGGATAGAAAATTTTGTAGGAGTCTAGCTGCATAAATTGTTTAAATAAAATTTAAAATTGTATGAAGTAGGTACTTGTTTTTTTTACTCTTACGCAGCCTTGTTAGCCAGTGGCTCAAACATCTGTACACACACAGTGTGATGATGATGATTACGAGAGAAAATTGCTGTTTTGACAGCTTGTCACTGGCACATCGATATTGAGCGGAGCTGTCATTGGGAAACGTGCTCATTTCAATATTCACTCAATCATGGCGTTTGTAGTACTTTTTTATTATTTTTGATAGTTTGTTGTTGTTTTTTGTTGCTGTTTTTGTTGTTGTTGTTGTTTGCCAATCATGCTACTCAGCCACTTGGTCATTAAGTCAGTGAATCAAATTGTTGACGCCACCGAAACACAAATCAAAATATATCTGAACCAGTCCTATTAAGCCAAAGCCTTGCCTGAACACTTTAGTTTTTCAAGTGTTTGAATTGATGTATCAATAATTTTGCAAAAATCGAAAGTTTAACACTTCATAAATGTTGACTTCATACACAAACAAGCTCTTATGTGACAACATTTGAAAAATGACATTTAAGTGGTTTTGGAAAGTAGCGAAATTTGCAAGTCAATTGCAGAGTGTTGTGAAGAAAAATAAAGCCCGTAGGAAAACATAATGAAGGCGGTCATGAAATTTTAATATTAATGAATTTCAGTGCGATGTGAGATTTATCATTAGTGTGATTAAAAAAAAATCATTTATCATTTTTATGCATTCAACGAGCACTTACTAATGAGTATTTATTAAAACACATATTTTTTTTTTAGAAATATTTTTATACTCTCATATTTTCATTACTTTGCATAACATTACATTACAATAAAATAACATTTCATATATATCTTGTCATAAGTAAAGGAAATCGTAGTGTTGGATTAGAAGCGCAACAGGTTTGTTTCTTAAGTCTTTTGTTTTGCTGTATAAATTTCAAGAGCATTGGCACAGTTTCGCTAGCAAAGTCAAATAATTATCAATAAGAGTTGCAGCCATATTACTCATACTAAAAAAAGGGTTAAAAATTGCCACAACTTAATTGTTTATGTAGTTCGCACGCTTTCGTTTCAAGCGATTAGCCGATAATTTGTTTTTTACTATGTGGCTTTTTTTTAAAGGTTGTAGAATTTTGAATTGAAATAATATACAGAGATAACATATCACATTGATCAAAAAGTTCCCGGAATCACCACCATGTGGCGCTTTCAGTCACCCGATTTGAGTTCTGTTTTTTTTAAGGTGGCCACATCTGCCATTGACATTCTATGAAATTTTCAGCTTGATAGCTTGACATTTGTCAAAGTGACATCTGCGACTGTGCGTGTTTTCGATTTTGTACAATTTTAAAAATTGAATTGAATTCACAACAACGAGTTTGTATTGAATTTTCCGTTAATGATGCGACGACATTGCATATGTTAGAAAAGTGTTTCGGCAACGATACTTTGAAGAAAACAGTCGTTTATCAGTGGCAAGAATTTTTCAGAAGTGGCCGTGAGTCTGTGAACGATGATGGACGGAGTGGCAGGCCACTGTCATCGAAAACCAACGAAAACATCAACCAAATCAAAGAATAAATAACCGTAGACCGCAAATTGACCATTAGATAGATGGCTGGGATTTGCTTTTGAATCCGTTGGAGACATTTTGGTTAATGATTTGGGCCTCAGACGTGTCGCTGCAAAGCTCATGCCGAAAGACCCGAATTTCATGCAAAAAAGGGACCGCTTTGACCTCACAAAAGACATAATTTCCAAGGCCGAATCCGACCCAACATTCATCAAACGGATCATTACTGGAGACGAGACGTGGATTTATGAGTATGACATGCAATCCAGACATCAAGCGAGTGAATGGCGTGCACCGAAGGAGTCTCGACCGAAAAAATCACGTTGTTTTCAGTCGAAAAAGAAGGCGATGCTCACAGATTTCATTGATTATAAGGGTGTTGTGTATCATGAATTCCTTCCACAAGATATTCAAACAGTCAACAAGAAGTATTATTTGGGCGTTATAAGACGTTTGCGTAAAGCAATTCGCCAAAACATACCGGATTTGTGAGCAAACAACTCGTGGATCTTGCACCACGATAACGCACCGTCGCACAATGCCATCGTTATCCGTGAACATTTGGCAAAAAATGAAACGAATACCATTCAACAACCACCGAATTCCCCTGATTTGGCTCATTGCGACTTTTTCCTATTCGGTCAACTCAAGAAACCGCTGCTCCGTGGAACGCGTTTCAGCACTCAAGATGAGATCATGGAAAAATCGAAGATGGCTCTGATGGCCATATCGCAAACCGAATATAAAAAAATGTTTCGAGGATTGGATCAAATGCTGGCATAAGTGCGTTGCAGTCGATAGGGAGTACTTTGAAGGGGACAATATAGATTTTAAATATAATATTAATGTATTAGATGTAATGTAAAAATTCATCTTGTATTTTTAATTTCCTCAATAAATTCCGGGAACTTTTTAATCAGTACTTTCAAACTGAAAACTGGATTTATTAGAAAGATAATTTTATATCATTAGTGTTTAAATATGATGTCGGGCATGTAAACATCCTAGTTGACGTTGGTGCATACTGGAAGTAAAATTTTCGACCACTTTTTTAAGAATTTCGAGCCGTATCATAACAATGGTTCGCACAATGTTGTCTTTCAAGATGTACATACACGCAAAGAAAACAAAACGTTTATCGCCAGTTTGCCGCAAACGAACTTCATTTGTCGTACTTGAAATCGTTATTTGCAAACGTTTCAACAGTTGTCATAATAATAGTCAATTGCGAGAAACGCATCATTTAGTTGCAGGAAATTAATTTCGTTTGTCATAAACGCGAGTGATTTTTAAATTGCAGCAAATTGAAAAATTTGTTTTTCTCAACTGAAAACATCTTTTGTTTTTCCCTTCGTTGTATTAACACAACGCTTATAGTTCAAAGTTACTTTTTGGACAAATTGTTACTATATAAGCAAATTGGTAAGGAATTGAAAATTCCTTAACACTGCACGTTTTATGCTATAACTTCTGAACCCTTCAAAAACACATCTTAATTTTATATTGTTGGAAAGGTATTGAAACGTACAAAAAACCAAAATAAAGAAACAGAAAAAAAATTATAGCGTCTATTGTCGGCATGGCATTAAGCTTTGAAATTAAGAATGGGTCAATTTACAGTAATTTTTTTAAAAGTTTTATATTTTATCCTTAAAGAAGAGGAGACAACTATTCCAATGACACAATTTATTAGTTAATAAAATGTAATTTAAAATGCCTGAGCTACGTTGTCTAAAAATAGGCCCAAATACCCAACCTAAAAACAAATTTTGAGCCAAATTGGAGATGGTCAGTGCGACTGATAGGTCACTCAATCTGAAATGGGCGATATATATATAAGATATATTTTCAAGTTGATGACAACTGAATAATCGTTTGTGGCAAATACAATTCGTAAACGAAGTGCAGTTGGTGAATTTTTCAGTTGCGGTTAACGAAAAATTTCTTTGCGTATAGTTGCTGGTTGTTTGCAAAACAATAACTTTATATAATCCCAAAGAAAATAATTCAAATTCACGATCTTGGTGGACTGGTCCATTTCGAGAAATTTCGCATTCGCCAAATGTTTAATTCAATAAGTCGATTGTTTGACACTCTCTATGGCATGTGGAGCCGTCCTGTAGGAAAAACATGTCTTTAGTAAACATTTTATTCAATTGGTGCGCGAAATAATCGGCAGTCATGGCAATATAGCAAATAACCCTTGAGGGTAACGCTCTGGTCGCCCTCATTTTTAAAGTGGTAAGGACCAATGATTTCATTGGCCCATAGCCAATGCGCACAAGTGCACCAAACAATGATTTTTGTGGATATAATGGTGAATGAAGACTTTGTTGTGGATTATACACTCCTTATGTGACAATTTTGCTTATTGACAAGTCCATTAGGCAAAAAATGAACGGAATATCAAATCATCAGATCACTGAACAGAATATTGCGATAAAATAGTGGATTGACTTCAGCCCATTGACCGAACGTATGGCGTAAACGATGATCATTCCGCTTTAATTCTTGCATATCAGTTGGATCTTATAAGGTCATAGGTCATATAAGGTTACGTAAAATTTTCTATAAAGCGGATGGATACAGGTTATATGGGTCCTCCACAAATGATAATAGATTTGCCATATCTGCCCAACGTATGACAGTTTTGGAAAAATTGAACATCTAAAAAACAACTTCCTTTAAATAATTGTTTGCTTTTTAATATTTAAAATATACAACTTTTTGCAATGACTTCACTTATTCACCATCTAATTGAGTTTAAGTAATTTTTCAAAAATTAGTTCTCTTTAAAAGTTGGTTAAAATCTCTGTCGTGTTTTTTGATGTAACAATTCACCATGTTAAAAAAATTGACCGAAAAAATAACATGCCCACCATACAATTATGTTGTAAATATAACTGCAATTATCATCATGTAATAATTAAGCCAAATCATAACATAATTAACTTCAATAAAGTTCGATCTCGTTTCGGTAGCAAGCCGTAATATTGAGAAAATCACAACTTTCACGTTGTTGGCCAAACCAAAAATTAACTTAAACGTCGATAAATCGCTGAACAAGCTTTAATTTGAATTTGTACCGTACAGTGATAGCGCTGCTATAAGCAGTGCTCGCTCTTAAGTTTTAGAGGCTGGCCAGTGACCACCCATGTTGGTGCCTTTTCCTCATGCCCACCATTGCGTGTGCGTGCTTGCGTGACAAAACTTAATTTTTGTCAAAAAAATTAAACTTAATTTTAGTTTTTAGTTAAATAACTTTTTTTAAGTATCTTAAAAGAAAATAACTGCGACCCAGTGACCAGAATTATGAAAACTAGTTTCTTTTAGAGGGAAGCAAACACGCATAACTTAAGCGAAGATATAAGATATACACGGCCGCCATAGATATTTTATCAAACATTTTAGGTCGGTTTCGATTTTGACCCGTTAATATGGGTGGTGATAAAGTATATTACTTACTTACTTTTTACTTAAGTGGCCATCGAAACCCGTCGCCGGGTTTTGGGCGACCTCATCAGCTCTCTCCAGGCTGAGAGAGGGCTCTGCAACGTAAATGCTTACTAAGCCCTTAGTAGCACCTATTAGCAATTGTAACTCTTCGTTTTATCTCCAGGTTGACATCGTTGTTGCTGTTAACGGAGGTAGATAAATTCCTTGACCACTTCAAAGTTATATTTGCCAGTTATACTTCGTTTTACCTCTGAAACCATCTTTACTGATTCCTTTTCGATAGCGGTGAAAGCAGCAATGACATCTCTCTTGGTCTGACCGATTGGAAAAATGCTGCCTCCACAATCTCAGTGCGCACTGCGAATCTCTAACCAGATCTCCGCTTTCATCTCTACAAGTGGATCCTCCGGCTTGAAACCTTGGGTTAGATGCTTAACCTGTTTTCAGAACTTTCGTGCATCCTTCTTGCCCTGGTACTCCTCAATTTCTTCGCGCTCACGCTTTTCTTACACGACCCGATGACGCCGGTGGACTTTGGGCGCACATCTCCCACTCCATGCGCACTGTCACTGAAGAAGTGATTGCTTTCCTGCACCCGCAACCTCGGAACCAATGGTACGACCTGGAGTATCGCGATGCGACAGCAACAAAAAACCCCACATTGAAAAAAAAAGATATAGTAGTTTCGACTATGTCGTAACACAAGACGTATAATTATTCAATTCGCTTTTGATGACATCTTTTTTAAAAATATTTATTCCATACACCTGAGCAGATGACCTTTAAAAGAGTGCCGGAAAGGGTTAATGTGTATCACTGACCCCCATTACTTTTACAAAAGGAACATTTTTGCGTTCGACACCTTATCCCTCCGACCACTCCTTAGGGGGGCTCCTATACAAAGTTTATGGTTTTTGTATAGTTATGTCATACACCAGAGCATATGACCTTTAAGAGAGTGCCGGAGAGGGTTACTATGTATTACCTACCTCCATTACTTTTGCAAAGGGAACATTTTTGCGCTTGACACCTTTTCCCTCCGATCACTCCTTAGGGGGGCTCCCATACAAATTTTATGGTTTTTGTGCCGGAAAGGGTTAATATGTATCACTGACCCCCATTGCTTTTGCAAAAGGAGCATTTTTTCCTTCGACACCTATTCCCTCCAACTACTCCTTAGGGGGGCTCCCATACAAATTTTATGGTTTTTGTTTATTTATTCCATACACCTGAGCTTATGACCTTTAAAAGAGTGCCGGAAAGGGTTAATATGTATCACCGGCCCCCATTACTTTTGCAAAAGGAACATTTTTGCCTTCGACACCTATTTCCTCCGACCACTCCTTAGGGGGGCTCCCATACAAATTTTATGGTTTTTGTTTATTTATTCCATACACCTGAGCATATGACCTTTAAGAGAGTGCCGGAGAGGGTTAATATGTATGACTGACCCCCATTACTTTTGCAAAAGGAACATTTTTGCCTTTGACATCTATTCCCTCCGACCACTCCTTAGGGGGGCTCCCATACAAATTTTATGGTTTTTGTTTATTTATTCCATACACCTGAACATATGACCTTTAAGAGAGTGCCGGAGAGGGTTAATATGTATGACCGATCACCATTTCTTTTGCAAAAGGAACATTTTTGCGTTAGACACCTATTCCCTCCGACCACTCCTTAGGGGGGCTCACATACAAATTTTATGGTTGTGTCGATAAAACCGGAAACTGTCGATAAATAGGTAGCAAGTTTAAGCAAAAAAAACATCAAATGTTGGCTTTATATTTCATGTAATTGTGTAAAATTTATATAAGTTAGAGAGTTCTAACATGAATTTTTGTCGCATTGAGGATCAAGCAGACCAACAAGTGCTAACATCAACATTATACGATCAGTACTTTAGGCCCACCAAAGGCTCAAAAAGTTATATAAATACCGACACCTGATCACTATCAACCCCCCTACTTACCTCTGAGAATGACGTATTCTACGTCAAAAAAAAAAAAAAGTTCTCCACTATATTTGTACATTTGCGAACTCATTAGCGAACATAAAAGTGAGCTATTTATGACAGGTGAATGATGAAAATAATTAATTTTTAAGTGTCACAAAACGTATTTTCCTATCCCGAGACGTTCATATATTAAATCTAAAAATATACTTTTGGATTAGTAAGTAGTTATATTAACTGACCCACTTGTTTGAGGTTGTATAGAAATCAAATCGAAAATCTTAAGCTTATTACATATTTTCAATCAAATAATTCAACAGCAATTCCGCTACATAATGATTGCAATTTAAACAGAAGTCTACAAAATGTGAAACGGCATCAAAGTGTTACATTTGACATGGTCGTTGCGGCTGCGGTCTGCTGCCAACTACTGGAAACTACTTTAATCAGGAAATATTTTTCATCATTTAAAGTTAAAAAGTTTTGCAATATTTTGACTGAGTTTGCAAGCTGATTGTATTGATATACTACGCCATCGCAGAAAGATTATGCGACGCGACAAATTCAACAACAATAACAACAACAATAACAGCAACAACAACAACAACATCAATTTTAACTAAGTTAACGCTTGAACGGCAAGTTTGACTGTCAAATACCATGAACCATAGCACTCACTGCGTTGTGGTTACTAACTAGTTTGAGAATCAGCAGCGTCGAACCCAGCTCAACTCACTCAAAGGTTGGCTTAATTTTCGCAACTGATTGGCGTGCATTTTACTAAATTTTCATTTATTGCTGTTCAATGTTGAGATAAGAATCGGAAACGTGATGCTGCTTAATTTGTATGCCTTGATTGCGGGAAATTTTAAAAAAATCTAAAATAAGAAAAGTTGACGCCAAGGAAGCGACAAAAGCATTTATGAAGTGGTTTCATTGGTTTCAAATTGCTGTTTATTAAAAATTGTAAGTGTTAAACATATTATTTTATTTACTAAATTTTATTTCTATCAATAAACATAAAAAATAAATGAAATCCTCTTAAATTATATGGCTCAGTCATTTCTGAACTATATCTGAAGACTCTGTCTGTTGCTCTGTCTGTTGCAACAAATAAATTTCAATTTGTGCAAAAGTTGCCGAAAACTACAAAAGTAGCGGGCGCGACTTAAGAGGAAGTCTCAGAGAAAACTTTAACTTAACAATATTAAAACATGTCACGATTGTCTAGTTGTTGTAAAAATTATTTTGAATGCAGTACCTAAGGACACTGCGTATTCTATGGCTACAACAAAGACAGCAAAATAAACACACAATCAAACAAATAAACAAACAAATAAACAAACAAACAAGCCAACAAACAAGCTAACAAACAAATAAATAAACAAACAAACCCGACAATAACAACAACACCGTATTGTAAAAAATACAAAAACAACAAAAACAAAAAAAAAAAACAAAAATTAAAAATAAAAAAATAAACAAAAAATAATGTCAAAGTTTATTATTTATACGCTTGCGTCTTTTGTCGTTTGTCGACGATGTTTTCGCCGTTTTCCCTTTTTGCTATATTTGCGCATGTGCAACGCTCGTTAGGCTTTCAGGAAAACAAATACGAACAAAAACCATAACAATAACAAATACAATAATAATAAAAAGGGAAGCAGATCGACCAGCCAGCCGCCCGCCATCGCTTTCAACATTCTGTAAGTTTTTTTTTTTTTTTCGTTTTTTTTTTTCATCTCATTTTTGTCGAACTTTGCATCCAACTGTGTGTGAGTCGCTTTGTGTTTTATTTTCCAGATAAACATCTAACAACACGATCGCATTTCCTAAACAGGCGCCAGTAACCTAGTTTGTTTTGTCAGTTGTTCGTTTTTAGTTTCATTTATTATTAGACTCGATACTTTGCAAAAAAAAAAAAAAAAAAAAAAAAAAAAATAAAAAATCAAGAAAAGCAAGCACAAAGAAAATAAGAATATTTCAGTCTTACACTTTTCTTTTATTGGCAATTTCAAGGGAGGGTCTTGCGCTTAAACCAACAATGACTTCTCTTTGGGTTTCAACTAAAGAACAGTTTTTGTTTTTATTTATTTTGTAAGATTTGGAAATATTTGAAGGAATGTTGTTACTAAATATTAATAAAGGGTGTCCCAAAAGTCACTGACATTTTAATTTTTGAATAAAACGCATTAAGGCGCTTCAGGCCACTTCGTAAGTAAGTTTTTCATGAATGACGAAGCTTCAAAATTTTCTTACGAACATTGAGATACGAAGCTATACGCTTCATATTCGATGCTTGCGCAGTAAATAACTTTGATTAATATTGTTTCATTTGTCAAAATTAAAAAATAAAAAATTGCCACCAAAGAGAAAATATATTTTCATCAAATGTACATCGTCGGCTTACAAGGAAAATTGACCAACAACGAAAATTCGGTTTTTTACTGTTTGGAGAAGTATACTATAAAAAGTCATTAATAAATTTCTGGCAATACTGAATATCTTGTATTTTAACTAAAAATATCCCTTTTGTCCTTTTATATACGAAATTAAAAAGGAAGCACAGGGGCCGTCATAACAATAAAAGCTTGTTTTTCTTTTTATCACGAACTACGTTTTTCAGTTGGTTATTTTTCCTTGTAAGCCGACGATATGCTTCTGCCGTTTAAGCATATCGAATGTTCTTCAATAAAATTCAGGAGTCCGGCATCTGGTCGCACAACCTGTCGTCCGCTTGCTTTCCGAACGAAAATATGTTCAGAGGTAGCATTGGAAAAGGTTATCTTAAAACAAGCTAAAAGACAGGATTCATCAACGACTAAATTTAATTTTAAAACATTCCAAGAAATGCGAAAACATTTAATTTTATGTAAATGTAAAAATAATTAATTTTTAAAGATAAAGATCATTAATGGGCATTAAGGGGGACTATATACCCAGAGGGCGAAAAAAAGATCATGTTTGTGCGTTTTTTTTTAGAAAAACTAAGGGATATTTTTAAACGAGGTTTTTTATGCCTTAAAATATACGCATTCAAGAGTATGTTTAGTTTTTTTTTAATTAAAAAAATTTAATATTAAGGCAGATACAGCATTTTTGTAGAGCGCTGTGAAAAAAAGGTGAAATGCGATGACTTAGATTGCTCCTCCTAAATTCATCTGAAAGAAAAAAATTAAAAATATTATTAAGTTAGATACTTAAAACTCGTTCTTTTCATAGCCGATTTTGAAAATATTGATTTTTCACAAAATGGAGGACTTCCGAACGTAAATTAACGATTTACGACCAAAAATTCATTCATTATTTGCTACGAAAGCTACGAAGCTACGAAAAACAAAAATCCTATGACAAGTACGATCCTTGTGGTGGCCGTGGCGTAGTTGGTTAAAGTGCGTGGCCGCTATGTCAACGAACTTGGTGACCCAGGTTCGAACCCCATCAGCAACAGAAAATTATTTGAATTAAAATAATTTTTCTGTACGGCCGCCACCTCTCTGCCATTGTCACCTCAGGTTTGCCATTGTCACCTCAGAGAGTAATTAAAATGCCATGTAAAGCTTCTTGAGAATAAGAACATTTCGTTCATCGCCGTTCGGAGTCGGCGTTAAACATGTAGGTCCGGTTCTCGGTCAATTGTGTACAAACTGAATAAACACGCACAACACAATTGATCATAAGAAGCTAGGTCAAAGTCCTTTCAAGGGCTTAAATGGCCAGTTATTTATTTTTTTTTTATGACAAGTACGAGATTATGAGTAACATAAGCCTGCAAAAAAATGAAAACGATCAGTCCACTGAGTTTCGAGAAATCTTGGTCACCGACTCTGAAAACATGGTTTCGAGAAAAACGCGTTTGAAAATAAGGGCCAGCACTGCGCGCTCTAGAAGGCGATTCACTTACTAGGCTATAACTTTGTTATTTTTTGAGATATCGACTTGAAATTTTCACCACATATATTTTTGAGGCTTAATGCCAACGAATGACATGAACCACCTTATTGTTTTGTTGAAATGTCTCTGAATTTTTATTGAATTATAAGTGGTTTCATCTCATACAACATTTGGAATGAAATAGATAGAGTCGTCGTAGACAAATGAAATTTGATCCTTGAGTAACTACTTTGAAATCCGCTCACAACCACGCCTACCTCCCATATAACACAAAAATTTAAAACGCTGAATTTTTTGTATTGCAGTTACATAAAAAGAAGTCCCTCAAGAATCTGGAATATATATGTTTATATTAAAAAAACTGATTTGCCACGCCCACCTCCTATACGAAATAAACATAGCATTCAAATTTTAAGACCGAGTCGTCGTAGACCATTGAAATTTGTTGTTTTAGTTGGGATAAGCTTTATTTGAACACATTTAAAATTTTTTAAATCCGCCGACAACCACGCCTTCCTCCCATATAACACAAATATTTAAAACACCATATTTTTTGTAATGTAGTTATATTAAAACGCCTCAAGAATCTCAAACATATATGTGTAGATTTTAAAAAACTAAACTGGCACGCCCGTCCGTGGCGTAGTTGGTTAAAGTGCGTGGCCGCTATGTCAACCAACCTGGAGACCCGGGTTCGAATCCCAGCAGCGACAGAAAATTATTTGAATTAAAATGATTTTTCTGTACGGCCGCCAGCTCTTTGCAGACAATGGCAAACCTCAGAGAGTAATCAAAATGCCATGTAAAGCTTCTTGAGAACGAGAACATTCCGTTCATCGCCGTTCGGAGTCGGCATTGAGCATGTAGGTCCGGTTCTCGGTCAATTGTGTACAAACTTAATAACACGCACAACACAATTGATCATAAGAAGCTAGGTCAAAGTCCTTTCAAGGGCTGAAATTACCAGTTATTTATTTTTATTTTTTTATTTTTCAAACTGCCACGCCCACCTCCCATACGAAAATTATATAGCATTTATATGTTAAGAACGATTCGTCGTAGACCAATGAAATTGTGTTATATGTAAGTTTAGATCGGCTATATAAGATCACAGACAAAAATGTTTTTAAGCCCGCCCACAAACATAAAAATTTATAACGCTATATTATTTTTTTATACCCCCATGTTTAAAAAACGTAAAAGGGGTGTATTAATTTTGTCACGCCGTTTTTAACGACCATAAGGAGGCAGGTATAGAAAAGTACGTATATTTTTAATAAAGGTCAAGTTCGAAAATGAGCCAAATCGGATGAAAATTTCGCCTACCTCCCATACAAAGTGACTTCATTAAAACCGTAAAGTCTCTTAGAATTCCACAAAAATTAATATAAGGACTTACAGGTTTGCATATGAACGAAATCGAGTGAAAACCACGGCTATCTCTCATACAAAGTGACTTTACCAAAAAACAAAAGCGAATATTTTCTGTTAAAACTATGACGAAAATGTTTTTACAAATAAACATTTTATTGACTGCTTAAGACTTTGAATAAACTTTGGTTCGGCCGTGGGGGTATTTTAACTTCGGCCCAGTCGAAGATAATTTCTTACTAAGTAATTAGTTTATATTAAATCTATGCATATTGCATTGAAGCTATGAAATTATCGTTCAAAATCTACTTTTCAAAGGCTCAGTTTCCTTAAAACAAATCCTGAACATCTCTTTCCAAAACCTAACGTAAAACATTAAAGGAATTGTTTCAAAGACAAAAAGAAATGCTTTTTAGTTCATTGATAAATTCAATTCATCATAAATATTCATTAAAACATATTTTGAAATACTTCGATACTTAAGAAAACGAGTCAGATATGGGCGGTAGTCTTTCATTCACGCCATTCATTCGCGGTTTTAAAAAATTTATTTTTTTTTTGTTTGGGAGATAGGCGGAAAGAGATTTTGCTGCAACGATGAGGTAACCGCCGAACAGCGCCTTTTTAGAACAATTGCTGACAGTTAACGGTCCAAACGTCACATTTCGCCGTATACAACTGTTTTAGATCCAAAAAGGATATATTCATAGCGAATACAGGGAATGTCAGCTGAGGTTGCTAAGGATGAAATAAAGGCAAATCCTCGATACACGATACGATAGATTGCAGAAACATTGAACATCCATCATTCAACCATTTAAGACTTGCTGAAAAAGCTGGGATACATAAGCAACCTAAATGATCAATTGTGTTGTGCGTGTTATTAAGTTTGTACACAATTGACCGAGAAATGGACCTACAGGCTTAACACCGACTCCGAACGACGATGAACGGAATGTTCTTATTCTCAAGAAGTCTTACATGGCATTTTGATTACTCTCTGAGGTTTGCCATTGTCTGCAGAGAGGTGGCGGCCGTACAGAAAAATTATTTTAATTCAAATAATTTTCTGCCGCTGCTGGGGTTCGAACCTGGCTCTCCAGGTTCGTTGACATAGCGGCCACGCACTTTAACCAACTACACCACGGACGCCACAAGTGCAACAATTTACAAAAAAAAAAAAAAACCCCCGTAGGGTTTGACGCTTGTTTTTAATGTTTTCAAATCAAAAAATTATATGGAAGTCCCCTAAGGAGGTGTCGGATGGGATAAGTCCCAAAGAGAAAAATGTTCCTCTTGCAATAATAATGAGCGTCGGTCGTACATACATATAAACCCTCTCCGGCCATTCCTTAAATCGGCTTTTTAAATCCCTTAAAGTAAAAATAAATAAAAGAACATTTGTCAACATTCGCCTGTCTTCCAAATATTAATATGTATCAGACTGTTTTCTAAATACATGTTTTTGTTTTAAGGAGTAAATGCTGATTTCAAAAGGAAAACAAAATCTTAGAAGCAATTTAGATTAATACACACCTAAAATCGCTCGGCCCACTTACACGCGCCATTGATAATATTTATGCAGCCATTATGCAACATTGCTGACGGAACTAAATACTTCATATTATTTTATATTATTTTATTTTTTTTTTTCTGAAAATGTCACATTTTGTCGCAGCAATTAAGAACTCATTTTGCATATTAAGAGCATATTTTTCTTTCAGCCCACACCGATGAAAGTAAAATTGTATTTATAAGCATAGCAACAATTGTGGTTTATTTGCAACAATTGCTCATAGCCCATGAATTAATCTACGTAATCCATCAGAGCGCCACTACGTATTACAAGTTATGGTGTTGTTGTAAAAATCGTTCATGTTGCACGTTAAGCTCAAACGCCCACGCATTGCATGTTGGAACCATATACAACAAGGTGAAGGCGGTTTTTTTTTCTGTTATGATCAATTTGAGGACATGATTAGGAAACTTGATTCAAAGTAATAATCGATAGAAACCATGCAAGGTAAGCGTCCAACAGTGACCAATAATGAAACTGGCGCCAGGTTAAGAGGCTAATAAGCTTAGCCAATTAAATGGGTGTATTGCAAAAAAAAAAAAAAAAAAAAAATTGAAGGTACTGCTCCCGAACACTTGAATTGGAAGGATGACTTATGATAGAATACGTTGTGAGTAAGTATGTTTTATCAAGAAAATGTTAAATTTTCGAATGGAATTGTCCGAACTCATCTGGCAATCCTAAGTATTGCTGAGGCGCAAGATTAAAAAGGCAGCCCTAGTATCATGTCAAAATTTCTGTTTAATTAAGTAAAAAGTACTTTTTGATGCGTTGATGAAAAACTCTGCCAGTTTTGATAAAATTAAAATATGTGCTGTGATGTGTGATACCGATGTGTGATATCGTTTGCCACGCCGGCAATAAAATACTTTTGAACTGTTTTAGTTTTGATAGGTATTTAGTTTTTAGTGAGAAATTTTAAAAATTCGAAAAATGTGTTGTAATGTGCTTAAGTTGTGTTGACATGAATCATTAAATTTCATTAAAAAATTTCATACTTTTAAACTTTGAGAGCATTAATGAATTTTTTCAAAAATGCTAGTTCTGATTATTTCTGGCTCAAAAACATGAATCATCACAATGTGTTGATGTTCGTTCTTAAAAATTATATTTCAATAGAAATTCTTCAAGATTTGTACGATATACAATGCTACTGCATCGAAAATGATGAAGATGTAAATAGTTAGAGTTCAACGCTCGTCTTATAAACGGTTTAGTCCTATTCCCACAGACTATAATGAAATTATGGTCAATTTAGTATAGTTTGGAAAATTCCGTGACCTAATTTCCTCCTAATATAAATATTTTCCACTTTTAAATCTTAAATGTTAAGAGGAACATTAAAATTAATTAGTTCCCTGACTTCGTTTATAACATAATTATTCCCGAACGAAACCTGTTCAAATTTAATTTTTATATTTTATTGCTTTATTTTAAACATCTCAATAAACATCATTTTCAATATCATCATCATCATCATCATCATCATCATCGTCATCACCATCACATCAGTCTCGCAATCTCAAAAAATTCGACTTTCCTTCTCGTTTGAACTCAGCCTCTTGAACGACAACGGAAAAAAAATATAAAGAAAGAAAAACTTTCGATTTTATTCCTTCGTTAAAACTTGTCGGATTGTCGTCAGATCTTGTGACAGCGTCGGCAAGTTTATCGCTCGTTGTACGTTGCTGTTGCTGCGGCAAGCGCACAGTTTTATGACGTATTTACCGCTTATATAGATAGAATCGTCAGCAGGTTCATTTATTTTATTTCTCTATTAATTTTTTTTTTTTTTTTTTGTAGATTTGATATGCACGCAAGCTGTGATTGGTTGTTGTTGTTGTTGCGCACACGCAGCTTGTGTGCCGACTAAAGTTTGACATTTGCTCATTGACTGTTTTGATTGATGACAAATCCGAACTCATCATCGTCGTCGTCGTCGTCGTCGTGCGGCTGTCAATTATTTCATTGTTATTGTTTTTACGGTTACATGTTTATGCGTTGTTGACATTTTGTTAAACTCGAAGAAGAGCGAAAGTCAATAGAGTTTTTTTTTGTACAGATATATTTAAACATCAAGCATTTGACAAGAGAAAGGTTAGATTTTATTTTGGCATTTATGTTTGCGTGAGGAGGTTTGGCATTAGGTTTAGACGTCGATTATGTGATAGTTCTAAGACGTAATTATTTTTGCTATTAATATTTAAACTTAAACTTAAACTTAAGCTTAAACTTTAACTTTAACTTTAACTTTAACTTTAACTTTAACTTTAACTTTAACTTTAATTTTAACTTTAACTTTAACGTTAACTTTAACTTTAACTTTAACTTTAACTTTAACTTTAACTTTAACTTTAACTTTAACTTTAATTTTAACTTTAACTTTAACTTTAACTTTAACTTTAACTTTAACTTTAACTTTAACTTTAACTTTAACTTTAACTTTAACTTTAACTTTAACTTTAACTTTAACTTTAACTTTAACTTTAACTTTAACTTTAACTTTAACTTTAACTTTAACTTTAACTTTAACTTTAACTTTAACTTTAACTTTAACTTTAACTTTAACTTTAACTTTAACTTTAACTTTAACTTTAACTTTAATTTTAACTTTAACTTTAACTTTAACTTTAACTTTAACTTTAACTTTAACTTTAACTTTAACTTTAACTTGAACTTGAACTTTAACTTTAACTTTAACTTTAACTTTAACTTTAACTTTAACTTTAACTTTAACTTTAACTTTAACTTTAACTTTAACTTTAACTTTAACTTTAACTTTAACTTTAACTTTAACTTTAACTTTAACTTTAACTTTAACTTTAACTTTAACTTTAACTTTAACTTTAACTTTAACTTTAACTTTAACTTTAACTTTAACTTTAATTTTAACTTTAACTTTAACTTTAACTTTAACTTTAACTTTAACTTTAACTTTAACTTTAACTTTAACTTTAACTTTAACTTTAACTTTAACTTTAACTTTAACTTTAACTTTAACTTTAACTTTAACTTTAACTTTAACTTTAACTTTAACTTTAACTTTAACTTTAACTTTAACTTTAACTTTAACTTTAACTTTAACTTTAACTTTAACTTTAACTTTAACTTTAACTTTAACTTTAACTTTAACTTTAACTTTAACTTTAACTTTAACTTTAACTTTAACTTTAACTTTAACTTTAACTTTAACTTTAACTTTAACTTTAACTTTAACTTTAACTTTAACTTTAACTTTAACTTTAACTTTAACTTTAACTTTAACTTTAACTTTAACTTTAACTTTAACTTTAACTTTAACTTTAACTTTAACTTTAACTTTAACTTTAACTTTAACTTTAACTTTAACTTTAACTTTAACTTTAACTTTAACTTTAACTTTAACTTTAACTTTAACTTTAACTTTAACTTTAACTTTAACTTTAACTTTAACTTTAACTTTAACTTTAACTTTAACTTTAACTTTAACTTTAACTTTAACTTTAACTTTAACTTTAACTTTAACTTTAACTTTAACTTTAACTTTAACTTTAACTTTAACTTTAACTTTAACTTTAACTTTAACTTTAACTTTAACTTTAACTTTAACTTTAACTTTAACTTTAACTTTAACTTTAACTTTAACTTTAACTTTAACTTTAACTTTAACTTTAACTTTAACTTTAACTTTAACTTTAACTTTAACTTTAACTTTAACTTTAACTTTAACTTTAACTTTAACTTTAACTTTAACTTTAACTTTAACTTTAACTTTAACTTTAACTTTAACTTTAACTTTAACTTTAACTTTAACTTTAACTTTAACTTTAACTTTAACTTTAACTTTAACTTTAACTTTAACTTTAACTTTAACTTTAACTTTAACTTTAACTTTAACTTTAACTTTAACTTTAACTTTAACTTTAACTTTAACTTTAACTTTAACTTTAACTTTAACTTTAACTTTAACTTTAACTTTAACTTTAACTTTAACTTTAACTTTAACTTTAACTTTAACTTTAACTTTAACTTTAACTTTAACTTTAACTTTAACTTTAACTTTAACTTTAACTTTAACTTTAACTTTAACTTTAACTTTAACTTTAACTTTAACTTTAACTTTAACTTTAACTTTAACTTTAACTTTAACTTTAACTTTAACTTTAACTTTAACTTTAACTTTAACTTTAACTTTAACTTTAACTTTAACTTTAACTTTAACTTTAACTTTAACTTTAACTTTAACTTTAACTTTAACTTTAACTTTAACTTTAACTTTAACTTTAACTTTAACTTTAACTTTAACTTTAACTTTAACTTTAACTTTAACTTTAACTTTAACTTTAACTTTAACTTTAACTTTAACTTTAACTTTAACTTTAACTTTAACTTTAACTTTAACTTTAACTTTAACTTTAACTTTAACTTTAACTTTAACTTTAACTTTAACTTTAACTTTAACTTTAACTTTAACTTTAACTTTAACTTTAACTTTAACTTTAACTTTAACTTTAACTTTAACTTTAACTTTAACTTTAACTTTAACTTTAACTTTAACTTTAACTTTAACTTTAACTTTAACTTTAACTTTAACTTTAACTTTAACTTTAACTTTAACTTTAACTTTAACTTTAACTTTAACTTTAACTTTAACTTTAACTTTAACTTTAACTTTAACTTTAACTTTAACTTTAACTTTAACTTTAACTTTAACTTTAACTTTAACTTTAACTTTAACTTTAACTTTAACTTTAACTTTAACTTTAACTTTAACTTTAACTTTAACTTTAACTTTAACTTTAACTTTAACTTTAACTTTAACTTTAACTTTAACTTTAACTTTAACTTTAACTTTAACTTTAACTTTAACTTTAACTTTAACTTTAACTTTAACTTTAACTTTAACTTTAACTTTAACTTTAACTTTAACTTTAACTTTAACTTTAACTTTAACTTTAACTTTAACTTTAACTTTAACTTTAACTTTAACTTTAACTTTAACTTTAACTTTAACTTTAACTTTAACTTTAACTTTAACTTTAACTTTAACTTTAACTTTAACTTTAACTTTAACTTTAACTTTAACTTTAACTTTAACTTTAACTTTAACTTTAACTTTAACTTTAACTTTAACTTTAACTTTAACTTTAACTTTAACTTTAACTTTAACTTTAACTTTAACTTTAACTTTAACTTTAACTTTAACTTTAACTTTAACTTTAACTTTAACTTTAACTTTAACTTTAACTTTAACTTTAACTTTAACTTTAACTTTAACTTTAACTTTAACTTTAACTTTAACTTTAACTTTAACTTTAACTTTAACTTTAACTTTAACTTTAACTTTAACTTTAACTTTAACTTTAACTTTAACTTTAACTTTAACTTTAACTTTAACTTTAACTTTAACTTTAACTTTAACTTTAACTTTAACTTTAACTTTAACTTTAACTTTAACTTTAACTTTAACTTTAACTTTAACTTTAACTTTAACTTTAACTTTAACTTTAACTTTAACTTTAACTTTAACTTTAACTTTAACTTTAACTTTAACTTTAACTTTAACTTTAACTTTAACTTTAACTTTAACTTTAACTTTAACTTTAACTTTAACTTTAACTTTAACTTTAACTTTAACTTTAACTTTAACTTTAACTTTAACTTTAACTTTAACTTTAACTTTAACTTTAACTTTAACTTTAACTTTAACTTTAACTTTAACTTTAACTTTAACTTTAACTTTAACTTTAACTTTAACTTTAACTTTAACTTTAACTTTAACTTTAACTTTAACTTTAACTTTAACTTTAACTTTAACTTTAACTTTAACTTTAACTTTAACTTTAACTTTAACTTTAACTTTAACTTTAACTTTAACTTTAACTTTAACTTTAACTTTAACTTTAACTTTAACTTTAACTTTAACTTTAACTTTAACTTTAACTTTAACTTTAACTTTAACTTTAACTTTAACTTTAACTTTAACTTTAACTTTAACTTTAACTTTAACTTTAACTTTAACTTTAACTTTAACTTTAACTTTAACTTTAACTTTAACTTTAACTTTAACTTTAACTTTAACTTTAACTTTAACTTTAACTTTAACTTTAACTTTAACTTTAACTTTAACTTTAACTTTAACTTTAACTTTAACTTTAACTTTAACTTTAACTTTAACTTTAACTTTAACTTTAACTTTAACTTTAACTTTAACTTTAACTTTAACTTTAACTTTAACTTTAACTTTAACTTTAACTTTAACTTTGACTTTGACTTTAACTTTAACTTTAACTTTAACTTTAACTTTAACTTTAACTTTAACTTTAACTTTGACTTTAACTTTAACTTTAACTTTAACTTTAACTTTAACTTTAACTTTAACTTTAACTTTAACTTTAACTTTAACTTTAACTTTAACTTTAACTTTAACTTTAACTTTAACTTTAACTTTAACTTTAACTTTAACTTTAACTTTAACTTTAACTTTAACTTTAACTTTAACTTTAACTTTAACTTTAACTTTAACTTTAACTTTAACTTTAACTTTACCTTTAACTTTAACTTTAACTGAAACGTAAAGGTAAAAGATCTGAAGTTTAATTTTTAAAACTAACAGTAGACTATTGCGAAGTTAAAGTTTTACTCTGATGTGCCTATAATCCGCACCGTAGATTTAGCCTGAACGCAGTACTTTAGCCTATTTTCCAGTTTATTTTTTTTTTCTTGTTAACAAGAAGGCACTTAGCCAAGTTAAGAAAAACTCATAAAGATTTGTAAGACGCTTATTTATATTAATTTATTTACCTTGTGTAACTGTTTTGTTTTCTTACAAAACCAAGTCAATAAATTTGGTTTATCAATCACAGTCAATCGCGGGGTTCAATGGCAACATTATCGATGACAATAAGAGACAGACAAAAAGCAGTACCAACTTCAACTAATTAAATTCGACATGGCGGATTTTTTCGTTGCTTGTTTCTTATCTATGTCCCAAATCGCTGAAAAACTTAATGCAACTTCTGTTTTTGTTGTTGTTGTTGATGTTGTTGGTGTAGAGTTGCAGCCATTAAAACGCACAGAAAAATCAAAGCAATTCTAGATTTTCCGTTTTCACTTTCTTTTGTGAATCACCCGCTTAGCTCATATCAGATAATGCAACAAATGCAGCTCATCAGTGGTTTAACAACGAAAGCAACTATTGTTTGT
Organism: Pherbina coryleti; assembly: GCA_943735915.1. Taxonomy (NCBI): domain Eukaryota; kingdom Metazoa; phylum Arthropoda; class Insecta; order Diptera; family Sciomyzidae; genus Pherbina; species Pherbina coryleti. The sequence continues at coordinate 91,379,477 of OX030952.1, forward strand.
GTGGTTGATGTTTTTCTTGTTGTTGCTGTCGGATCAACAGCTACTGTATTAGCACAGCAGCAAGTTTTGGGGGAAAATTCGTAAAAACGCCAAAATACACGATTTTTTTAACAAATCACAGCGACTAAAACCGATCAAGATAACTAAAACAAACGATTTGGTCGGTCAATGGTGCGCATGCGCAGGAGTTTCGTTAGCTTGAAACTGGTAGCGCACAGATGTGCGCATTGACATCGCTGCAGCGGTAGCAACAGCGACATTTTAACAACATTTTGACCAAATTTGGAGCTGCGGCTGTCGTTAGTGAGAATTTCAAGTGCAAAGAAAAGTGAAAATACTTAAGGAAAAGTCATTGTTGGTGATGTTGCTGTTGCTATTGTTGTTGCTGTAGTTTTTTTAATAACGTGCTACCAATTCCACACCGCGTTACACAAACGCTGTTGTTGCTCAACACAAATATTCAAGTAGTTGTAAGGTTTTGAACACTTAAGGTCTGGGATGGGCTGTTGAAGAGAAAAGTGCATTCATCTGTCAATCGGTCTACGCAGTTTTAATATGTGTTAGATACGCTTTTTATACTATAGAATAAATGTATTTTTTTTTAATAAAATAAAAAAATACACCTAGAAATGTGAGATAAAATGTATCTTTCTTTATAAAATTCTGAGAGACTTACATATTGACCCTGGATAAAAAGCTTAGAATATCGGAAATCCCGATAATCCATTCAAGTCGTTCTTATTATAATAATATAATTAACTGGCCATTTCAGCCCTTGAAAAGACTTTGAATTTCTTATGATCAAATGTTTTGTACATAATTGATGGAGAACTGGACCTACTACTTTTATACCGACTCCGAACGCCAAAAGGAAGACTATCTCGCTTCGAGGTGATGTCAATTTTCCGTTAGACTTCTTCCTTTGGAGATTCCTTTAAGGGAAGGCCTATACTACTTAATTAAACCCAAATGAATCCGGAGCTGAACAAAACAAAGCGATCTCTCTACAAACTTCTCTTCCACCAATTATGTACAATTTTTGAGTCATAAGTATTGATGAGTTTGTCATTTCACTTAATTAGAAATGTGGAAAGAAATGAAGAATGGTCAAAGCGATCCCAGAGGTCGGTTTCGAACCCGGGACTCCTGGGATGACAATCAAGTGCGCTACAACTCGACTATCGAGGCTACTAAGGTGTGTATGTCCGTTCGAAGTTATTATGAAGTTTCAATTTTAGTGAAAAACGAATAATTATGTCGAGAATCATTTGGAATTGAACCCAAGATCCAAGAGTTTGCAAGAGTTTCTCTTATTGAAGATGCATCGAATCAGAGTCAATTGATGCTTATAAAATTCTATCAGAAGTTTCGACCAAAAGTGCATTAAAGTTTATTTCGTTTTCGAATATCCGAAAATGATAGGTACTGCAATGATCTTTATTTGATTTTTTTCGCTCCCGGAATTTGAGCCCGAAAAAAAATTGCAAAAAAGCTTGAAATTCTTCATATAAAATCGGGCATTAATTCCTAGCAAAAAGTGCCAGAAATTTCTGGCGATTATGAAATTTTTTTCGGGTGCTTGTGCCAAAAAATTTCGGATCTTTTTTCTAAAAATTTGAAAAGGAAGAAAGACCCGAAAAATAAGCTTGGGTTTTAGGTCCGGAAAAAATTGGACATTTTTAACCATATTAAAAAATAGTGGCGACCGTGGTGTAGTTGGTTAAAGTGCGTGGCCGCTATGTCAACGAACTTTGAAGACCCAGGTTCGAACCCCAGCAGCGACAGAAAATTATTTGAATTAAAATAATTTTTCTGTACGGTAATTACTCTGCAGACAATGGCAAACCTCAGAGAGTATTCAAAATACCATGTAAAGCTTCTTGAGAACAAGAACATTCCGTTCATCGCCGTTCGGAGTTTGCGTTAACCATGTAGGTTCGTTTCTCGGTCAATTGTGTACAAACTTAATAACACGCACAACACAATTGATCATAAGAAGCTAGGTCAAAGTCCTTTCAAGGGCTGAAATGGCCAGTTATTTATTTTTTATGTTATTTTAAAAAATAGAAAAACGCACGAATCGTTGTTTACTCCCAAAAAAATAAGAAATCGTTATGATAAAACGGTTTGCCCTTGTACAGAAGGTAAAAAACAACATTCCGTATATGGGAAAATCATTTTATCATAAAAAAGAAAAATACCATTTGAACCTTATACGAACATAATGTCCATGTACCCTTCCTTTTCCTTGTTCATCGAATAATATCACAAACAAATAAAATGAAGGATATATTTGCAGATATTTTCACAGTGATACATTAATTAACTACTCAAATCTCTATTATATTTCAATAATCCTACATTATTTCAGGATCAGGAAGATTTCGCCCGAAAAATTTGGAAATAAAGTCCGAAAAACTGCTGAAAATTTCGGGTGTAATTTAAATTTTTTTTCGGGCTTCATTTCCAAACCATTCGGGCGTAATTTTCTTCTTTCGTGCTCAATTAATATTTCAAATTCGGGCGTTTTTTCCAAAATTCGATGCTATGGAAATTCGGGCATTTTTGCCATTTCTTTTTCGCGCGTAGGTTCATCGGGCATAAATTCCGAGAATAATTTTTTTTTTCATACGAAGATTATTGGAGAGATCACTTCTTGCATCAACAAAAATCGCAATAATTTTTATTAACTTTAAATTATTTGATTCAGAAGACGTTATTGCAATTAATTCTAACGACTATCATTCCTTAAACAACGTTACTTAAGATCTTAAGGGCCATGCAAAGCTTTTATCAATAAATCTTTATTTTAATCTGGAAATAGGATGGAATTTTGTAGGTTGGGTTCTGAAACCAAGTCATATGACAAAATGTGTTTTGGACCTACACATCTGATGCCCAAGGCATCCCAATGGTAAGCGTGAAAGCAGAGGATTTCTACAATGGTTTTTACTCCGTGAAGAGTTATTCTGATTTGTAATCATCACGAAATTAACTTTTAAGGGAAGGTCATGGGCTGTTAATTCTCCAAGGAGAGTTTTTTGGGGCTGAGACATACCCAAAGATTATGTCTCACTTATCACGGAAGAGAATTGTGACCGCACAAGTCTACGTGCCATCGATCCGGTTTCGGGAGAGCTATTAAGCATGGTTTTCGAAAAATCGCCATTAAACAGCATGTTCGAAGACATGATTCAACTGACAGAAGGTAAAATTTTACAAATGAGAATGGGCGCAATAGACAAGATTGGACAAGGAATTGTAAAGTTCCAATTTTAGTTAAATTTAGATTATTAACCTTTTACCATTTTGAAATTCCAAGAAAATGACATCAATTCATCGGGTAATAATGTTTAATGAATGAAAAAACGATTAATTTCTAAGACAATAAAGGGTTTTCCATTAAGGACGTGACAACTTTTTTTTTTAAAAAAACGCAAAACATTTAAAATATTTCAAAAACTTTACGATCGGCTTGAAGTTCAATCATTTCTTACACTAAGGGAAATAACGCATATTAGCATTATCCACGCCTCAGTATAAATTTTATTTAAATATTTACGTGGATAAATCAAATGTTTTCCTTACAACTCGTTTTTTTCCCGTATTTGAATTTTATTTATACCACACACCTACACACACATTCCATACAGCGGCCAAGCAGCCGCCAAGCAACAGCAGCGTCGCACTCTGTTCCTGCAGTTATTTCTTGCCGTTGCAGGTTCTTATAGTTCTCGTTTAGTTTGTGTTACAAGAATAATATATAATGCACGTTTGGTCAATATGATTTGTGATTGCGATGGGTGATGTGTGCGATGATGAATTTATGTAGGGTGGAGTGACAACTCGATATTTTCTCAAAAATATCTTGCAACGGTTGTCACTTACCTGCATATTTGCTTCATACTTTCTCTTACTTTTTCTTCCTCTTTTCTTCCTCTTTTCTTCCTCTTTTCTTCCTCTTTTCTTCTTCTTTTCTTCCTCTTTTCTTCCTCGTTTCTTCCTCCTCTTCAATTTAAATATGTTGTTTTTTAAAATCAACATTTTTATATAAATTTTCTTTAAATGCGATAGTTTTATTTTCAAATAGTAAATATTTGAAAGATATTTAAATATATTCGTGCATAATTTTAATATATTTTTTTTATTAATTTTATTTTAAATATTTTAATATTTTATTTAATAAAAAAGTATTTAAATAAATTTTAAATATTTACGTAGTCGGTTTAAGTAAATGCGTTATTGGTGCAAAAATGACTCGCTTTTTGGATAAATTAAAAAAGTTTTTGGATAAATTTAATATTTTTTTCCCTTAGTGTATACGAGGCCAAAACCGACATAAGGTTGTAAGCGCCAGATAAGTAAGTAAGTAAGTAAGTACAATCAAAACATTTATGAATGAAACTCGACTTCGTTTATATGGCCACCGCGGGCACGTATGCAGTATTCGATTCGTTGGACCCAATTTTCGATGACTCGGCCAAACATTTCGGCTAAAACGGCCGCTATTTTGCGTTCAATGTTGGCTCTGAGCTCTTCCAACGTCGTCGGCTTGTTGGCATAGACCAATGACTTGACGTAGCCCCAAAGAAAATAGTCTAGAGGCGTTAAATCGCACGAACGAGGCGGCCAATCGACTGGCCCATTTCTTGAGATAACACACTCATCAAACTTACTCTTCAATAAATCGATTGTAACGTGTGCTGTGTGGCTTGTGGCACCGTCCTGTTGGAACCACATGTCGTCCAAGTCCATATCTTCCAATTCGGGCCAAAAATAATCGGTAATCATGGCGCGATAACGATGGCCATTCACAGTAACGTTACGATCATTATCGTCGACGAAAAAATATGGTCCAATGACGCCGCCGGCATGCAAAGCGCACCAAACAGTTCTTTTTTGTAGATGAAGTGGTGATACATGAAGCACATGTGGATTTTCACCCGACCAATAACGCATATTTTGCTTATTGATTAACCCATTGAGCCAAAAATTTGCTTCGTAACTGAAGATAGTTTTGCGATGAAATTCATCATTTTGGCGTATCTTTTCCAAAGCCCAATCGGAGAACGTACGTCGCTTCAAATGGTTCATCAGCTTCAATTTTTGAGTCAGCTTGATCTTGTGTGGGTGTAAAACAAGGTTCTTACACAAAATACGCCATAAAGTGGTCTTGGCGATGCCCAATTCTTGAGAACGCCGTGGAATTGACTGTTTTGTATCGTTTACTACGGACGCCTGAGCGGCAGTGATATTTTCGACTCTTCGACCAACCCGTTGTCTCACTGGCACGACAACATCACACAACGAATATGTAGACTCCAAATTTTGCATTTTACTTGTTATTGTCTGTCTACTAGGCGAGAATTAAGACCAAAAGTTGCACTTAACGCTCTTAAAGTTGCGGTCACCTACTCCGAATGTCGGTAGTAGTAAAACCCTGTAGAAGGAATCGACTAATTTGCGTTTGGAAAGAACTTCACGAAAATAAACGCTTTGTGGTAAGTTGCTATCGAAGAAACGATTTATTAATACGCAAATTTACGGAGTGACATGAACCACCTAAGTAAAGGGTGATTTTTTAAGCGCTTAGTTTTTGAAAATCAAAGAAAACACAGAATATTTGCAAAAGTGAATGAAATATTTATATCAAACGATAATGCCTGCCATTTGCTTTTTAAAGATTATTTGATGCAAATATTGCCCGCGGCTGCGATTTAGATGGCCCATTTGCATTCAAATTTGACACACATTTCCCAACATTTCCATCGGTATCTCACCAATGACACGTTTAATGTTGTCTTCAAAGGCAGCAATGAGTAGTTGGCTTGTCCTTGAAGACGAGAGACTTGACGTACCTTTACAGAAAATAGTCTAATGGGGTCAAATCGCACGATCTTGGCGGCCAATGGACTGCGCCAAAACGAGAGATTAATTGCTCATCAAACTCGCCTCTCAATTGGCTCATGGTATAGCTTGTGGACCGTCCTGTTGAAATCGCATACAACGCGGGGCAAAAGCAATCATACTATTGGAACACCCTATAACTTTTGCAAATGGCGCCAAATGCCAATTCGGTTTTGACATTTGTGAAGGAAGCAAACGCAGAATACAAATCGACAAGCCATGAATCGGTTTTTCCGCAAGAACGCGGAATAATTGTTTTCATTTTTTTGAGCAACAATTTGTCGGTTGTGTTGGCGCAGCGTGAATTTCGTCGCATATTTCCTAGCTGTCCAACGCCAACACTGCGGCGATTGGCCACTCGCCTTGAAGAGACTGTGACAACACGAGATCTGCCCAAGGCTGGCCGGTTCCGAAGCAGCCGTTCTGCTGAGAATATCGCTGCTGTTAACCAAGATGTCGAAGAAGAGCCCGGAACATCAACCAGACGACGTGCCACGCAATCGGGAAATTAGCTGGCGGTCCCTACGCAGAATTTTGGTGAAAGATTTGAAGATATTCACTTGCAAGGTACAGACAGTGCATCAGCTGTTAGCTATTGACCGCCAACCGCATGACATTGACCGCTACGCTCCAGCCATCCTGAATCTCAGCGAAGAGGTGCACAATTTTTCATCGAAAATTATCAAGAGCGATGAGGCTCATTTCCATCTTTGCGGTTACGTGAATAAACAAAATAATCGTTTCTGCACGCAAAGAAATTTTTCGTTCACCGCAACTGAAAAATTCACCAACTACACTTCGTTTGCGAGCTGTCGTTGCCGCAAACGAATATTCGTTTTCATCAACTGAAAAATATATCTTATATATATACCGCAAGCTATTTTGGTCATTATTATTTATTATATTAATTGTCTTTCCCTATGTCTGTCCGTCTTCTTATCGATTGCACTCATCGCACCTGTATTGCTATCTCCGTCCGCGAATCAAGCAGATTACCAATTTGCTTATATAGTAACAATTTGTCAAAAAAGTAACTCTGAACTATAAGCGTTGTGTTTATACAACGAAGGGAAAAACAAACGAAGTTTTCAGTTGAGAAAAACATATTTTTCAATTGCTGCAATTTAAAAATTAGTCGCGTTTATGACAAACGAAATTAATTTCCCTCAACTAAATAACGCGTTTCCCGCAACTGAACTATTATTATGACAACTCTTGAAACGTTTGCAAATAACGATCCCAAGCACGACAAACGAAGTTCGTTTGCGGCAAACTGGTGATAAACGTTTTTTTTCTTTGCGTGTGGGGCACCGAAAATCCGTGTATCACCCACAAAGAACCATTACACCCACTTGAGAATGCCGTGGACCAAAGGACGACTGTGGGCGGCGTGCGCTCAAGAGCCATGATTACCGAATTTTTTCTTCCTCAATTGGATGAATTGAAACTGGAGAACATGTGGTACCAACAGGGCGGTGCAACGGCGCACACTGCTCAAGCCACAACCGATGTTCTGAAGGAAGCATTTCCGGGGCGCTTAATCTTTCGTTTTAGTGATTTGCACTGGCCGGCCAGATCACCCGATTTAACCGCTCCAGACTTCTTTTCATGGAATTTTTGAAGTTGCGGTCGTACGTCAACAAGCCTCAGACTCTTCAAGCTCTGAAAATGCCATGAAACGACCAATGCCAAAATTGGTGACCCCTTGGCCGATATCATTTTCTCTATTTGATAGAATAAATTCTAATGGATTAAATAAAGAAATTTCACAATTAAAACCAATATTTTTCATTTAAAAAAAATTACAGCAAAAGAACATTGGGTGATTACTTTTGCCCCACCTTGCGTCAACCAAGTCCAATTAGTCCATTTTCTGCAAAAAAGAGTCTTTAATAATCGAACGTTACCTTGCTCTATTTACCTCAACGTTGCGGCCATCATCACCTCTGAAGAAGTACGGTCACATGATTCCGCCGATCCATAAACCGCATCAAGCAGTGCACTTTTGTTGCATTGGCAGATCTTGAACTGCCTCTGGCTGTGCTTCGGACGAAATTCGGCAATTCTGGTTATTCAAGTATCGGTAAGTATACCAAGTAAGTATTAATCCGGAAGTGACCCTCATCACTGAATACAATTTTTCGATAATTTTACATTTTTCACACAGAACGAATTTTGATAGTAAATTTCAATAATTTGCAAACATTGTTCGGGCTCAAGTCTATTCATGGTGAAATGGCAAGACGAACTGACCATTTTTGACTTTGACACATACTACAAATCACGCGTGAACTGTCAAAAACAATAACTTCAAAAACCAAAAGGCTAAATGATCACTAATTCACTAAAATACGCAAAATAATAAGTTTTATAAATTTATATAAAAACATTTTTGAGAAATATTTTTGCTCTACGAGGAGTTTTTCAGGAATTTTTTAAATAGTGGCAACCTGGTGGCAATAGTGCAAAACTGGTGCAACACTGGATGGCTAAGTTAGGACTTTAAAAATAATATAAAATAAAAATATAAAAAAACGCATAACAATTAAATTGCATGTGTACAGCATGTAGCTTGTATTAATTATGGTCCAAGTTGAAGCTTTACACAAAGATTTTTCTCAAACGTACGTGTCTGACATGGCACTAAAGCCATTTCAGTTTTTACACCTGTTGCAAAAGAGCCAACTACGAACGAACGAACGTTGCTGGCTCGATGTTAGACATGCGAAAATAAAACTTTGAATGATATAAAAAGAAATCCTAAGGCTGTTTGAAGTAAGTAGATATACAACCATGTTGGAGTAAGCAAGATCAAGAGCACTCTTGCCGCATGTCCACCCACTTTATTCTGTATGGAACTCATACTATTGCCATAGGCCTCTGCTGCTGCAGGTGAATTTGTGGCAAATCTTCAACAGCAGCAGCAACTTGAGCTTGTAACATGGCTAAAATAATATTTTAAACTACGCTCTTATGTTTGCGTTTCTTCTTTATGATTTCCCATGTAAGTATATTCATTAGTGTTTCCTTAGATGAACCTTGAAGCAAGAGTATTAAATTCTTAACCCATAATTATTAAAAGCTCATACGATTTTTAATTAGAAGCATAAAGATGTTCTTAGAGCATGAGGCGTATAACCTTTGAGCTGAAATGCTATTTTAAAGCTTTATAGTAGATTATGTTCTGCGACAAGAAATTTTTCAATAGATAGATTTTTGATGATTTTGATTTTATAGTCAATAAACTTTGTCGAGCGCAAGATGTATTTTAGAAGGTGCACATTGGGCCAGAAATTTCAATAAGTGGCCAAAAGTCAAAAATTTTCTGTATACAAATGATTCTTACGATTGATTCCGGGACACATTAAGGTACCCTGAGACGAAATATTATTAATATAAAATTAAAAATTACAATTTGGGAGGAAAAAATAAAAAAAAAACATGGGGTCCTTCCCGCAACCTCCACGTGGTCACCCCTTTTTTTGATTCTCGATTTCATAACATATTAATTGTTTTAGAAGTGTTATTTTCTAAAACATTGTATACATATTTTCAGTTCACACATCACATGTCAGATTCGGTAAAAGCAACGCCTTGATCTGTCTCGTATCCCGCCTTTTTTTTAATACCACAGAATAAATAATAACCAAACTAGAGTTTTTATTAAATAGTGCCACGCTCCATTGTTGGATCCCACTCACTTTTTCTAAAATTCTCGGAAACGATTGTACCCACCTCTATACCCAATTTCAATACTCTAGTCCCAACACTAACTGAGATACGACATTTTACTAATAGTGATTCTCCCCTTTGTTAAATCCAGTTAAATTTTTCATCATGCTCGGGAAAAGATCCCACAAAGCACTGTACCGAATTTAAATAACCTAGTCCCAGTATTAGACGAGATAGTGTATTTTATTGACATTGCTTTTCTTTTGTGTGGGATAAATACTTTGAGAGCGAGTTTTGCAATCGCGTAAGGGGATAAAGTTAAAAACATCACAAACAGCCAAATTTGAGTGGTAAAGTTAAACAAGCATGTTCAGCTCCAAGCCGCAACAGTCGATCCACTTTCTTCTTCGAAAGTTGTCCTTTGGAACTTTAAAGAATGATATATTCTCCTTGTTCTAGATACTATGGCAGAAAGCACAACTTTTGACACATTTTTTCTATAAAAGGTAATCAGACAAGTCACTAGAAAATTAAAAAAAAGAGTTGGCTGGTGTGGTCTTAGGTGTGTCCTAATTGTTTCCTAATCCAAATCCTAATCCGGTCCTTTTAGTCCTTTTCCGGTTTCATAGTCTGCTTTCATTGTGTTATTTTATGTTTGTGAGCAATGTTGGTTACCACTAAAAAAGCTGTTGAAATCATAACTAACTAGATTATAAATAGTTGTTGTTGATGTTGATATTGATGTTGATGTTGATGTTGATGTTGATGTTGATGTTGATGTTGATGTTGATGATGATGTTGATGTTGATGTTGATGTTGATGTTGATGTTGATGTTGATGTTGATGTTGATGTTGATGTTGATGTTGATGTTGATGTTGATGTTGATGTTGATGTTGATGTTGATGTTGATGTTGATGTTGATGTTGATGTTGATGTTGATGTTGATGTTGATGTTGATGTTGATGTTGATGTTGATGTTGATGTTGATGTTGATGTTGATGATGATGTTGATGTTGATGTTGATGTTGATGTTGATGTTGATGTTGATGTTGATGTTGATGTTGATGTTGATGTTGATGTTGATGTTGATGTTGATGTTGATGTTGATGTTGATGTTGATGTTGATGTTGATGTTGATGTTGATGTTGATGTTGATGTTGATGTTGATGTTGATGTTGATGTTGATGTTGATGTTGATGTTGATGTTGATGTTGATGTTGATGTTGATGTTGTTGGTGTTGGTGTTGATGTTGATGTTGATGTTGATGTTGATGTTGATGTTGATGTTGATGTTGATGTTGATGTTAATGTTCATGTTGATATTGATGTTGATGTTGATGTTGATGTTGATGTTGATGTTGATGTTGATGTTGATGTTGATGTTGATGTTGATGTTGATGTTGATGTTGATGTTGATGTTGATGTTGATGTTGATTTTGATGTTGATGTTGATGTTGATGTTGATGTTGATGTTAATTTTGTTGTTGTTGTTGTTGTTGTTGTTGTTGTTGTTGTTGTTGTTGATGATGATGTTGATATTGATATTGATGTTGATGTTTATGTTTATGTTTATGTTTATGTTGATGTTGATGTTGATGTTGATGTTGATGTTGATGTTGATGTTGATGTTTATGGTGATGTTGATGTTGATGTTGATGTTGATGTTGATGTTAATGTTCATGTTGATATTGATGTTGATGTTGATGTTGATGTTGATGTTGATGTTGATGTTGATGTTGATGTTGATGTTGATGTTGATGTTGATGTTGATGTTGATGTTGATGTTGATGTTGATGTTGATGTTGATGTTGATTTTGATGTTGATGTTGATGTTGATGTTGATGTTGATGTTAATTTTGTTGTTGTTGTTGTTGTTGTTGTTGTTTTTGTTGTTGTTGGTGTTGGTGTTGATGTTGATGTTGATATTGATGTTTATGTTTATGTTTATGTTTATGTTGATGTTGATGTTGATGTTGATGTTGATGTTGACGTTGATGTTGATGTTGATGTTGATGTTGATGTTGATGTTGATGTTGATGTTGATGTTGATGTTGATGTTGATGTTGATGTTGATGTTGATGTTGATGTTGATGTTGATGTTGATGTTGATGTTGATGTTGATGTTGATGTTGATGTTGATGTTGATGTTGATGTTGATGTTGTTGTTATTGTTGTTGTTGTTGTTGTTGTTGTTGGTGTTGTTGGTTTTTGTTGTTGGTGTTGTTGCTCTTGCTTTTTCTTATTTGCTTCTCCATTGGTTGTGCTACTCCATTGGTTGTGCTTTTCCTTGTTGCATTAACTTTGCCTTAGCTGCATGCAATTAGTCTAGCAAAAGTGACGCATATGCGTATGCTAGGCGGTTCCTCCCTGAGGGTCCTCATGACGCCGTCAATTAATTTTTTTTTATTTTTATCATGTGCCCGAACACCTCACCTTCATTTTCATTTCTTCAAATTTACCGTTACGCCAGTAGTAACAGAATTAATGTTCCATGTAAAGTTTTTTCATGGTTGTAGCATTTTTACTGCATTATGTGGTTGTCACCCTGAAATCATGACTACAAGAATTTTTTTTGTATTTTAGTTGTGAGGCATTATAACACATCTATGCTGTCGTAAAACAAAATTTACCGCAGCACGTCTCCTGAGTGTGTAATAATTCTATGCAACGATATTACATTTCTGTTACATAAGCTACCTGGTTACATTTACAACCTGGTGACGTCTGAATTTTTTTTTTTATTTTTGTTATAAGGCCAAGTATAAATCCTTCATGTTCTTTTTTAAACATTTATCGTAGCTTATAATTCATCGAGTAAAAATTCAATGCAACGCCTCTGCATGGATGTTGCATTGTCGATATTTGAGAGGCTCTCTCTGTTTTTCCATGACTTCAGCAATTTTTGTCAAACTTTGTTGTAAGGGCTAAGAACAGGCCTTTATTGGTGAATCATATTTTTAATACTAGCACTAATACTCAGCGAGTAATAATTCCATGTAACAAATTTTCAGTTGCGTTGCTTGAACAGCTAACACCTCGTCCAGATGACGTTTTGAATTTTTGTTTTGTTTTTATAATGAAGTGAAAGAATTAACCTTTACGGTCGTATCATTTTTTCAATCATAGCTCTTTTACTCAGGGAGTAACAATTGAATGCAACGCTGATGAATTTTGAAAAAATTCATTTTTTCAACTTTTTTGGAAACCCGCGCGGTAAAACGTAACGTTAAAAATTACACTACACTAAGGGAAATAACGCATATTATCCACGCCTGAGTATTTATTTCGTTTTAATATTTACGTGGATAAATCAAATATTTTCCTTACAACTCGTTTTTTCCCCGTATTTAAATTTTATTTATGCCACACACTGACACACATATTCCATACAGCTGCCAAGCAGCCGCCAAGCAGCAGCAGCATCGCATTCTGTTTCAGCATCGCACCAGCAGTTGCAGGTTTCTTATAGTTCTCATTTAGTTAATGTTTCAAGGGTAATATAGCATGGATATTTGGCAAATATGATTTGTGAGTGCGTGGTGAGTGCGATGCATGATGAATTCATGTAAGGTGGAGTGACAACTCGGTATTTCATCATGCATCGCACTCACCACCGGACTCACAAATCATATTTTCACAAAAAGAAAATAAAATATACCACTAAATGGCGTTTGATATGGACGCAGCTCGTGGGAAATATTCAAATAAATTGTTTTTCAATTTCAATATTTTTATATAAATTTTCCTTAATTGAGATAGTTTTATTTTCAAATAGCAAATATTTGAAAGATATTTAAATATATTCGTGCATAATTTTAATATATTTTTTATTAATTCTGTTTAAATATTTTAATATTTTATTTAATTAAAAAAGTATTTAAATAAATTTTAAATATTTACGTAGTCGATTTAAGTAAATGCGTTATTGGTGCAAAAATGACTCGCTTTTTGTATAAATTAAAAAAGTTTTTGGATAAATTTAATATTTTTTTCCCTTAGTGTAGAAACGTTTTGTTTAATGGAAGCAATAAGAACAAATAGCAAAACATTGGATTTTTCATTGGATTATCGCACAAAATACGGCATCACTTCATTTCGTTTGATTTTGACAGCGCAACGGTGTTGATTGTTTAGACGTCACCTAGTTCTTCCACCTTTTTTAATACATCTTGGTTGAGCACAATTGAAAGAAATCAGAATTAAGCAAAATAACTTTTTCTCCATCCATAGGGTCCGCATGGCTTTGGATCTTGCCACTCATCTATAGTTAAGAAAGTCTTTATAAGACCAAAGCGAATTTTTAAGCACTTTCGTAATATTCATAGATTTAATCAAGGTTGAATAAATCAGGTTGTCGTATAGGTGAGAGCGAGTTCCCATAAATGTCAAATCGAAGTTGACATCTCATACAAAATCTGAAAGCGAAAATTGATAACATGTAAAGCCCATGGTTGAATAAATAAGGTTGTCGCATGGGTGAGAGCGAGTTCCCATAAATGTCAAATCGAAGTTGACAGCTCATACAAAATCTGAAAACGAAAATTAATAACATGAAAAGCCGTTGAAGTTGTTGTTGTTGCTTTTCATTGATTTTGACAATTATGGGTACTGAGAAGAGAGTACGATCAGCCACGAGACAACCTTATTTATTCAACCATGGTAAAGCCGATGAAGTTGTTGTTGTTTTTCATTGATTTTGACAATTGTGGGTACTGAGAAGAGAGTACGAGGAGCCCCGAGACAATCCTTTTTATTCAACTATGGATTTAATTCAATTTTTTTTAAATAATTAGAACTATTGATCAACATAAAAATTAAAATTTTAAAAGCTACTTTTATCTTGGTTAAATAAATAAGGTTGTCGCATGGGTGGGAGCGAGTTCCCATAAAAGTCAAATCGAAGTTAACAGCGCATACAAAATCTGAAAACGAAAATTGATAACATGTAAACCCCAAGGTATATTCAACAAGGTAGTCTCGTCTCGGAGTGGTGGGTACAGTAGCTGTCAAACATAAGAAGAGCGTAAAAAAAAAATCAATGAATAGAAAACTGCCAAATGTGTTGAAATACATAGTTTTCATTTTTGTGCGTGCTGAATGTTTATTTTTACTATTTATCGTGAAGGTAAAATAACACTAAGGAAGGCACTGCTCCTGACTGCAACCGGAGTGGACCGCAATTATTCCACGGCGGATTTATAAAATTCTTTTAAAAAAAATGCTGTTCGCAGACCCGCGCTGATTGGGAAAATGTTGTGGAACAAGCAACGTTCCAGCGATTGCGTCTTGCTTCATTAAGAGGCACACTAAAAGACGAGCCATTTTCTTTTTGAAAAGGCTTCCTACAAATTGCACAACTTCTAGGCATTAAATCGCTTAAATAATATTCATCAAAAACACAATTCTAATTGGAACATTTTGTTATTTGTTTTGCTTTTATTCGTCCAATAGCCGATTTTGACAGGTGCTGTACCCACCGCAAGAGAGAATTTCAACTTATAACTCTACCTTCCTTAATATACCTTGGTAAAGCCGATGAAGTTGTTGTTGTTGCTTTGCATTGATTTTGACAATAATGGGTGCTGAGAAGAGAGTACGAACAGCCACGAGACTACCTTATTTATTCAACCATGACTTTTATTCAAAACTTCAATTTAAGTGAGCTGATTTTGTTTGAAATATAAAAAAAAAAAATTAAATAAAAAAATATTCAGTAACAAAATTTTAAATTAAGACGTTCAACAAAATTTTGAGTCCTGCGTGTCCCTAACGCCATAATTGATTCCCTCACGAGACGAGACGTGAGCGAGATAGATTGTTGAAAGTTCAATTTATGGTAAAAGTTGCAAAAAAAAAAAAGAATCCTTAGATTTCCAACAAAAAACTCATCTCGACTGAAGCAGACGAACTAATGGAGAATAATTGTTATTGCAGACAAATTCAAGCTTTTTTGGGTTTCATGCTTGGTTTTGCGATTGGATATTTCTTTATTACTAAGCGTTGATTGTGAATTTTGACTTCGTTATGTGGTAGAAAATATATTTTTATGTAAACAACTTATAAGTGTATTGCAAACGAGTACCAGGATATAACATTCAGAAAAAATAAATTAGCTCAGAGGTTTTCCAATTTGAGTGGGACAGGAACCATTGATAGTTTTCAAAACAGTTTGCATTTTTCCTAAGAAAAACTGTTGTGGATAAAATGGACAGTGAAATATGTGTATTATATTCACTTTTCCCTATGTAATACTCAGAAATAAGATCCTGTTGACCCATGTCGTAATGCGGATCAAGAATACGAGTATTTACATTTTTCCTGTCCCGGCTCTTAATTGGTGTAAAGTCGAAAAAAGCTAATATTCCCTCTACAACAAGAGGGAATAACCTACGTGGAGAATAATTCGGATATTCCTCAGAAATACAGAAATCTAGAAGTTTCTGACAAAAAACAAGATTTTTGTTACCAGAGTATAGTATCACTACGCAGAAGACTTTGAGTCATAAGAGTGGGTTGCTTTCTTGACTTTTTTAAGGGTTCTAACTGGTTAATCATTCATCATTGTTATTCAGGAATAAACGATTGAAATTCAGAAAACATCAATTAAAATTCAGAAATTCCATTTGAAATTCAGAAAAACCAATAGATATTAAGAAATTCCATTTAAAATTTAGAAAAGATCAAACGAAATTGAGAAATTTGATTTCATATTCAGAAAAAATAATATCATAAAATAGGTTTAAAGCTAAGACAGAATTTTCATCTAGAAAATTCTGAAAACTTTTACACCATTCTACACCATTTTGTAATTCAGAGAAGATTATTTGAAATTCAGAAATTCAGTTTCAATTTCTGAATTTCAATTGATCTTCTCTGAATTACAATTGGAAATGGTGTAGAAGATTTCTGCGTGAACTTTTGACTTAAAAGTTTTTAGAATATTCTAGAGGAAAATTCTGCGTAAGCTTTAAACCCATTTTATGAAAATGAGTATTACAGAATACGGTGGTTGAAAGAAAGTTGAACCCAAATGTTATATGAACTTTGCAGTCGCTGACTGCGTATCAGAGATCTGCAACAAGTCTATTGAAAATCAAGTTTTGACTTGACTTGTAGAAACTTGATTATGTTTCTACCCTATAAGCCACGCCTTGCTTCTGAAAAACGAATCATCAGTCGGACTTGATTCTTTTTTATTTTTACCCCACATTAATTGGTATAAAAATCAAGCTTTCTTCTTTTCAAGTCTATGCGACTGCGCTGACACAGAAAGCCACTGGCGAGCGTCTACTTATACTGTTCTATGCAAAGTGACAAAATTAATATTTACGTTTTTGTATGGGAGCCCCTGTAAGAAGTGGTCGGAGGGGATAGATCCCCAAGGAAAAAATGTTCCTTTTGCAAAACTAAAAGGGGTTGTTGATACATATTAACACTCTCCGGCTCTCCCCAAAGCCCCCTGTTCAGGTGTAGAGAATAAATATACACTCAGAAAAAAGTCTCTCGGAATATGATAAAAAAAGGCATCATATTTAGAGAAAAATGGTATAGAGTTTGCTCTAGAAAATACTTTTCCCTCAATGTGATTCCAAAAATTCCATAAAAATGTTAAAAAGCTTCAATGAAAAAGAGAAATATAAGAAAAAATATCGTTCTTAAAGAAAAAGACTTTTATTTTTGAGAAAGGATTTGCTCTTATTGAAGAAAATATTTCGCATAGTGAATTGTTTATCTAGAATAGAGAAAAGTTTTCATTTTCTAAAAATTTTAATCTATAAATGAGAATTTTTTAGTGCGAGAAAAATAAAAAAATAAATAAATAACTGGCCATTTCAGCCCTTGAAAGGACTTTGACCTAGCTTCTTATGATCAATTGTGTTGTGCGTGTTATTAAGTTTATACACAATTGACCGAGAAATGGACCTACAGGCTTAACGCCGACTCGGAACGGCGATGAACGGAATGGTTCTTATTCTCAAGAAGCTTTGCGAGAAAAATACTTATCATTATTAGAGACTTGAAATATTTTCCTTTCCGACAAGTGAAGAAATATTTCTTCGAATATGTGAAAATTTATTTTAATTGAAGGATTTTTTTTTTGAAAAAGAGAAAATTGTTATTATCAAAAATAGAGATTTTCTTTATCACAAAAAATAGTTGTTTTTTTTCTGAGTGTACCTACAAAAAACATAACATTTGTATGGGAGCCCCCCTAAGGAGTAGTTGGAGGGAATAGGTCATTAAGGGAAAAATTTTCCCTTTGGAAAATAATGGAGGTTGGTCATACATATGAATCCTCTACGGCCCTCCCTTAAAGCTCCCCTGTTCAGGTGTAGGGAATAAAAAACAACAAAAAAAAAAAAGAAAAACCAACAAACATATTCGAATCCAATGCTTCAAAGTAAAACTGTTTTCTCAACTCGAGAAACGAAGTTTGCACTGACGACACGAAGTTAATTCCACGAACTTCGTAAACAGACTTGAAAAAAAAGGATTTGTAGGCAAAATAATTGTTTTTTTTTTCTACATTTCAAGTTTCTACATTTCAAGTTTTATACATTTGGCGACTTGATTGTTGCTGCCTATGATTCGCACAAACTTGTTGTTTTCCTGCCTCGACTTGCAGGGAATTGAGAAATTAACGGAACTTGAAACAGGAAATGAATCCATTCATGCAGATCTCTGGTGAGTACCGCACGACCGAAAGAAGGAAATAACAAACGCGTGTTTGATGTTCGGCCTGTAGAAGACTGGTTTGCTAGAAGCGTAGGTTCCCTTTGTACATGACGTGTGCTGGTCAATATAATAGGATTCAAAATAATTTTTTTTTTGTTCAGATATCATAGAAATATTATTTTTTCTGTACCTACGTGGAGTAATGATATTTGTTCTGAAAAACCCATTTTTGGTGAATTTTCACATATATGACCAGTTTTATTGACCGATAAAAATCATTAGAAATGTTGAAGAACTCTTTAATCAACATGAAATAGTCGATTAGAAGTCTTAAAATAATCATATGTCCTGTACAAGTAGGATTTAAAGCGTGGGGTAACGAGTAACCTCATGTGGCCGCTATGTGGCCTGGCTAAGGTGTGGCCACTAGGGTTAAAATTTGTCAAAACATTATTGTTGTTATTTCTTAATGTCATATCAAAGTAGATAAAAAAAGGCATGTCGCTGGTTGTTATCAAAAAATGTTTGTGCATCATATAATAATAAAAGGCAAAAGGAAAATATCTTAAGCCAAATATGCCCACGTAGTGGCCCGTATGGCCCGCGTGGCCCTTAGTACAAATTTTTTTCTATCTTAATTTTGTCTTTGCGATTAGCCAAAATCAAAGAACGCATGCAAAAAACAGTAACACAAACCACACTCGTTCAGTGTTCAGCATATTTTCCAGCGAACTTTACAAAAACAAATGCATGCAAAGCCAAAATAAAAAAGGGCACACTCGATGATTTCGATGCTAAAGCATCGACTTGCTGAATTGTCGTTAATGCTGAATTGTCCCGTTACTTGTGTGTCGAGCTCATGGTATAATAATACAAGGTAGCATTGACAGTTGCTTGGGAAAACATATTTTGTCAAAAAATATACTCAAAAAGAGAGCGCTCACAATCCGCCATTGAAAACACAAGCAATGTTGAAAACCTTGAAGTGAAAAAAAACAACAACCACAGCAGCTGCTGATGTATTTGCACAACAAGCTGTGTTTGACAGTTTATGTTTTCCTGTTGAAGAGAAAATAAGCAGTTGTCAATGCTACCATGTATTATTATACCATGTGTCGAGCTATATTTTATGACCTTTGATTTTATTGCATTGTTATTGTTTTGTTTTGTTTGATTTTTTGCCAAACGCAACGATGAGTAACATTTTGGTTTTTTTTTTTTTGTTTTTTTTTAAGTATTGGCCCGCGCTTAAAATTTCTTGGGCCCCACTGTGTTAAGCACTAAAGCTGTAATCGTCGGTACTAGAATTAAGAGGGCCGTTCACAAAATAACGGAACTGTAGAATCCAAATATCAAAATTTCAAAAAAAAAGGTATTTTTTAAGACTAAGCTAGGTCCAGCTCAGATATTTTTGGAGCTGAACCGACGATTCAAATCAGAACATTTTTTCTATAAGTTTTTAAGTTTTTATCACAACCAATCGCGAAAAAGTGGTTTCCAGATAAACGCATTTATATATTCTTTTATCATCGTTGAGCACATATCTATTCACCTGTCATATTTTAACATGCCGTATGAGCTCTTCACCCATCATCTATTTTAAAAATATACGTAATCATAAAAACTGTTGAAATTTACTCATGTCTCATACAATCACTTACTCAACAGGATGAAAATTATGCAATTAAACCCACGCCAATGAAAAAAAAAACAAAAAAAAACATAAATCACATAACGATAAGACAACTCTAAAACAATAAAACTCTACCTAATATGTAACGATTTTTAATGTATTTTTAACAACATCAACAAATTGTTGTAGATTTCGGCAAGAAACAACGTCATTGGCACTTATAGTGGGTGTTCGTCGACGACATGTGGCAAAAACAATGCGAAAATTTCCAAAGCAAAAATGAAAACAAAACATGTGGAAAACTTCACTTTCCCCACGATTAGCATAATCGTGCAGAACATAGCGCAGCGCCCCAGGAAAATTTAAACAAAGTAGGAAAAAAAAATCGCGTCATTTTGACGATAGTGCAATACATTTGATATGCCACCAACAATAGCATTAACAACAACTATAACAGCACCCAACAACAACAGAAATTTTGTATGGATTCACAGCAGCTCTGAGTACACTCGCGGGTATTTCATGCTCCTCAAATGCATCAATTTTCCAGATCTACTGAGTTTGTAGTTTTCGGTTTGTTTTTGTTTTTGCTCCAAAATGCAAATGAGAACTAGATGAAAAAGTAAAACATAAAATATTGACTTGTCCTTCAGCTGTTACTTGTAGTACTTGTATTTTATTTAAATAAATTGATTTTAGCACTTAATTTAAAGACTTTCATTTCATATGTTAAATAGTGAATAGAGTGAGTTAATGGATGTCCATTTTAGAAATCTTTTCATTTCCATTTTATTTTAACTTATGAATAATAATAGGAATAATATCAGAGAACTATGGGGAAAAACCAAAACAAAGCACATAAGAAAATCTTATGTAAAGCAGGCCCGTAGTGATCTATTGTATATAGATGATTATCATAATTTTTTGTGAGTTTTTTTTTCAATATGTTGAAATTGTCTGCACTAGTACTGCCCGTAAATGTCCTGTAAAGCACGGTTCACTTAAAATCTGGACACATTAAACTGTTTAAAACTTATAAACGATTATATCTACAAAAAATAAAAACCCCATTTAAAAAGTTGAACATTTTTATTAAAGAAATTAAAGAAAAACAAGAATTAATTTTTGTGATTATAGACAAAATTTCGCACGTTTCTTTTGATAGGTGGCATTAAATTTTTCACATCTTTTCTTGTCACTTTTGCATCAAACCGATTCCACTTTATTAGCATTCCATTGTAAATTTTTGCTGGACAATCACTCCTCTTAAGTTTTACCTTCACATTTGCTCAAAATTTTTCGAATGGTCGAAATTGGGGACAATTCGGTGGATTATGCTGTTTTGGTACAAATGTTACCTTATTTTCTTCATACCATTGCATGACTTCTCTGGAATACTGGCAGGAGGCCAGGTCAGGACAAAATCAAGGGGGATGAACCATGGTGTCTTATGTGGCATTAGACGTTTTTCTAGGCATTCTATTTTGTACCGCACTGATGTCATTGTTGCATTCGTTACAAATGCACTGCTTTTCAGCCCACAACTACATATTAGGTCTGTTACCGTACTCACACCGTTATCGTACTTTCTGTGCTTAAAATAAGAGAAGAAGAACAAGCATAAAACTGCTCTCTCGAGCACACAAAGTGCACAGAGAGTGCTAGAACTCAAGACTTCGAGTAAAGTAAGAACAAGCATCGAGAAGAACAATTTTATCAATAAGAAGAAGCAAATTTCAAATTACATTTCATAATTGTTTATGTTTTGCGATAAATTAATTCACAAATTGTGTGCCTAAAAAGAAATTTACGTGCAATAAATAAATAATAATAAATAAAAATCAAGTAATTGTTCAGTTTAGCATTAAAAAATGGCTTTTAATAACACTACTCAACAAATTTCAGAAAACTTTCACCACAACGAATTGCAATATATAGGTGGCAACCCTAAAGGGTTAAAAATTTAAAAAAATTTAAAAATGGTAAAAAACAAATCATTGTATGCATGCATTTCTTAATTTAACTGCAATAAAATATTTTTTAACAAAAAAATGGTTTTTGCATTGATGTTAAAAAAGTTAGTGAATTATGACTTTTCTTTAGACATGTGAATACTTGAAATTTTTGTAATAAAATTCTCTATCACATAAGAGGGCTAACTTTTTCACTCCGATATAATTATTTCGAGATATAGGACTTCAAACATAAAATATGTTTATAAAAAAACGAAAAAAGTGATTTTTTTCACCTGTTTGCGGTCATAACAGCCATATCACTGATGCTATTGACACATATTATACCTTCAAATCTTCATCTGACTCTGCTCTACTACATGCAATTAAATTAAAATTCATTGACTGAACATGTAAGTTTTTACAAGTATTTATGTGGAGTATGTGTTCCTAATATTGAATTTTTTTGAATTTTACCATTTATATAAAAAATTGGGGCCAATCGAAAAAAATCATTATGATATTCGGATTCTATGGAAAATTTTACTATAGAAAATGTTATCGCAATTCGTTGTGGAAAACCTTGTTGAGTAGTGTAATTGGTGCAATTTACGTTTAACACGTCTGCAGTCAAAGTCAGCTGTTTTGTGCTTAAAACTGATTAGAAGCTGTTTCCGTATTTTTGCAACTATTCTCACATTTCATTTTTACTCTCTCAGTTTGAACTTACACAAATCTTACACAGTGTAGAGTACGACCTATTGCCTGCCAAATCATTACTTTCTTAGCATTTTTGTCTTATATAGCCTACGAGCTCTCTGCTTAGCAAGTATATTTTGCTTTTCGGAACAATTAGGGTATTTTATTGCATGAGTCGTATCATGTTATAACCTGCCCTTAATAAAAAAAAAAAAAATAAATAACTGACCATTTCAGCCCTTGAAAGGACTTTGACCTAGCTTCTTATGATCAATTGTGTTGTGCGTGTTATTAAGTTTGTACACAATTGACCGAGAAATGGACCTACAGGCTTAACGCCGACTCCGAACGGCGATGAACGGAATGTTCTTATTCTCAAGTAGCTTTACATGGCATTTTTATTACTCTCTGAGGTTTGCCATTGTCTGCAGAGAGCTGGCGGCCGTACAGAAAAATTATTTTAATTCAAATAATTTTCTGTCGCTGCTGGGATGCGAACCTGGGTCTTCCAAATTCAGAAGTCAAAATATATTTTATACATGGGTTCTATGCACTTCGGGTAACATTTTTTGTAACGGAGATTTTTTTCTAGCTTAGCGCATTTTGTAATTATTGTCAGTAATTTTTAAAAGTGAGCGTTTTGCACGCAAAATCATCATCATGCATTAGAGGGTTTTTTGATAAGAGATGTTTTCTTGTGGAAGAGAAAATAAGCAGTTGTCAATGCTACCTTGTATTATTATACCATGGTTTACCCATCACTGCATTGGCTCATCAAGATGTATGCGCTTGGCTCTCGCTATAGCAAATATGAAATTGTAGCGACAGCGGAGCGCTTCGTTCCACTCACTTAGTTTTCTTTGTATTTGATATAAAAATGTGGCGAGAACCGAGCGCTTTGTTCTCCTTGTATTTGATATAAAAATATTGATCCCGGACTTAATAATTCAATTAATTTACGTGGGACGTTTTGGTGATTTTTTTTTCCATTTTTTAAATTTTTTTTTACATTAAAATCTAATCTTTTTTCAAGTGCTACGTTTTCGTTACAGAAAGTGCTACAAATATAGCGCTAAGCACACAGAATTACTTGTAAGGCGAATGTAGTGCTCTTTATGTGCATACAAGTAATGCGCATTGAAATTTTTTGCTGGGTATTTGTAGGCATCAAAAATTTATCCAGTGCATTCTTAAAAGCACTTAAATCAATTTACTGTGCATAAAATTGTTCAAAGAAACAAATTGTTTAAAAAGTTAAGCTCCTTCCCCTTAAACTAATTCTTCATTACTATAGCCGGTCCCTACAAAAAACCATTTTTTATTTATATAACTTTGCAAATTGTCCAAATGCAAATACCATCCAGATTAAAAACCATTTTCCAACAATCCAAAAACAATTCTTTTGCAGAAATATTTTTAACAAAATAAGTGATTTCAATAATTTATACAAATTATTTCAGAAAATTAATAAAAATTTGTGTCGTAATCCTTATTTTAAAATTTGTACTCACCTTATTCGTAAACCTAGTCCAAGCCCTTTACCAAGTCAAAGTCCCAATCTTTGTTAAAACTTTTCACGGAAGTCTTATCCTGTAAGAAAGAAATTTAGCTTTGTAAAAGTGGAGGTAGGCACGTTTAAATATTAAAATTTTTTCAATAAAATTTGTCAATTTTCTTGTTTTCTATTAGGGAACAATGATCCGTGCCGTAATTATATAATATCGAAATAAAAATAAGGACCACTCTAATATACATATATAATTTCTTACGTTCTTATAATATTTAAAATTAGTTTCAATCTGGAATCGTCGGGTAGTCTAAACTCGAATGCATTTGTATATTTTGTAAAATACCCCGAGTAAAATCGAATATAAAAAAAAAAAGTCCCTTGAAAGGACTTTGACCTAGCTTCTAATGATCAATTGTGTTGTGCGTGTTATTAAGTTTGTACACACACAATTGACCGAGAACCGGACCTAGACGTTTAACGCTGACTCCGAACGGCGATGAACGGAATGTTCTTGTTCTCAAGAAGCTTTACATGGCATTTTGATTACTCTCTGAGGTTTGCCATTGTCTGCAGAGAGGTGGCGGCCGTACAGAAAAATTATTTTAATTCAAATAATTTTCTGTCGCTGTTGGGGTTCGAACCTGGGTCTCCAAGTTCGTTGACATAGCAGCCACGCACTTTAACCAACTACTCCACGGACGCCACACAAAATCGAATATACCAGATTATTAAACATACAACGTAATTTTATATTTATACTTTCTAAATTTTGGTCATCTTTAAAACAATGCATTGATAAATAAAATAGTGATTCCTATACTGGTGCCCAATACAAGTACTCTTCACAATACATCGTTTGTAATGTGCTTTAAATAACTTCCTGTTTTACTCTATATTGACAAGAGTATATTGATATATAAGAAGTAGTGCGTAAAATTTATAACTAAACTGTAGAAGGTTATGCCCGAAACATCCTCATACAAACAAAAAGAAAAAAGAAGGAAACAAAGCCTACACATGCAGGGTTTTCTTTATAAGACAAGAAGCCAACTAAATGCAATCGAGTGTAAAGATCATTAACACAACTTATAAAGTTTTTGTCCATTTCTACATTTATTCAAAATAAATGGCTTTCTAATCCTTTTTCTCTTGCAAGGTTATTAGAGAAAAACTGCGGAAAAAGGTTGTAGGCGCATGTTAAAATAATAGAAGGTGTAAAGTAATTTGAAAATCAGTGAAAGCGTTAAAATTCGGAAAAGAGAAGTAAACCAAAATTCAGTTTAAAACTTGAATGCTTTAAAACTACAGCGGAAGCCGCAAACGTAGCTATGTGCACTTTAACCATTTCAATTAATTTCAAGCTCTTACATTGGTCAATGTTTAGCTAATTGCAAGGAATGCCATTGCAATAAAATTTAATAGAAATCAATCAAAGTTATAAATTGAAAGAGTTTCATTGTAAAGTATGAAAAAAACTCAACTGGCCAAAGATTGAAAACAAAAAAGTAGCAATTTAACATCCTCAAATTGAATTCAATTAAAAACTTTAATTAAAATTCTTTATAGTGTAAAACAAATGCCATGAAAAATTCCTTTTTCAAGCTTTGTATCCATTTTCACCCAACAGTTTATTGAAGCTAGATTTTAAATTGTTTTGAGATGCTTCAACAGCCTAACTGTGAATTAAGTCTTTAGAATGTGTGCCACCAAGTGTCCCTCTTGAAGAAAGAATGTAAACATCATA
Source organism: Pherbina coryleti (assembly GCA_943735915.1). Lineage (NCBI taxonomy): Eukaryota > Metazoa > Arthropoda > Insecta > Diptera > Sciomyzidae > Pherbina > Pherbina coryleti. The sequence continues at coordinate 91,405,271 of OX030952.1, forward strand.
ATGTTAAGTAAAATGCATCGGTGTTGCATGAATTTGTTACTCACTCAGTAAAGGTTCTTAGAGTTCAGTGATGGTACGATAGAAAAGGTAAGTTCTTTCAACTCATGTAGAAAAAATTATGTCATCGCGACCCGGAGGGTGATATTTACGCAACGAAACTCAAAATTTGTGACGTATAAATATTACTTGCTAAGTGTTCATCGTAGTCTTTACAACAAAAATAGGCAAACAAATTAAGGACGTAATGAGGACATGAAGAGAGTCGCACCAAGATCAAAAATACAACAATTATTCAACGGTGTTGAATAGAACTATCGCTTGGTGAATATGGCAGATGTTATAAAATAATAATAAAGTATTTGTACTTGTCATACACAAAAATAAATAAAAAAAATATTAGTTATAACGTCATCAGGTCCTGGAGATAGTACACAAGCATATACAACTAGAATGCAATATTGTTGCATGGAACTATACTGAGCGAGATCTAAACTCGCTCAGTATAGATGCCACAATTTATTTTTATTTGAAGCCGATAAAGGTTGGTCTTTGATATAATTACGAAAATAAAAAAAATTTTAAAAATTATTGGAACCATGACACCACGGAGGCTGCCGCTTAATGAACTGAAAGTCTAACACAGCTGCAAGGCGTTGCATGGAATTATCCAAAAGAGGTATTTTCTTCTTCAAAATCAAAATCAAAATCAACATCGAAATCAAAATCAAAATCAAATTCAAAATCAAAATCAAAATCAAAATCAAAATCAAAATCAAAATCAAAATCAAAATCAAAATCAAAATCAAAGTCAAAATCAAAATCAAAATCAAAATCAAAATCAAAATCAAAATCAAAATCAAAATCAAAATCAAAATAAAAATCAAAATCAAAATCAAAATCTAAATCAAAATCAAAATCAAAATCAAAATCAAAATCAAAATCAAAATCAAAATCAAAATCAAAATCAAAATCAAAATCAAAATCAAAATCAAAATCAAAATCAAAATCAAAATCAAAATCAAAATCAAAATCGAAATCAAAATCAAAATCAAAATCAATATCAAAATCAAAATCAAAATCAAAATCAAAATCAAAATCAAAATCAAAATCAAAATCGAAATCAAAATCAAAATCAAAATCAAAATCAAAGTCAAAATCAAAATCAAAATCAAAATCAAAATCAAAATCAAAATCAAAATAAAAATCAAAATCAAAATCAAAATCAAAATCAAAATCAAAATCAAAATCAAAATCAAAATCAAAATCAAAATCAAAATCAAAATCAATATTAATATCAATATCAATATCAAAATCAAAATCAAGGGATAAGATAAAGAATACGGATAAAAATAAATACAAGATATAGATATGATATCATGGCAAAATAACTAAGGGTACATATGTCCATAACATAGCCAACTGTAACCTTTTTTTTTAGTTCATTTTTGGACATTTGTTTTATGTCGGAATTGAACTAATAATACCTATGGCATGTCATCGGTATGGCATGTCATCGCTGTATAAAACATGAGATAATAGAGGGAAACAACTCAATTCGGTGAGAGTAAATCTACTTTGAAAGAAAGATGTGATCAAAAGATTTTAAAGTTTATATGATCTATTTCTAGTTGAACCTTTTTTTTTTTTTTTTGGTGGTAAAAACCACTCTTGTTTAATTCTTTCACAGTAAACGCATATCTTAAGTAAGATGTCCGAAAATGTGAAGAACAGGTAACCTTTAAGGTACAAATAAAGAGACCCTCTTAAGTGGACTTGGTGATAACGAGTAAAAATTTTTTAGATCCTTTTTATTCTGAAATCAGGGCCGCTTAAGATGTAGTAACCGGGCCAAATGGACACAGTTGAAATTTCTTAAAATCCCTTATAAGCCCTAAATAAATAAACTCACCAAATTTCATTGCAAATTTTGGCTGGACGTGATTGTTCGTTTGAAATGAGTTGTTATTTTATACTTTCTGTTAAATTGCCTTTTGTATAGATATATAAAGGTCACGTAATGTTGATTTTTTCCAACCACACTTTCAAATTCTTCTAGTTTTTTAACTCCCTATTTGGAAATATCTATAGTATATACTGAAGAGTTCCTTAAGGGGGGTTATATACCCTGAACTTTTTTTTTTAAAACAATATTTTACACATAATATTTTACACATCTCGTACTTGTCATGGGATTTTTTTTCGTAGCTTCGTTCATTTTTTATACACTAAGGGAAATAACGCATATTAACATTATCCACGCCTGAGTATATATTTCATTTAAATATTTACGTGGATAAATCAAATATTTTCCTTACAACTCGTTTTTTCCCTTATTTAAATTGTATTTATGCCACACACTGACACACATATTCCATATAGCTGTCAAGCAGGAACAGAGTGCGATGCTGCTGCAGTTTCTTCGCACCAGCAGTTGCAGGTTTCTTATAGTTCTCATTTAGTTAATGTTGCAAGGGTAATATAGCATGGATATTTGGCAAATATGATTTGTGAGTGCGGTGGTGAGTGCGATGCATGATGAATTCATGTAAGGTGGAGTGACAACTCGGTATTTTCTCAAGAATGTCACTCGACTCTACATGATTTCATCATGCATCGCACTCACCACCGCACTCACAAATCATATTTTCACAAAAAGAAAATAAAATATACCACTAAATGGCGATTGATATGGACGCAGCCCGTGGGAAATATTCAAATAAATATTTTCAAATAGTAAATATTTGAAAGATATTTAAATATATTCGTGCATAATTTTAATAGATTTTTTATTAATTCTGTTTAAATATTTTCATATTTTATTTAATTAAAAAAGTATTTAAATAAATTTTAAATACTTACGTAGTCGATTTAAGTAAATGCGTTATTGGTGCAAAAATGACTCGCTTTTTGGATAAATTAAAAAAGTTTTTGGATAAATTTAATATTTTTTTCCCTTAGTGTAGGCAAAATAATGACGAATTTTTGGTCGAAAATCGTTAATTTACGTTCGGAAGTCCGCCATTTTGTGAAAAATCAATATTTTTTCATTTATTTGTTTCAGTTGAATTTAGGGGGAGCAATCTTGGTCACCGCATTTTCAGAGCGTTCTACAAGAAATGCTGTATCTACCATATTATTAAATATTTTTAATAAAAAATACTTAACATACTCTTGAATGTGTATATTTTAAGGTATAAAACCCTCATTTAAAAATATCCCTTAGGTTTCCTTAAAAAAATGCACAAACATGAACATTTTTTTCGGCCTCTGGGTATATTTCCACCCTTAAGTTGATTATTTCCTCTGGAGTCATTTAATTTTTGTATTGAGAACAGACGTTTTGATCTCTTAATAAATTTTTCTTGTAAATAACTTAATTAGACGACCTCAAGAGTAGAGTGAAAGCGTGCATGATTGGTACCCAAGAGTTCCCGGGTTCGAATCCGGGCCTAGCTATGGTCCCCCGCTTTAATCTTTCATCATTTCTAATCAGCTCAAATAAAATATTAAATTTAAGTAGATAAGAACTCAGTTACTAATGTAAAAGCGTTCTCTCTGTCAAAAATAAACTTACGGGTAACTTTCTCGGCATATTGGCAGTATAAGAAGCACTACTACTAAGTATGACAGTATAAGTAGCTACTTAGCTTAAGTGGATCACAGTGAAAAGTCATGCAAGACTACTGATGAGTTGGTGTAGCGGCCACGAAACAGTCTGTCTAGTCTGCTGTGTGATTTTCTCTAAACAGAGCCTTTTTTGTTGTTGGTTGTTGCCTTCATTGTCTTCTTGTTGTCTTGTTGTCAACATACTTGGCCTAAAGCTCAAATCTGTTTCAATATGAAATTAAATATTGAGTGGAAGAGAAGTTTGTGAAGAGAATCGCTAAGTAACTTGAATTGACTGAGGTAAAGGCCTCAGATTCATATTTACTTGGTTTTAGGGCTTTCCCTCACGCTAAGAATACCTATACATGCTAACACTTGTATCACATATCGATACTTCCAACGTATAAGTTAATAACTCAAACTACCAACGTTTAAAGGGACAGTGTTTATCTGAATCTGCGCATTGGATTCCATCTGGTGAAAATGATGAATTTTATCATTCTGATATCATATTCGAAATCAGCGACCCCCTAAAACTGGTAGATAATGATTAAAATTTTATAAAATCATATTTTTAGGTGGCAACCCTATAGGGTTAAAAATTACACAATTTTTAAATTCTGACAACGGATTCGGGTTCAGCGACCCATTTTTACCTAGTGTTCGCCACATCACCGAATTCGTAAAAATAAAAAAAATAGGTGGCAGCCCTATCAGCCATCTTAAATTTTAAAATTCTGACATCGGATTCGAAATCAGCTACCCACAATTTTTCTTTGGAAGACGCTGGCGCCAATAACAGTAGCAATAACAAAATCAATAACATTCTTAAACGAACAACTGCAGAACCGAACCGGAATTGGGTACGGTTTCAGTTAGCGATGGCGAGTAAAAACTTCAACACAGCAAATTATGGTTTATGCTCGAAAAACAACCCGCTGCCATTCTGTTCCGATCTCTCATTTCTGCACTATGGTGCTAGTGCTTTTGTTTGAACCGAAGAGCAACAAACGGAATGCAGAGAGAAAAAGTTTTTGATCGCTTTTGTAGCGCTACGTATAAGGTACGGTTTTTTTCCATTCTCTGTTGGCAGCTATTTTAAAGAAACAACTTTTGTATATTTAGGTGAGGACTAACAACATTAAAATGGTCGAAATGACGATTTTCGAGTTACCAACTTATACGTTCGACGTATCGATATTTATACACGATACACTTGATTGTCCTTTCCTTCCATTTAATATATCACCCCATTCGAATCAAGGCAGACTGGACTGAAAGGGGGTAAAAACTGAAATCCTTGGTTCAAAGCAAAAAACAAAAAAAAAAAAAACGTTTGTTCAGTTATTCTTTGGAGTCACTGTATTTTAATACTTCAAGTCGAATAATTGGTAAAATTTTGGTCTTGAACCTACATATTCAGCCTACTATTTGAGATACAAGATATTCTGATACTGATAACAAACCGAAGTCAAGCTAATGGCTTTGATCTCTTTTTAAAGTGTAGGCAGTTAGCTGCAATCAAATGTTTTTAATCGTTATCTGAAATGTATTTATAAGATATTTACATAACAAAATTACTAGCTACGTAGTCAGCAGATCGAAAGATAAATGTTGATGAATGCTTTTTGGATTTAATAAATGTGTGCCACACATGTTGGAGCTGTGCTTGAGCTAAGCTACTAAATTAGTCGGGAGATTAAGCTGAGTTATGATAGTTTTTTGTCGAACCTTGGAACACCCAACAAAATTCATTCAGAAATTCTCAAACCTTGCGCTTAATCTTTAACCACCTATCTTGATGGCATTTTCATAAAACGGTTCTCACAAATCAAAGATAGTTTCTTTTTTTTTTTGTATGTGTGTCACATAAAAACTTTTAACAGATTTATGACTTCAAATCAACTATTTAAAGTTAAAACTGTCCAAAGGTTTTGTAATTTTTAGAAAATACTTCTGTTTTGAAAAAAAAAATGAAGCAAATTATCTTTCCTCTGACTGACAATACTACATCCATCGATTTGGGTCAATGACAACTAGCGCGGCATCTATTTGTTGTTGCTGGTGCAAAAATGCAAAACTCAGCAACTTTTATTATGCAATTCGAATTGGATCTTGATCGATCTGTTGGCCGTATGATCGCTGCGGGTTGTCCAACAACCACAACCGTTCCCAAAAATACACCAAAACGAACGAACGACCAAAGATTGTTGCATTCATCAAGTAGATATCTGTATCTTATGCTGCGTGGCGTTTGCAAAGTGTGCTCAAGCGGAATGGATCGCACCAGAATGCGAAAAAATACGCGATCGTAATCGATATCAATCATTTACTAATCGATTGACAATATTTTTGCAGTGTTGTTCATTCAGTCATCGGCAAATTAAGACAAAAATGCCCACTCATTGTTTTGCCGAAATATGCGAAATAGGTGGTCATTTGGGTGCGCATCAATATTTACCAAATTTTGACATCCCGCTGTTTTGTTACAAATAAACTTAATGAACTTTTGTGCGAATTCATTCAAAGCTTTAATTAAAATTTTGCCACAACAAGCAAAGATTTAATTAGATTTCCAAACGTCGAACAGCTTCAACTTAATTAGCTTAAATCAGGTGTTGGCTAATGCAGCACAAATAACCATGCGAACAGCACCTTTTTTGTGAAACGGTAGTTTTTCTATCTATCATACTGCAACTCTACGTTGGTACCAATTTAGAAATGCATTTGTACCAAACTGTTAAGAAAAAAAAAAAAACAAATCAAGTGACAAATATTTGTCATCAAGATGTATCCAAATATTGACTTGTAGAAAGTGGCACAAGATGTGCTGCATGATGTTGGGCATGCGCAGTAGCGTTCCTGTTAGTTTTATTTACATAACATTTTCTAACAGCAGGTAAATAAAATGTACGACAAACCAATAGACAACATACAAGTGGTCTAAATTAGTAGTTAAAAATGCATAAATATTTGATTAAGAGATGTTTATCTCGAAATACAAAAAAAAAAATAAGAGCTGTGTAGATGAAAGAAATTTCTGCATTGAATTGAGTTGGAAATTAGGTGTCAAACACATTAACTCAGTCTAGTATCACTTTTCGTCTAAGGTGGAATAAAAAAACGGATCGGGTTGCAATTTCCCTTTCCGAAATTCTCAGTGTCAAAATTCATCTTCATAAAATTCGTTTTTCCAAAATTCACCCTTTTCAAAATCCTTCTTTTTTAAAATTCTCCTTTACGAAATTCCCCTTTTTAAAAATTCTTCTCCATAAAATCCTCCTTTACAAAATTACGCTTGGGAAACTTCCCCATTTACAAAGTTCTCCCTTTGTAAATTTCTTCATTTTAGAAGGGATCGGGTCCATATTCCAATTCCCAGTGTCGAAATTCACCTTCATAAAATTTCATACCTTTTCAAATTCTCCTTTATCAAAATTCCCCTTTAGAAAATTCCCCTGTTTAAAAGCTCGCCTCCACAAAATTCTCCTTTATAAATTTCCCTTGGCAAAATTGCCCTTTGACGAAATTCTCCTTTTATAAATTTTTTATTTAGCTTTGAACCAAGGATTTCAGGTCGAATACCTATTCAGTCAAGTCTGCCTTGGTTCGAAATGGGGTGATAGATTAGTGGGAAGGGAAGGGCAATCAAGTGAAACACGTGTAGGATGTTCTAAGCGTGGTGGAAAGCCAAAGAAACATGTGAATTTGAGTCAAAAGCAAGTGTTATGCCTTTACCTCAGTCAATTCAAGTTATAAGTCAATCTCATCCACAAACTTCTCAACCATCAACTATAACTTCATGTCGTAAATATTGATGAATTTTTAATTTCAGTTGATTAGAAATGAGGATAGAAAATTTAGAACGGTTTTAAAGTGAAGGACCATGGCCTGGCCGGGAATCGAACCCGGGATCTCTGGGGTGGCAGTCGAGCACGCTACCAACTCGACTACCAAGGCCGCCATATATTCCACTTTCCAAAATACCCAGGGTCGAAATTCACCTTTAAAAAAATTCCCTTTTTAAAAATTCACCCTTTTAATAATTCTCCTTTGACAAAATTTTCCTCTTTTAAAATTCTCCATTACAAAGTTCCCCTTACCAAAATTTCCCTTTAACGAAATTCTCCCTTTGCAAATTTCTGCATATCGCATCTCTACGCTCTCATAACAGAACCTTTAAAAAAAGGAAACCTTCAACATAGCTTGCGCTTTATCCCTACATTTAAAAAGTAAATTTTGTATAGGATAGTTTTGCTATGGGGAATTTTATAAAGGGGAATTCTATGAAGGAAAATTGTTGTGAAAGGGAAATTTTAAAAAGGAGAATATAAAAAAGAGGAATTTTGTAAAAAGAGTTTTGTATAGGGGGAATTTTGACCCCATCCCATCATAAAAGCCTCACCAGGTTCGAACTTATAGAAAGCTGCATTCATCTCATCATCAAATACTTTCCATGGGTTTTAAAGGGTCACAAAAGTTTACTACAAAATATATTGTAGCTTTGTGTTGATTTCCACAATAGATCCAATTCAGACCAATTATTTTGCCGGACAAAATAAAATGTGAATTACTTGTTTTGATAAATGAGGGCATAAATATTTTTTTTTAATGAAAAGCTGATCAAAATCACAAATATTTAGGTCCTTAGGTATAGGATTTTTGTCTAAAGATGCCAGAAAAAAAATCTAAAGTTTATAAAAAAATGTTTTAATTAAAAAAGGATGACGGACATACCCGCAGGTATTTCAACATGACAATATAACTTTATCTCTATTCTTATCGTAGCTTTTCCACTGTCTCTTAGCTTGTCCTCATCCTTATCCATATTCAAATACTTGTTTTAGGAAATGTTCAAATTCTAGTCCTAACTCTTGTCCAAAAAACTTTTCAAAAATTTTTGTGCGAATCTTGATCATATTTTTTATCCTTTGCGTTGTCATAAGCCTTGTACAAATCCAAGTTTTAATCCTAGACCAAAAAGGGAGTTGTTCTAACACCTAGACTCATTTTGTTTTTATTTTTATTTGGTGTATTTTTATTTATATTTATATTTATATTTAAACTTTTATTAAATTTTTATTCTTATATTCATAAATACATTTTTATATTCATTTTAAATTTATTTAAATTATGAATTTTATACTTATTTTTTATCCTTTTTTAAATTTTTATGTTATTTTTGATTTTATAATTTTTTCTAATGTATTTATTTTTTATTTCTTATTTTATTTATATTTAGTAAACATTTCTAATTTGTTCTCCATTGTTAATTTGAATAAATTTTGATTTTGACTTTGATTTTGGTTTTGATTTCGATTTTGATTTTGATTTTTTTATAATGATTTTGTTTTTGATTTTGATTTTGATTTTAATTTTGATTTTGATTTTGATTTTGATGTTGATGTTGATTTTGATTTTGATTTTGATTTTGTGATTTTGATTTTCATTTTGATTTTGATTTTTTTTTTTTATTTTAATTTTGATTTTGATTTTGATTTTGATTTTGATTTTGATTTTGAGTTTGATTTTGTTTTTGATTTTGATTTTGATTTTGATTTTTTTTATTTTGATTTTGATTTCGATTTTGATTTTGTGTTTAATTTGATTGTGATTTTGTTTTTGATTTTTTTTTTTTATTTTGATTTTGTTGTTGATTTTCATTTTGATTTTTTTATTTTGATTTTGATTTGGATTTTGATTTTGATTTTGATTGTGATTGTGATTGTGATTGTGATTTTGATTTTGATTTTGATTTTGATTTTGATTTTGATTTTGATTTTGATTTTGATTTTGATTTTGATTTTGATTTTGATTTTGATTTTGATTTTGATTTTGATTTTGATTTTGATTTTGATTTTGATTTTGATTTTGATTTTGATTTTGATTTTGATTTTGATTTTGATTTTGATTTTGATTTTGATTTTGATTTTGATTTTGATTTTGATTTTGATTTTGATTTTGATTTTGATTTTGATTTTGATTGTGATTTTGCTGTTGATTTTGATTTTTATTTTGATTTTTTTATTTTGATTTTGATTTTGATTTTGATTTTGATTTTCATAAATTGAACTTGATTTTGATTCTGATTTTGATTTTGATTTTGATATTTATTTTATTTTATCTATTTTGAACCTGATTTAAAATAACGTAAAACGTAGCATTGTCATGGCAAAAAATCTCTAAATTTATTGTGTGTGTGTGTGTGTGTGCCCACAGTTCGAGAAAAAATAAAATAAATTTGCAATTTCATATTTTATGCAGATTTAATGGCAAAACCTAGCAAAGGTGGTCAGGAACCATGTTCCTCACGAACGTTTAATTAGTGGCGTCTTTCTCTTACATGGCGCCGGCTCAGATGAAGTAAACTTGCTACAAATGTTATGGTCATATATTTAATGGGTGGGTGGTCTGGAACGTTTTTTTTTGCTTTTCGTTGTTGCTGTAGGCACGAAAAATGCATGCTCATTTCAAATATTCTTTACGACATGGTTTCTTTCAGTTTACTTTTGCCAACTTGGGTTTATTTAAATGTTAGGTCTATTTGCAGTGAAGTTGCGGTTTCCGTGTTATTCTATTTAACTTATTTATATGAGAACTATTAAGCTAACTTTAGTCATAATAGCACTCATAAAGGAAAAACTTCTTGTTCGCAAAAATACTTGCACGAATTTGCCATTCATTTTAGTATCTAATGATTTTTCAATTTCTGCAGAAATTCGCTTTAGGCTTTTCTTTTTCGAAGTGTGTTAGAGCAGCGTTTCCTTTGACCTTTCGTGTTCATACAATAAAAACTTTGATGGGTTTCTGATATTTATTTTTCTCATATCTAATTTTTTTTTCTTCTCTCTCCTATTGCTGAAGTTTCACGATCAGCTGTAAACTTGACTTGAAATTGATTTTCTTTTTGCGACTGTACAGACTCGATTTTCATTGTTTAAACTAGTTTTCCATGTTCTTTGGCATTTACTATGGCAGTAAAAAATATTCTCTAACGATGTCTTTGCTTCTCTTCTCTAACGTCATTCAGTTTTATGATAGTCATGATGATGGTTTGTCGATGGTTTTATTTTGATTATTACGAGTATTACAATGATTTTCAGTTTGATCTTGGTTTCTTATGTAACACTCTGGTCATGAGGTAATAATATTTTTTTTTTAGCTGGTTCTTGTTGAATTTCTCATGCTTTCCAGCGATCATTGATCTTCAACTTATCTGGTTTGGTGCTTACATACATATTTATAATTTGTTTTTTTCGTCTTTGCAGCATGCTACTCATGATACTCAGGAACTCCAAGAACGCTTAAAGAGCAGTTCCTGCGGACAAGAAATTGGCATTTCTTCGTGATTATATCAGAAACCTTTTGTTGTTCCTTCTTGATGCTTAAATTTGTATTTTGAATGAGGCCGAAGACTTTTCATGATGTCCTGAAGGAATTCTGACAATCTTCTTTTGTCGAAATTTACCACGAAATTACGAACTTATCCTCAAAATAGTTCTTTTGGTTTGTTTTTATTTTTTATTTAATGTAAAATTTTTTGTTATATAATTATTTTCTTCGTTACACTTAACTTGACAATCAATTTTTTTTTGGTACTAAACTACTTTGATCTGACCTTTCTTTCAGTACAGATTTCTCCATTGTTCTGTTTTTATTCGTGAGCTCTCAATTGCTCTTATATCTTACTTATGTGATGTCCGTAATTCCAATTTTATTTTTTTTTTCGATCAACACACAGTCTCTTGACATCTGTCACTTTTGACAGCTAATTAAATACTCTTGAAAACAAAGCTAATGCCGTCATTATCTTGAAATTATTTAAAAAACGGGAACAACGAAATTAATCAAGATTATGTCAAATACCTATCTGACTTTTTTATGTAGACATGTACGTTAGACCGGTTCGATAATTGAATGGAAATTTTAAGATTTACATTTTTTAATAGGGGTGCGCCGCTTTAATAAAACTAGACACTCCAAAATGAAGAAAAAGCCTTAAAAATTATTAATACATTGGTGCCTAAATGTCTCTCGAAGAGCTAAAGGGATTTTTTAAAATCCGAAAATCAATCAATATAATATAACTTCTAAAATAAAAGAGATATCAACACATTTTATTTGTGGATAACATAACATACTTCAAGGAGCTTAATATAAGTAATTTTTTGGATTTTTTTAACTCATTCTTTTTTACAGCTTTTTGAACTAAAGAATTTTTATTTTGTTTTTATTTATATAAACGTATATTTTGTAAGCAAAAGCAAAAGCAAAATCAAAAGCAAAAACAAAGGCAAAGGTAAAGGCAAAACAGTAAAGGAAAAAGAAAAAACTAAAGCAGAAGTAAAATCAAAATCAAAACCAAAACCAAAACCAAAACCAATACTGGACGCAAAACAAAACGTTGGAGTTATCACGTCAATACATCCAGCTTTGCAGATATACAGTCAACCTTAGTTTGAACCCTCCTTCGATCAAATGGTTCTGGCCAGACCTTTTTCGATTTTAATTGTAATTTAAATATATTTCCAATTGAGCTATCGACTTGAAAATTCTTGACTTTTCCCAAAATTTTATTATGAAATATAAGGACAATACAATTACAAGGATGTTAAGATTTTACCGCCTCGGACGGTCGAATGTAGTCTAGCCAGCCCCGTATTTATTTCGTATGATAATGTAGGAAATGTGATGCGATTTGTTCAATTTACATCGTTTTTTCACACTTTCTTTGTAATTTATCATTCAAACGACGTCTTATATTCCCTTAGCAGTGTCTGTTTCTTCTCGTTTTTGTAATTCGTTTCCACAAACTGAATTCTCTTCTCTCATTTACTTTGCATATTTAATTTTTGTATAAGTTTTCTTTTTACTTCCATAGCTCACAATTATACATACTATATAGTTATAACATATTTTTACAACTAACGTAAGAATGCAAATTTTAACGGGGAAAAGGCAAATCTTGGTTAGACACAGTCATGATCATCTATGGGCACGGAGTAAGCTTCGGAGCTAGCTGAGAGCAATTGAGAGCAAAGGATTATATAGCAACACAAAACTCAACAACAAAGCAAAGGCAAAAGAGAAGCACAGAAACAACGCTTAAAATGTAGTGATGCCCATGCCCGGTCATGATATAATTACAAGGTATGCTCATTTCAAAATGGCTGCTCAATTAGTTATTATAGAGTTATTATAAAATACTAGCGGACCCGGCGAACTTAGTCTCGCCCCAATTTCACGCCTTCAGATAAACTCCAGAATGATAAAATACAGATAGCTCAAATTTCAATGTGATTTATTTGAACAGAATCTAAGTCAGTAGAGAGCGTTTTGATAAACAATAGGGGTATTCTCTATGCCTAGTATATGCCGTTGCACGATGCAAGAATAGGAAATGTATAATTCCTGTAATTGAGAAACAACAATGGCGGATTGTACATTTCCTATTCTTGCACCGTGCAACGGCATATCCTAGGAATAGAGAATACCCCTAATGTTTTTCGATTTGTTTTCCGGAGCAAAAACAAACAACGAAGACGGTTTGCCAACACGCGAACAGACAACGTACAGCTGACCGTGCGAAAAACATGGAAATTCGAGATTAATCCGACAGACTTCTAGTGATTGGCCTTGCGATTTATTGATTGTCATCGCAAAAGCCAATCGAACAGGGAACTGAATACGCTTGAATTGGAATGGAAGATCAGTTGGAATAATTGGAATTCGTGGGATGAGGACTTCCTCTGCTTTAAATTTGCCCTTGATGATCGTCGCTTGGATCACATTGTTCATTAGTTTCTTGACGGACAATCGCGTATCGTTGCACAATTTTGGATGATTCAGATTCCACAGCATGATTATGATTGATCCCACCTTCAGCTGTAAATTATGCGGCGGAGTTCCTGGCACATCAAGCTAGTTCAAAAATTCCGTCGGATAGTTGGTCGCTTCATACTCGTCTCTCACGCTGTCAATGCATTTGTATGAATGCAGTTCTCCAGAGATTTGACTTTGAATAATGAAATTCAAGCTATCGACGTCCGTATTCTTCGCTGCTAGTATTGCCCGTTCACTAATCCAATCGAGATTTTTATAATTTTGTGCAATGCCGGGGAACACTTTGGTGATGAGTTCCTCTTTCGACGATGTGAACTCGCAAAAATTTGCCGGGAACGATATCAATCCAGTCGAAACATCAACCAGGAATTTGACCATTGCCAAGCGCCAGCAGTTGTCTCGAAAATTCAGCAGCCGATGGGTCGTTCTGCAACGTGACTCTCATGTGCGTGGTCAATTTTGAGGAGGATGCAACAGCCAACGCAATTTGAGATCTTGACCGAATTCTTGCCAGAATCAGCGAAATAACGAATGTCTTGCCTGTCCCACCGGGAGCATCGAAAAAGTCAATACCCCCTGTTCCATCGTCAACAACCTTCATCAGCGAATCGTACACGTTCTTCTGCTCGGCATTCAACAGCGGCACATTTGTTCGGACTCTTTAGGCCAGCTCATCTCGATCATAGTCTTGTTCCCGCTGCAATTCGCGATTGAATGCATCGTACATTGAACGATTTGGGCGCTAGCATTACCAATGTCGACAGCAGACTGTCGAACATGAGAACGCACATGTCTTCGACCAAAATTAACGCTTCGTTGCGCATCTCGTCGTTAATTTCAAGATCGAAATTCGAAGTTATCGTGCGAACTCTGTGCAAAATGTCGTCAGCCATTTCATCCTTGTATTTGTCCCACAATGCAGTCGGGTTCGACGGATGACATGTGGCTATGATGATTGCAAACAATGTACGAATTTGATTCGCTGGTGCAGAAACAGTTACATCGGCGACCGTTGAGTCCCAATGTGTATCGTTTTCGAGCAAATTCAAACTTTGGCAAGCCTCCCGAAAAGTGGCGCACAGCTCACCATCCACGGTACGCAGGGAATCGAAGGATGTAGGGCCTCTAATATTCACCAAAAGTAAGCGAAGATAGAAGCATTCATCTTGGCATGGATGAACTGTGTATATTCGTCCGAGGGCATCAGTCGAATAGACATCAGCGAATCCAGCAACAGCATCACCTTTCTTCCGGCGTTGAAACTTCTTCGATACAGCGTTCCATATATAAAAGCGTGGCATTTCCGAATAGAGTAAAGTCCTTACGAACGGATCGCTTTCACATGTCGAAAAGAAATTTGTCAATGTTGTCAATTGTAAGTCAATGTATAACGGCATCTCTCGGGTTGTGGCATTGATTGTAGCACAGCGACATCTATTATTTATCTCATTAACTTCTCCACCCATCATTCACGCAAAACGTCTTTTATTGCAATGAAATTCACAATTATCCAAAATTTTCATGCTACACAACGAATTTTCCACCTTTACATCGTCAAAAATCATGAAATCATGCGATAAAAAGCAAAATTTAAAAAACAAAAATTTTAATTTTTTGCGTTTTACCAGAATTTTCCGAGTTTTCCACTAAGAATTTTATATTTTTCCATTCGAAAAGCCATTCCGGAACAATTGCGCACAAAAACCCATACAAAAAAAATCAGTTTTCGATTATTCCAATTTCCCGACTTTCCCGGAGGGTTTTCCCAAAATTTTCTTTCGTAAAACCCTTCTCCTGGTAATTACAAACAACTGAAAAAAAATTTGAGCCAAATCGGCCCAGCCGTTCTCATTTGATGAATTACTATACATTTTTCACACCATTTTTATATATGTAATAATATAAAAACATATTTTACGCGGCAAAATTTTTGTGATTGTCAGCTTCTATTCGTAAATTTTTTGAACGTTGAAATATGTTACAAATAACTATTTATAAATATTTGCACTCCAAATTGTTTTGACTGCAATCTTCAAAATGTGTGATGAAATTGAGTTCATTTATAATACACGACAAAGAAGAAGTATTGATGCGGATGTTCATGAAAGATTGGCATCAGCATTATCAGCAAACATACACCGGGGAAGTACTGATGAGGAAACCTACGATCGTTATCTTATCGCAGACGATGATGACGAAAACCATTTAGATTATTTGCCGAAGGAAGAAGACTTTATAACTTTATTTATAACTTTGAAATAAAACACAAAAATTTATTAATTAGAGATGGGTCGTTCCGAACCTGTATAGTTCCTGGAACTATGTTCACAGTCGGACATAGTTTCAATCGTTCCTTCCATTAATTTTTAGCATGTTCAAACAGTTCCGGTTGCAATGAATTTTTTTCTATAAATCAATATGAACCGACTTCTCTTTCACACATATTATGGCTTACGCGAATTTGTGATCGACTATAAGTGCAAAGATATGTTTGCGAACGAACGAAACAACTGATGTGTGAAATGGTAAGATGACATTTCGACGTTCTTGTTGCGCGCAATGCTGTGTTTATTTCGTTTTGAACATGCTTTCATTCAATCGAATGGAACTGCGGAACTAAATAGTTCCGCGAACATGTTACAATCTGCTGCATATGATTTGCATGCGTTTCATTCAATCAAATGGAACTGCGGAGCTTGATAGTTCCGCGGACACGTTTTGCAACTCGAGAGTACTCAATTTGTTCTTTTTAAGCACTTATAAGCACGGTTGCCACTTTGGTACAATTGTACCAAAATTGGTACATTTATTTTTGCTTGGTACATAGGTACATTATTTTCTGATTTGGTACATTTTGTAAAAGTTTAGAAATTTCAAAAAAATCGAAATTTGGTAGCACTGTTGGCGTAATGTTGAGTGTTCAGTGGAAACTTGCATTACATAAAGTTCTACCTTAATTCTGAGGGAAAGAAAATAACAAAAATACAAGATCATAATTAAAAGGAAGATTAACAACCTGGATTTTTGCTCCAATTTGTGTATAAATAACAAAATGTAATTTATAATTGTTCCAGTGTGCGCTTCAATTGGGTTCAGTTGGAAGGAAAAACGCTACTAATGGAAAGGTATGTAGTTATAAAAACTCGATATTGAATATAATATTAAATTTAATAATATTTTGCTTGCAGATTTCTTATAAGAAAAAACCAAAACCTGATGCCAATGATTGCGTAGATTTAAGGGTAGCGTCCACTTCTGACTCCGAGTGCGAAGCTGAATGCAGCAGGTAGTTGTTTCATTTTTGTTGAAAAATTTATTAAAACTTGTACAATTTTATTTTATAGTGTTGATGTTCCTTCCCAATTAAATACTGACTTCAAAAGGAAGTTTCGTCCAGAATGGCTGCAAAACAAAAATGAGAATGCATTTGTATCGTCTGCGAGAAATCGCTCGTGAACCTCTTGCCCAACTTGCACAGATATGCAAAGAATACTTTGCATTGTCAAAACAATGAAAAGAGAAAATAACAGATTATGATGGATGTATTCATGAAAGCCGAAAATACATTTTTAGAAAAGCAAAGCTTGTAGTGTTCTCCATTATGCAGTATCTACCATTTCTTCTAATGGACTTTCTTTCAAATTTGCGATTGGTATGTGGTAGAACTAAATTGTCGCGAGTGGCGGATATAAAAAAGATATACAATTTTATAGATAGTATATAAAATAACTTAATATTTTTGTTTTGTTCGTATACACACAAATATACACCAATGAATTATTATAAGAAATGTTATAAACAGTTTTGTTAAAAAAATTGGTACATTTTATTCCTTTTTGGTACATTTTTTCTTAAAATTTGGTACGAAAAAAAATGGGCGAGTGGCAACCGTGCTTATAAGTTACATACGAACGGACGGACAGACAGACGGACATGGCTAAATCGACTTGGGTGGTGATGCTGATCAAGAATATAAATATATAGTTTGCTATACCTATGCCTCTTTATGGGGCTTACAAACAGAGTGACAAAATTAATATGCCCTATTGCGTTTTTCTATGAGAGCCCCCCTAAGGAGTGGTCGGAGGAAATAGGTGTCAAAGAAAAAAATCTTCTTTTTTCAAAAGTAATGGGGGTCGGTCATACATATTAATCCTCTTCGGCCTTCTCTTAAAGCCCTTCTGTTCAGGTGTAGAGAATACATATACAAAAACCATAAAAAATTGCTACTACAGCTTAAAGGAACTACATAGTTCCGCGGACATGTTTCCGCGAACTAGTTCCGCTACATGGTATAATAATACAAGGTAGCATTGACAACTGCTTATTTGCTCTTCTACAAGAAAACATCTCCTGTCAAAAACAGCTTTTTGTGTAAATGCATCTGCAGCTGCTGAGGTTGTTGTTTTGACGTAGAATACGTCATTCTCGGAGGTAAGTAGGGTGGTTGATAGTGATCAGGTGTCGGTATTTATATAACTTTTTGAGCCTTTGGTGGGCCTAAAGTACTGATCGTACAATGTTGATGTTAGCACTTGTTGGTCTGCTTGATCCTCAATGAGACAAAAATTCATGTTAGAACTCTCTAACTTATATAAATTTTACACAATTACATGAAATATAAAGCCAACATTTGATGTTTCTGTTTGCTTAAACTTGCTACCTATTTATCGACAGTTTCCGGTTTTATCGACAAAACCATAAAATTTGTATGGGAGCCCCCCTAAGGAGTGGTCGGAGGGAATAGGTGTCAAAGGCAAAAATGTTCCTTTTGCAAAAATAACGGGGGTCGGTGATACATATTAACCCTTTCCGGCACTCTTTTAAAGGTCATATGCTCAGGTGTATGGAATAAATATTTTGCTAAATAGTTTTTAAAAAAGATGTCATCAAAAGCGAATTGACTAATTCTACGTCTTGTGTTACGACATAATCGAAACTACTGTATCTTTTATTTCACTTCAACGCTTTCAACATTGTTTGTGTTTTCTATGGCGGATTGTGAGCGCTCTCTTCTTGAGTATATTTTTTGACAGGAGATGGTTTCCCAAGCAACTGTCAATGCTACCTTGTATTATTACACCATGGTTCCGCTGTACAAAAGATCGTTCTATGTTCGTTCCGACCGCGGAACTGTTTAGCACAAGCCTTCATAACGTACACTTCGTGATGTTTTCGGTCAATTTAATCGTCCAAATGTGCGTATAATTGGAAAAATCGTGCAAAAATTAGATCAAACCGGGTCTGTAGGAGATGTGAAAACACCAGTGCATGCTCGTACGGCTCATACTGCAGAAAATATTGATGCTGTTCGCGATAGTGTGGCTAAAGAGCCGTCCATCTCAACTTGTCGTCGTGCCCAACAATTGCACCTCTCGCACTCGTCATTGATGAACATTATGCATAAAGACTTGTATTTATATGCTTACAAGGCACAATTGACTCAAGAACTAAAGCCTCTTGACCATTTCAAGCGTCGTCAATGGTCAGAATGGTCAATGGTCAGTGATGAGGCACATGTTCACCTCAGTGGATTCGTCAATAAGCAGAATTGCCGCTGACGGAGGGTTAAACATATTTGAAATCTTATCTGATTTTTTGCTCCGATCACTCACATTTTTATTAATCCCTATTCCCAGAAAGTTTTATGAATGTGGATAATGAAGTTGTTTCATTATTCAACCTTGTCAGAAGCCTATTTTCGGTTGGATATAGAATATTATATTTTTGAGAATATTTTATTAAACTTTTTTCTAATATTAAAATCTCATTATCCTGGGAGGAAAATCCCAGGATTCGAGAAGGCTAATACAGTGCGCTTTAAAGCGATTGGATTCCCCAGAAAAAACTTAATAACTGGCTTAATAAATAAAATATGCATACTATGGGTGTGTTTTTAAGAGCACTTAAGGGTTATAAGCAACATTCGTCAAATTATGGCCCAAAATATGAAAATTTGTAAATTACATCAAAATGTGTAAATTACGTCGACTGTTGAATTAGATTTCAAGGCGGCCATTTAAATGAAAATTTAGAACTAGAACATGATTTTTTTTCAACTGAATTTTTTCTAATTCACTGCAATGAGCAGACAAAATTTTCATTCCTAAAGCAGGACTTTAAAGAATTGATATCAATGTTTTTATCAATAAATATCTACTTATAGCTTTAAATTATTAAAATTTATCGTGTAGGTATGTATATTTATTTATTTCTTTTAAATATGTTGAATGTTCTTCAATATTTTATTGATTATTCAAAATTCAGATATTTCAAAATCTTAAGTGGAATATCATTTTTTAAAAGGATAAGTCAATAGTTGTATACTCTTAGTTGTCTTCCACTGGGTCTTTACAAGTCTTTTCATATCCTATCATAAAGTAGAATTGAGCTTACGAGTTTTTTGCTCCTCAATTTCGTTTTCACAAAAAAAAAATTCAGAATTTAATTTATTCAAATTCATAACAATTTGAATTGACTGATGTAAAGGCATAACACTTGCTTCAGATTTAAATTCACATGTTTTAATGGCCCTCCATCACGCTTATCCTACTCATGTTTCACTAGATTGCCCTTTCCTTCCCACTTATCTTTCAACACATTTCGAACCAAGGAAAATTTGACTGAATAGTTTTAACACCTGAAATCCTTGATTGAAAGCTAAAAGAAAACTCAATAATTTTGCCAAATAAGGCATTTATCAATAAGAAATAATTTGTGTAACATAGCAGTTGATATTTTCAAAATTATTTATTAAAATTATTTAATAAAATAATAATGGTTATTAATAATTAATTATTATTTATTATAAATTATTTTCTATTTATTATTTATAATAGAAATCACTATAAAACACGAAACTGTAAAAAATTTCATTAACACCTCAATGTTAAGTGTCAAAAAATAATAAAAAACACATTTTCATGGCAATTTAAAGTATTTCTTCCCGATGTTAACAAATTGATACAACAAGCAGCAGACTGTGTCGAACTATCTCTGCATTAACAGCAGCTCCGCTTACACTAGCGCATCGATACAACACAGCTAAACATAAACATTTAATTTACGCAATTTGAAAAACAAACATAAACTTATGGCAAACATGTTTGCAGATATGAAGAGATGCAGAAATGTTGCATTCATTATCGACAAGTAAAAAAAAAAATGACAATCATGTCGATTGGGTTCAAAGCACTTGAGTGTAAATAATGGATGAGGCGGCGGCGAGCACAGATAGCCAAGCAAGATTTATGCGGAATATCATCATCATCATCATCTTCATCATCATCATCATCATCATCATCATCCACATGGAAGAAATCCACATGAGAATTCTGGAAATTGAACAAACAGGAAGTGTTCGCTGACTGGCTACCAGCTGAAGCACCACGCACGGGCAGTGACAGGAATACAAAAACAAATTATAATCTAATAAAGAACACAACAAAGATGTACAAAAAGAAGAAGAAGAAGAAGATATTGTCTATGAAGATGGAACATGTGTGAGAAGAGTTCAATGCAAAAATAAAACATTAATATTGGAATTGTAAATGTGCTGGACTGTGTACAGCCGGTGCATATTTATAAGCGATAAATCAATAGCAAAAACAATTGAAGACCATGACAATTTTGAACGCAAGCCAAAGATGTGCTCTTTGAAAATGTAAAAATGTGTTACATGTGGCAATGCCTCATTTTCATAATGATATGAAAATCTAACACTGAAATATAAGCAAAAATATATAACTACAGGATCCAAAGAGTTTTGTCTTAAAAAAAAACATGAACTACTTCAGATGTTTTTCGCATTTATTCCTTCCTTAGAAACCTTGAGCATTTGGTAATGAAAATTTATATTTTCTTTTATGGTAGACAGTGTATCAACAAGAGGTGTCGGGTTGCAAAGGCATATTGTTTATAAGCCCAAAATTATTAAAACATAATCTGCATTCTACATTACAATTCAATAAAAACCTAAGAGACTTTCAACCAATTGTTCATTCTATACATATAAAAAACAAATACTACACCTCTTGTTGATACACTCGTTAGTATATTAATAAATTTTTATTTTGCACAGTACTTACATATTTACATAATCAACACACACTCACACAACCACTCATACACATGCATACATCTATTCACTTTCCCACAGACCCAGACGGGTCACGCCGGAAATCGCCAACTTACAATCTATCAATAATAAATGCTTTTTTGTTTTTCTTGTGGGTTTTTTTTTTATTTTATTTTTGATTTTGGGCTTTCAGCCCGCTAAGACTTAGCTCTTAGGCTCTTTTAAAGCGGCAAAAAGCAAACGTATCAGAAAAATATAAACAAACGTCAGGCTCTGCAATCGCTGCATAAACAAACGAGACTCGAGCACGCAAAATTTTAACCCCAACGCCTTCAACTTCACTTTAGTTAAACAAACAAACAAACAAGCAAACAAACAGACAAAACAATTTAAGCAATACTGCCAAATAAAAATGAAAAACAAGTTCAGCACAAAAAAAAAAAAAAAAAAAAAACGCTGAAAACTTAGAAATCACGATATAATCATAAGAAACTTGTCGGCAAATGTAGCTTGGAAATGCTTCTTAATGAATGAATGAATGAATGGATGAATGTTGTTGGTCTATATGACCCACTAGCTAACAACACAGTGCAGTGTCGACAAAAATTGTTAATCTTATTACGTTTAACGACTTTGTCTAATCCATATGTCTTCAATACTATAATAATTATACTTTCATCAATTCTTCCAGACCACTTTTTCAACTTCGATCCTAGATTTTGGACAAGATGTGATGTATAACAAAAAAAATAACCATTTTTTACCCTAAGTTTATTATTTATGAAAACTCAAATTTTGCTAATCATATTGTCAATACAATTTCAGAAACAAAACAAATTAAGTAATGTTTTTGTTTGAAAAAGTATACACACGAGGAAAGTCCCAGAAGTAAAAAAAAAAATAAATAAATAACTGGCCATTTCAGCCCTTGAAAGGACTTTGACCTAGCTTCTTATGATCAATTGTGTTGTGCGTGTTATTAAGTTTGTACACAATTGACCGAGAAATGGACCTACATGCTTAACGCCGACTCCGAACGGCGATGAACGGAATGTTCTTATTCTCAAGAAGCTTTACATGGCATTTTGATTACTCTCTGAGGTTTGCCATTGTCTGCAGAGAGGTGGCGGCCGTACAGAAAAATTATTTTACTTCAAATAATTTTCTGTCGCTGGCTGGGGTTCGAACCTGGGTCTCCAAGGTTCTTTGACATAGCGGCCACGCACTTTAACCAACTACGCCACGGACGCCAACAAGTCCAAGAAGTACCCGACCTGAATTATAGTTGGCGGTTGTTGTTTGGCAAGAATGACTATTGTAGAATGTACCTTATAAAGTAGTGGGGCCCAAGAAATTTGAAGCGCGGGCCAATGCTTAAAAAACAAAATCAAAACACAAAATGTTGCTCATAGTTGCGTTTGGCAAATCAAACAAAAAAACAATTGTAATGTAATAAAATCACCTGTCATGAAAAATTACTGGACAATCAGCTTCAGCATCGAAATCATCGAGTGTGCGTTTTTTTTTATTTTGGCTTTCCATGCCTTTGTTTTTGTAAAGCTCATCGCAGAGACAAAACGAAGATAGAAAAAAAATGTGTATGAAAGGCGGCCATACGGGCCACTACGTGGACATGTTTGTTATAAAGCTTAAGTTTTACGACGCTACGTTTGTTTGACAGCCATCAAGAGTGGACGCTCTCAGTGAATTTGTAAACATGGAAAAAATTGAACATACCCAGCAGAAAAGTGGACCAAATTTGAAATAGTTCTGAACTAGTTCCAAAAGGGACCAGTACTAGTTCCACTACAATACCCTTTAACATTGAACGAACTGACGCTTTTTGCGGGTTGATGTCATAGGAAAAGACAATTGTCCCCAGAAACACTCCTTTTTCCCTATATTTGAACTAGTTGCATTAGGAACATTTTTAAACTGGTTGCTTTCGCAGTAGTCTTAAAGTGGTTCTTTTTTTACTAGTTTTAAAGTGAACATATCAAAAGTGTAAGAATTTAGTGCAATGGAAAGGTCCTAAAGATCTCATTTGTACCATCTTTTCCATCCACAATCCAGAAAACATTTTGTCTATAAACATTTTTTTTTTTATTTTTTTAAAAAGCAGCAAATTTTAAAAAGTAGCCAGAACGCGTTTATTTTTGTCAGCAATACTTTTGAAAACAAAAGCAAAGATAACTGTTCTACACTGAACGCCTTTTGTACCTTTTCAGAGCTACTGCGAACTGCGGTAGAAATGAACTAGTTCACTTTTTCAACTGACTCCAAAATAACTGCTGGGTAGTTATATGATACAATACTTTAATTTGAAAGATCTCAATCCAACCAATATCAAAACGCACTTAGATTTAATTTGGCGGAATCTGTTACTTCATTTGCAATAGTAAAATATTCGGTGGGAGAGCTTAAACGTGGATATACGAGCTGCCAAGACGAACATAGTTGTGATGGTGAATGAGCAGACCACGCCAGGAGTCGTATAGAATATCTACAAAATGGTATACGACGACCGTCAATGAAACTGCGCGAGATAGCAGATATGAAAGTCATTTCAAAAAGTTCTGTGGATTAGGGCGTATCGAAAAATTTAGATCGTATTCAAAGAGGTCTCAAAAGTTACATGGGGTTGTCAAGATCACGCAAAAACAATTTAAAAAAAATCTCAAGCCTGTGTTAGATAACACGGGCGCATAGGTCTGACGTAGAATACGTTAGTCATTAACAGACTAATTCAATAGATTTTCTTAAAGAACCTTTAAACGCTTGTTTAGTTACGCACTGTTTAAGGCTTTACGCAGCTTCTATGCAACCTTGCTAACATTGTTATTCATAAACATTTTTTCATTTTCTGCTTTGTTTTTGTTTGGTTTGTGTCTGAACTATAGAAAATCTCTACAAAACTTAAGAATTCCTATGGATTTACAATGGCCGCCGCATAAAAAAATGCTGCAAAGGGCGCATATGGAGCATGTCTTTGATATTAAAAGAAAAGCAAACAAAAAATCATGGTTGTATTTACGTAACCTTTAAACGCCAATTTCGGCGTTTAAGTTACGTAGCTCTTAAACAACTACGAAAAATGTTTATGAATAAAGTTTTCTTGTTTAAAGCCCGTTTAAAGTTACGCTGCCTCTAAAATGTGTTTATGAATAAGGCTGTAAGACATTGAGGATGTCTTACAACTGGGTAACCACAATTTTGTTTCTCTGCTTCGCTTATCAAGTGTATGTACACATCGTTCGCTACTTGGTCATTATACTTCTTCTCTTTCTCACACTGGTTCTGTGATGAACACACAGATAATCGTACTGCTCTTACACATGATGTTATAATACATAAAATACAAAGCATATGAAAATTAATACAAAATTTGAAGGAGTTAAATTTTGATTTACTTATAGAATCAAAAAAATTATATGTAGCAATATGATTATTTAAATACAAATCAAAAGAAGACATATTAAATATGTTACGACCATACTTGAATTTTCTTCAATGCATGCATAAAGTATTAAAAACTTATAATGAAAGTGACAAACATTTTTTCAAAATCTTGTGCTCCAGATTAACACCCCCGTATAACGTATTCTACGTTAAAAAAGGATTTCTTCTTCTCCCGTAAGGAAAAATTGTTTTTTGAGAAAAACAATACAAAAAAAACGATCTGAAAATGCTTTGATTTTTATAAAAAAACATTTTGCCTAAAAATTCGGACATGAGAGCGCTGTTGTTGTCTTCCAAAGGAGGAGACGATGACAGAATTGCTGTAGAAATCCACAAAATGGTATTAAATGGCCGTTGACTGCAAGTGCGCGAGATAGCAGACATGATAAGCATTTCAAAAAGTGCTGTACATCGCATATGGATTGAAAATTCAGACATAGGAATGCTGTCCCTAAGATAGGTGCTGCGATTACTCATAATGTAACAAAAACAGTGTTGCGATGTTGTTTTAGTTGAGTGTTTGGCGGAGTATCACAGCAATAAAGCAGAATTTTTGCGTTGATTCATAGCCAGGGATGAAACATCAGTCCATCACTTCACACCTGAAAAGAAGAAACTGTCAAAACAATGAACTGAAAGGGAAGAATCGCCTCCAAAGAAGGCGAAGACAGTTCCAGCAAGCAAGGCCATGACATCAGTTTTTTCAGATGTACTTGGGATAATTTTCAGTGATTATTTTCAGAAAGGAAAAATAAGTAACGGCGAGTATTATGCGAACTTATTGCATCGTTTAAGTACACGCAAAGAAATTTTTCGTTTACCACAACTGAAAAATTCACCAACTATGCTTCGTTTGCGAGTTGTATTTGCCGCAAACGAATATTCATTTGTCATCAACTTAAAAATATATCTTATACATATATACCGCAAGCTATTTCGGTCATTATTATTTTTTATATAAATAGTCTTTCTCATTATGACCGCCCGTCTTCTTATGGATTGCACTCATCGCACCTCCGTTGCTATCTCCGTCCGCGTATTAAGCAAACTACAAATTTCCTTATATAGTAACAATTTGTCCAAAAAGTAACTCTAAACTCTAAGCGTTATGTTTATACAACGAAGGGAAAAATAAACAAAATTTTCAGTTGGAAAAAACGAAGTTTTCAATTGCTGCAATTTAAAAATCACTCGCGTTTATGACAAACGAAATTTATTTCCTGTAACTAAATGACGCGTTTCTCGCAACTGACTATTATTATGACAACTGTTGAAACGTTTGCAAATAACGATTTCAAGCACGACAAACGAAGTTCGTTTGCGGCAAACTGGCGATAAACGTTTTTTTTCTTGCATACGAGCGTTGCTATTTAATATACACTCTAAGTATGAAATTCAACCAAATCAGATGAAAACCACGCCTACCTCCCATGCAAAGTGAATTTATCAAAAAGGTAAAATCTCTTTAAATTCCACAAAAATTAATATATGGACTCGAAATTTTGCATATAAACTTTGATATATAACATGTACTCTATGTATAAAATTCAATGAAATCAAGTGAAAACCACACCCAGCTCCCATACAAAGTGACTTTATAAAATAACAAAAGCAAAAGTTTTCTATTAAAACTATGACGAAATGATTTTACAAATAAACATTTTTTTGACTGCTTAATACTTTGAATATACTTCGGTTCTGACGTGGGGGAAATTTAACTTCGGCCCATTCGAAGATCATTTCTTACTAGTTTTTTTTTTAACTTGCTAAAAACCACTGGGTGGTAAAAGATTTGCCAACAATAAAGATGTGGAGTTTGCGGTTGATGTCTAGTTTTTTAGGAGCTCAACGGTTCTTACTATAAACACCCAGTAGAATAATTGTCAAGGCCTCTCATCAAAAGCTCTGCCATAACTGCTTCTTGGCAAGCGCTCTACGCGTCTAATAATCACTTTTTCCACATCGCTTCTCACACTCCTTCTCAAGTGAAAAAATAATACAAGACAGAATGTATCGCGCACATTTTTTGCTTTGCACTTAGTAACCGCGGTGTAATAACGGTAAAAAATTGAACACGTGTTCAATTGAGATGGCGTTAGTTTAAAGATTTGCATATTTAGCATAAGTTGTTGTGCATTCGTCTTTTAGTGAAGTGAAGTGTCATTGTAATTAATTTAATTTTTGATATAAAAGTGAATTATTAATAAAAAAACAATGAGCAAAAGAGGAATAAGCCGCAGAACAATAAATAGGAAAAAAATTGATAGAAAAAAAGAAACTTAAAAAAAAAAAAATAAGAATTTGTTTTCAAAATAAAAATGAAATTATAAAAACTCGCCAATCTCATGAAACAAGTGAAAGTGGATGTGTAATATCAGAGCCAGCAATTGTTGACTCTTCTAAAATTGAAATACTGCAGAATATAAGGCTAAACAATGAAGATTTAAAGTTTAAATTAAAAAAATTGTATCAAGACTTCAACCCTACAAGAGCAAGTGTCCATGCACTTTTAAAGGTAATGATTTCTGAAGGATTGAACGTACCAAAAAGCCTAAATGGACTTTTGAAAAATAAAAAAATTAAAGCAGTTATTAGAACAGTCTCCCCGGGTACATATTTACATGTGGGCTTAGAGAAGCAATTAAAAAAGATTTCAAGCAGTTTGTTGCATGAACATTCAAAAATAGTGCTGGACATTGGTGTAGATGGATTGCCACTTTTTAAAAGCAGTCCGGAAAGCCTCTGGCCTATAATTGGAAGAGCTGTGAATATGACTGAATTTTCTGTGTTTTTAATCGGAACATATATTGGGAAAAAAAAGCCAAACAATGTCGACATATTCCTGCACGACTTAATTAATGAAATGAAAAATCTTCAACAATATGGAATAATTTTGCAAAATCGACAATTTCAATTTGAAGTCCGAGCATTTATATGTGACACGTAGGCACGATATTTTATGAGTGGCATTGTTGGCCACAATGCTTTGGTGGGCTGCAGTAAATGCTACCAATAAGGCAGAAGAGTTAACAATGTCACGACATTTACTACGGTTTCATCGCAATTGAGAACTGACAAAGACTTTACATAAAGAAAACAGCTCGCGTTCCATTTAGATATGCATAAATATACTACCACTGCACTAGAAGCTATAGGTGCTAAAATGATAACGCAGTTTCCAATGGAGCCAATGCATTTAGTGGACTTAGGCCGAACAAAGAAAATGCTGTGTATGCTTCTAAATGGAAAAAGTACTTCAAAACTCAGTAAATATAATAAAGGTTTTCTCTCATCAAGATTAGTATCACTATCTGCAAATATTCCAAGAAGCAGTAAACAACATCTTTTTTAGTAAGTTATCAAGGAGACTATTTACCTCTTAATGTCCTATAATTATATTTTTAACCGACTTCATTCTATTTGTAGAAGCATCTGTAGACAAGGTATTAACTAAAGAAAATTATTTAGCTGAAATAAAAAAAGGTTTCGAAATAGCTAAAAACAGAATACACAAAAGTACTTGCTTGGCAACAAAACAAAAATAAATTTTATATTTCAACATTGCATATATTTTCTTTCATTCAATATTGATTTAAATATTTAACGTTTTCTTTTTTTTTTTATTTAATGTATTTGGATATATTTCTAAGTTACGCTTTATAATTTTTTATTTTATTTAGCAACAAATTTAAAAAATTGAATTTAATATTTGATAATTAATAAGTTTTTTAATAAAAATTGTTAAAAATTAAAACAAAATTTGAGTTTTCCATTATATCTATGTATATAAAAACAGATTCTAGAAGACGTTGCAAGTAACAGCTTCTACATGTTGTTCTTTGTAAGGAAGTAGGGAAGCCCTTATGAGATGTTGTTCTAGAAGCCTTTGTATACAACTAGTTCTGTATGCTATTCTTTGCAACGCGTTATGAAAATACTGCCAAAGGAGTTCTTCCTGAAGATGTTGCATATAACAACTTCTGGCAGGTCTTTTCTGAGAAGTGAGAGTGCAAGGGCATGCTTTTTGGGACATCTCATATAAAAAATAATTAAGGAAAGAATTGAGTGCGTAAGGCCCTCTAGCTGCCTGAGAGTGCTTCTGTAATCACTTTTTACTCCTTCTTTTTTCCACTGGGCAGGGTATCGAAACTATAGCACATCGCTGAGAAAGAGTATTGGTAGTATAATTTATTACCTCATTAAATAATTCAAATTAACTGTAGCATTTATATCAAACGGCACACAGAAGTTTTTAAAGTGTTATCATACAAAATGTAGTTAATACTGGTTGATACACCGTAAATAATAATGCGGTGTGAATTGAAAAAATTTATATTTTATTTTTGTTTGAAGTTTCTTCATTCAAAGAATAAATAAGTTTATGAAAAAAAAACAAAGTTAAAAAAATATACAGCCCTATTCTAGGATTCGTCGTAAAAATCTACGAACGTAAGCCTACGTTATGAATACGAAAAATTTGCTTTTCTACCTTCCGAACAAAACAAAATGGAATATTGCCTCATTGAAATTTAATTTGGAAAACGGCTGTTTTTGACAGGAGACATGAAGCTATGAGCTATGAAAGTTCGCCAAGAAGTATTGCAAGATTACAGCGATCCTTTTGAAATGGATAACGAAATATAGGTAGTGCACGTTTCAAAAGTACTCGACTCGGTAGATGTAAAACAACCAGCAGCAACCACGCAACTGACAGTAGAAGCCGTCATTAACTTTAGACCCGTTTACATGTTTTACAACTTAATCCCGTTTATTTGGGTCATATTGACCCGTAGTGTGTTTTGTATGGAAATTTTCTATTTTTCAATGAGATAAAATTAAAAAGTGCTAATTTTAATAATGCTTTTTTTTTCTTAAATATATGTTTGCACATAACATTTGCAATTTACATAAGATTTATAACCAATTGATTCGATTGAGCTGTATTTGATGTGCTAGGCATTGATGGAAGTGTCCCATCATTATCATCGTTATCTTCCAATATATCAGGTTCTTTGTATTTGTGAAGCTAGCACGATTAACATGCACGAACATAACGCAAAGGTCAAAAAAATTTTAAGCAATGTCCACACATAGCAGACGTTTTATTATCCTTTGATTTGCTTTTACCCTCATACGCTTCGCATCTACGTCGTGATTTCTTATCGTAATCAAAATAAACAAAAAATCATTTCAAATGGAAATTTTTTATTTATTTTTTACCTCGAATTTGTGGCATTCGAAGTGATTCTGTAAGGCTTTTTGGCTTCATACCAATCAAACTCAAAGCTATTCTTAGGCCGTGTGCTATTCGGAAACTATTCACTCGAATGACGAAAATTTGACAGTCTGAATGAGAATATTTGGAACTTGTGAGGTGAATATGACTGTAAAAATTCATGTAGCTACAGGGGCTTATATAAATTTTGACAATTTTGCCCAGAGAATTTTTGACACAATGAAAAATAGAAAAAAAAAAAACGTAAAGAAGTTCAAAATTTTGTGCTTCCGACAGCGTAACAACCAGAAGTGGAAAATATTTGCATAAAATACTGTTTATTTTTAGTATATATTAACAATTTTGCAAATTAAATTAAATTCTTGCGCTACTACACTACTAAAATCTAAAACGTCAAAATTTCTAGCTGTCAAAATCGGATCGTCCTTTTGGCACAGTTAAAATGACAATTATATTACGACAGAAATTGTATTCAAGTAAGTAACTTCTTTTCTACCACGAGTGAGAAGTTTCCGAATAGCACACTGCCTTATTGATTGTTTCGTTGGAGTGTTGCATCGCTTTTCCAATTGATTTTTAGCATGATATAACGCTATAATACTAAAAGACAACACAAAAGAGAACACTGCACATGCACAACAGATCCATATAAAAAGCATGTTTTCGTACGTGTAAGTGTACATAAGTATAAAAAGTACATACGCCAACGACAGAAGAATGCTGTCTCTCACTTCCAATGTACTCACAGTTGCAAAAAATTTAGAAAGGATTGTACAACAGGAAAAAGTAGTGAAAAAAGTACTACAAAAACTGATCCGTCATACAAATTGTATGGTAGAAAATGTCGGGTCATTTTGACCCAGATAAACGTATAGTGCACATGTCAGTTTTTTGCCTCTGCACTGCACATATGTCACATATGTACAATTTTTTCATACTGGTTGCAAAGATAAAAGTTCAACAAATAAAATGGTATTTTTTATTTTTTGAATTTTTGATTTTTAATATGTTTTTTTTTTTTTTTGCAAATGAAAAGTGCCTCGGGTCAATATGACCCGATAAACGGGTTTAAGGTTCAGAAAAATCGTTTCAAATATGTCAACTACGTCTATCAACTTGTTTTGTCAACTATCAGGCATGCCGCGAATCGACTCCAGATTGGATTATTTCCCTCCGCAACGAATTGGTTTTCAAAATTAACATTTTTGCAATAAAAAAAAAATGTGTGTCCTCAAAACCCATTCAATACACTTTCGGGAAATTTCGACCCAAGTTTGGGGTTGTGCTGACACTTTGGTGTAATGAACTTTTTTAAACGTTTGAATAAAAAAAGTTTCAAAAAACTTTCTTGACCTACATAAGCAGAATAAACCTTTTTTTTGTTGATTAAAAGGAGTTGCATATTTTCCTTTATGGAGCTAATTTTTATAAAACAACATATCACTTCAAAATTTGGTTTCGTAATGAATTTCGACGATGCAAAGCTATCGTTAAAAATCCGCAAAAAGAAACGTCAAGTGTTGATGCGTCTGGCACGTGGAATGTCAATGTTACGAATTTAAAATATGACGCAACCATTCGGATCGCAGAATATAATTTTACGAATTCGGAAGAAAATCACAACTGCAACGGATCTTAGAATAAGGCTGATAGATTTATATAAGATAACTAGAGGACCCGGCAAACTTCGTCCCGCCCTGAATTAATTTTTTTATTGAAATAATTCCGAGCAATCACGATCCCACCCGAAATTAATTTTGTATCGAACATTCACGATCGATAACAAATGGTGCCAATCGTATTTCAATTATTGATTGAATGAATCACTCTAATATCCCTTATTTACACGGAATGTAAGGAGGTTGAGGGAATCACATGTCAGATTAATTCAATGCTTTTTGATAGGCAACATTAGCAAAAGTAAACAAAGATGGAGGCTTTCCAACACGCGAACATGTCATATATTGTAAGCCATGCAAGAAGCTTGGGTATTCAAGATTAATAGTTATAGACATATAGCTATACATACATTTTTTACAAATAATTTAAGACATACATTGTTTTGCACTAACATTTATTTGAGTAACATTTATATTGTTTCCATAT
Organism: Pherbina coryleti; assembly: GCA_943735915.1. Taxonomy (NCBI): domain Eukaryota; kingdom Metazoa; phylum Arthropoda; class Insecta; order Diptera; family Sciomyzidae; genus Pherbina; species Pherbina coryleti. The sequence continues at coordinate 91,437,598 of OX030952.1, forward strand.
AATTTTGTGAGCGGAACTTCCGTCCGCTCATTTATATCTAAAAAACTGAAACTGAAAACCTCCATGCTACAGGTGTAAAATAAGCTGCATTTGCATAGTCTACTTGCTCTCTCTCTTTATATGATCGTACTGCTTTGCGCTCCATTATCTTGATATGCATAATATATTATGTTATTACTCGTATGTTCTTTTTATTCTTAAGGTATAAAATTAGTTTGGATTTGATTTAATCCAGCACACAGTGTCATAATTAATTCCAAAGACTGGCCTTGTGATTCATTGATTGAATTCTTGGAATGTGCCCTTCCTCGCCTTTGAATTGGCCTACTCAAATGCGTTCATCTTTGCTTGAAAAACATTATTCTTGAGTTGCTTCATGACCAATTTTGTTCCCTTGCAGAATTTGGATTGATTGAGGGTCCGAAGCATGATAATAACAGATCCAACCTTCAGTGGTACATTATATGGTGGTAGTCCTTGCAAACCAATGAATTCAGGAACACTATTCGATAGTTGGTTGCTCCGTCTGGACACAAACAACTGATTTGAATGAATGTAATTGTGCAGAAATTGCATTTTGAACTATGAAATTAAAATCGAGTTTTGTTTTATTTTTTATTTTTCCATACAAAATGTATGGAACATCGATTTTTCCGAGAAAATTACAATTTTTTTGCTGTTAAAAGCTACCTTGTGCGAAAACGAACACAAAAAAAAAAACAAAAAAAAAAAGGGGTTCTTATGTATGCCACTCTGTTTTGTTTATATATGACACTTATTCGGACATGACAATCCATGAGCCATGAGGTGGTCTAAGGCTCGATCCTCACAATGGGCAAACAAATAATATTCTTTTTCAAATTTTTTTTATTTATTGAAATGACAGCTTTTGTGTTCTTTTTGGAGTAAAAAGTGGATATGATGGAGCTTTCTTCAAATAGGGATTTATTAAGTGCTTAAATTAAATTTATCAACGAAAAAAAATTGAATGAAATATATTCAAAAACAACGGAGTTATTTTCATCGAAAGTATTAAATACGAATTTCTGATAGTTTTTTGTTATTCTAAGGAAACGATGTTATTAGAAAAAGACGCTGTACTAAAATATTGTGCAATTTTTAAGATATGTGAATGCTTTTGGTGTTAAAATAAGAGAATTTTCTTTTGATTATTTAGACGAACAGTTTCGCTAATAAAACTACGCTAGTAGGATAATTTGCTATTCTTGTAAAGGGGCGGAAGAAGGGGCGTGGTCAAAACTAAGTATGCTATAACCTTATCTAGGATTCAAGTAATGTGTGTGCAAAATTTGAGTGAAATCCGTTTAGCCGTTAAGATTTGTTGGCTATTTAAAGTAGTCTGATGTGGCAATTCCCATACAATATGACCAATTTCAATTTTTTCGATTTTTCCGCTGTTCCTTCGAGTTTTTCGTAATTTTCTTTTTTTCTAAACCTCATCTGTATTAAGGCAAATAATACAAAAAAAGAATTATTAAAATCGGTCGAGCCGTTTTTGAGCCTTAGCAAGACTAACGCACACGCATTTCATTTTTATATATAAGAAGATTAAAACTTACGGAAAAAATATTTCTTCTTTTCTACATGTCTCAAGTGGTACCATGACAAACAATTCAAAAATTGTTTATTTTTGACGTAGAATACGTCATTCTCGGAGGTAAGTAGGGTGGTTGATAGTGATCAGGTGTCGGTATTTTTATCACTTTTTGAGCATAAAATTTGTATGGGAGCCCCCCTAAGGAGTGGTCGGAGGGAATAGGTGTCAAAGACAAAAATGTTTCTTTTGCAAAAGTAATGGGGGTCGGTCATAGATATTAACCCTCTCCGGCTCTCTCTTAAAGGTCATATGCTCAGGTGTATGGAATAAATATACAAAAACCATAAAATTTGTATGGGAGCCCCCCTAAGGAGTGGTCGGAGGGAATAGGTGTCAAAGGCAAAAATGTTTCTTTTTTAAAAGTAATGGGGGTCGGTCATACATATTAACCCTCTCTGGCACTCTTTTAAAGGTCATATGCTCAGGTGTATGGTATAAATATTTTGCTAAATATTTTTTAAAAAAGATGCCATCAAAAGTGAATTGAATAATTCTACGTCTTGTGTTACGACATAGTCGAAACTACTGTATCTTTTTTTTTCTTTTGAAATTAAAAATTATTCGTTATTTATGTTTTCCCGAAATATATATAGCAAATACATGTACCCTCGTAGTGGGAGATCAAGAAATGCAGGGGATAAGTCATTTATGCACCAAATTTAAAACTTATTTTATTTAAGTGTAATGAGTGTTTTCAAGATGGCCGTTAAGACGTTGAAGATGACGAGCGCAAGGGTTGTTTTAACACATCAACAACCGATTAAAACGTGAAAAAAGTGAAAGAATATATTATAATTATCCATAATTATTCATAATTGAATGAATGTTCACCAAATCATAATTAAAGAAAATGCTGGTGATATTGGAAAATATATTGGCTCTTGTCATGAAATTTTTTCGTATGTCTTGGGTACGAAATGTGTTACGACAAAATGTGTTCCAAAAGTGTTAAAATTTGATCAAAAACATCGTCAAACTAAAATTGCTCAGGAGTCGCTGAATGAAGTCAATAATGATCTTGAACTATTAAAATGTCTTATGACTGGGGTGGCGGCCGTGGCCAAATGCTTTAAAAAGTGCGTAAATCACTCAATAACAATTCTAGACCAGGTACGAGCCCCATTTGACACAGATTTTTTTGTTTTTGTTTTTCAATTGAAATGAATTATTCTGATCGGCCGTCACCTCTCTGCAGACAATGGCAATCGTCAGAGAGTATATAATGCCATGTTAAGCTTCTTGGAAACATGCACATTAGCCGTACGGAGTCGGCATAAGACTAGTAGATCCAGTTGTCGGACATTTGTGTACAAAAACATATAATAACCCGCACAATACAATTTCATCAGAACAAGCTCCGTCCAAGTTCCTTTCAAGGGCTGAAATGGCCAATGCATTTTTTTTTATATATATCGTTGGTAAAACATGAGTTTATGGCTATGCTATCGAAACTTAGGTGTAATTGCTCCAGTGGAGACATTCTGGATCATCAAAACCGGAAGAAGCTCGTCAAGTTCGGTCAAATGTTAATGCCTCACCATGAGCTCTTGCCACAATGTCAAACAGACAATAAGGAACATTACCAACAAGTTCAAAACCGCCTGCGTGAAGCAATTCGAAGAAAATGCCGTGATTTGTCAAAAAAAAAATGCATGGCTTTTGAATCACGATAACGCACCTGGTCTGACTATATTGTTTATTCGTGAATTTTTGGCAACAAACAACACTGCAATCATGCCCCATCCTCCATATTTGCCAGGCATGGCCCATGTAAATTCTTTCTACAGCCAAAAATAAAAAGAAGCTTAAAGGCCGTCGTTTTGCCAGCATAGATGAGTTTAAAAGTGAATCACTGAAAGAGCTCAAAGGCTATGCCATAGAACGAGTACCACAAGTGTTTTGGAGATTGGAAGAAGTGCTGGCATAATTGCATATTATCTCATGGCGACTAATTTGAAGCAGATAACATTAATTTAGATGAATAAATAAAATTCCTTCTAAAAAATAAAAACTCCCCTTATTTTTTTCATTCAACTCATGCTTTCTGAGCATTTTTATATGCACTCAAAAATATTTGCAAAATTCCTATTATTTCTTCTTGCAAAAGGTTTTATCCCCACGTTATGTGTGTGTGAAGATTAGTTGTCAAGCATTTTCCATACTGTGCTTTTTAAAACTAAAATTGAGTTAAAGCTATTAACACATTTATTAGCGACCACACTGAGCTAAACAAATATCAACTCCATGAAATATTCAGACGAATTTTCTGTTTCTGGGTGTTCGTAATAATTTAAGACGAAATAAAATTATTTGGTTGCATAAATTAAACTAGTGAAAATTGCTAAATGCACTGAGCGTCTTGAACAACATACATAGTCAATGTCAAAATTTGTTTGAAAAAGTTGAATGAAAAATTTACACTTTTAACAAATTGCCGCAAAACAATTGAAAAACTTTGCAGCAAATGCTATAAATTATCTACAAATTGCAAAATAAACCATGTTTGTTTAAACAACTTTACCAGCTCTTCAACCAGGCAGACAAACAGAGATAGACCGAATAATAAAAAAAAAAACCAACAACAAACGAACAATAAGTGTGAAAAATTTAAATATTTCTATTTTATGCTGAGAGTTGGAGAGTTGGAGCTGGCTTAACTGAGTTTGGTGCTTTTGTTGTGCCAAGCTAATAAATTATGTTGCCCGACGAACTTTGGTCCGACTCGGTTGAGTTCGACTGCGGTGGGGCTGCAACTTCAAAATGCAAGAAACACATTCGAATTGAAAGCCAATTGTTGTTATGTAAATCCGCACTTGTTGGCCGACAAAACGAGGCTTAAGTTGGCTAAAAATAAAATAAACTAAAAAAAAAAAACACAAACAGACAGCAAGAAGGCGGTAAAGTTTAAAACGCTGCGCATTGCACATGATTTTTGGATAGTGCGGAGAATGCCTACTTTTTTTCCGCATACAAATCATTGCGGTTTATTGATTTTGCAGGAAATATGTGTTAGAGATGAGCAGCCGCATAGCCAGGTCGTTGCTAGGGTGCAGGTTGAACATGCGTAGGGATGTAGGTTGTAAGCTAGGATTTTAGCATGGTACCAGCAGCAAAATCATAACACTTGAACTTTATTACTTAAGTAAAGGTTTTGTGGGAGAGGTTTTTTGGAATTTATATTTTTGTTTCATGTAATGTATTTATTGGCTTAATTAAGCTGTCTGGCTTTTTTAATTTTGCACAGAAATTTTTTGTATTTTTTTTTACTTTGCGTCATAAAGTAAAAAACAATTAAAAACAGCAGCTAAACGAAGTGCAGTTAAAACGAATTAACATGTCAACTTATTTTTGTTTTTATCTTTTTATAACCAGGCACAGACATACAGACAAGCAGTCACATCGTGATGTGACAAATTTTCTCCTCACTTTCAATCTTTGGCATGTTCATTTTGATCCTCATTTGTACCTTAAAAAAATATAAGTAGCATGGCGTCAGAGTACCAAGTTGCGGTGTTTTCTAAATATTAAGATGGCTGATCAGTTTTGTTGTTGTTTCTTACCGGTACTTTAGTTACGTAAAATTTTATCGACCAAAGCTAATTAAAGTTTTGGCATTTTACTGCAGCAGCAGCTAAAAGCACGCAAATGTTAAAACAAAAGACTTAAGCAACGAACGCGCCGCTGCTCAAGTCTGGTTACTTGAAAAATAAGGAAACGATTAAATTTAAAGAGTTTTTTATAATGTCAAAGCCATTTAATTTTTAAATATAAGGACTTATTGACACAGTACACAGTAACGGTAACACAGTAGTAAGTAAGTTTACAAATTTATATGATTGTAAGCATATTCTATTTTTTCAGGACAAATAATGATAGTTATAATTCTATGACTTCATGCCAATAGCCCTAATGTTAAAAAAAAAAAAAATACAGTCAATCGTTAACAGGCCCCTGGCTTCAATCTTTTAAACATCGCTGTAAGCAAATTGCGTTTTAGTTTGATGAAAATTACTTTTTTTGAGGGGTGTTCTTTTTTAAGACCAACAAAATAATCAAATCAAGCGTTGAAATATTTCAAGCGCATTCGAGTGGAACACTTACTTCCGCTGAAATAAATTGATTTTAAGTTGAATTAACAAAGTGTTTATGATGTTCAAAAGCAGTTTAATATGAGTGCATGTTGTCAAAATAAAATTCAAAGGTGTGACGTTTATGTTGTTGATGTAAAAATTCGATACGATATTATTTCAAAAGTCTTTTCAAAAAACTATTATCTGATTTTGATATTTCCGTCAAGAGCATTTTGGTTCTAATATCACTTGAAAGCAGCCTATGGCATCTTATTTTGTTTTAATGGCAAGAATTTATAAATGAAATATTTGAGTAATATGATCAATATTACTTGTTCTGACTAACTGACTGACATCATATCCCAGCTCGGACCAAAAAACCTAGCTTTAGGACAAATGTTGATTCTATTTTGAATTTTGACTCCATAACGCTCTCTGAGTTTGATGTATTTGAATCGTTAAGTCAAGTAAAAAATAACTCTGTTAAGGCTGACAAGGATAGTTTTTCTCCCATAGTTTTATTTAGTTGTGCTCAGACGCTGTCTGTTCTCTTGTGCCATATTTTTAATATGTCATTAACATTTGGTAATTTTTTGGATAGTTGAAAATTTTCTCAGATTACTCTTGTTTTTAAATCTGGATTACAACATGATATTTCCAGCTATTGACCCATTTCAAAGCTGTCTACTATTTCTAAGAATTTTGAGAGAATTATTAAAAACAAGTTATTTTTTCTTGTTAAACGAAATTTTTGTCCCGAGCAGCATGGTTTCATTTCTGATCGTTCTACTGTAGCTAACTAAGCAATTTTTACCCGAATACTGCATATCATCCTTTGGATTTGGCTGTCAAGCAGATGTCATTTATACGGACTATTGTAAAGTGCTTGATATGGTTGACCACAAGGGTGTTCACAGGGGAAGTAGGGAGGGGCACTTGCCCCCCTGGACTTGAAAAATTTCATATATTTTTATTTCGTATGTTACATTTTCATATACGTGCACTTGTCCCCCCTGGAAAAATTTCTGCGGACGCCTATGGTTGACCATAATACTTAAATCACTAAATTCTTTAAAATGGGATTTCGCTCGGCTTTCTTAGATTGCATTAAGTCTTATCTAAGTGGCAAATCTTGTTAAGTGTCTAGTAATAACGTTAATTCTTATAAGTTCTCTGCATCTCCGGGTGTTCCGCAAGGCAGTATCCTGGGCCCTCTGTTATTCATATTATTTAGCAACGACACAAATAAAATTTTCTCAAAATATTTAACTCAAAATATTTAGCTTTATGCTGTTGACCTTAAACTATTTAAGAGGGTTCGTAGGATCTCTGATGTTATTTCCTTACAATCTGATGTAGATAATTTGCTGCAATGGAGTCAATTAAACGCTCTTCTGTTTAATATTTCTAAATGCTTTCATATTACTTTTTCTTAATAGTTTCCTTAAAAATGCTCACTCTCTTTCTGAAATACCCCTTAACACATTAAGTGCCAAGGCAGATTTGGGAAACTTTCCCCTGGGGCCATTTGTTTTTTTCCCTCAATTTTTTCTTATTTAAGCCATCTGAAGTCAAGTTATTAATACTTTGCTAGGAAGAACCCCAGACATGTAAAATTTTGGTGTCATACCATCATGGAACTCTATGGTAATATTTCTGTGTAGGGCCACGTCATTCCTATGTGTTCCTACTTTCCATTCCTACTTTCTTGGACTAACGCTACAATTGCAAATGGTACCACTTATTTACTTCATGTTGGCATACCTACTTCACTTATTTACTTCATGTATCGTGGTTTCAAAAGAAAAATGCCCGTCATACAAATATGTATGACGTGGCCTCAGTGGCATACACACCCTCATTCATATATGAATGACGTGGCACGCAATGTGTTAAGTGCGTTAAATCTATAAAAGATCTTGGTGTCATATTTGATTTAAAGTTGACTTTTAATGAACATAGCAGGGGTATTCACACTCACTTGAGTGTGTCGGGTATGGGTAGATGCAGTACTTTTAATAATTGCGAGCAACCTTAATTGCATTTGAGTACTTTTGACAAACATTTGCTTGCAAAGGTATTTGATATCGAAACTTTGGCTTGTATGGGCGGAGACACACCCATTTGTTTAATGCTCGTCCCAGTTTTCAATTAGAAGGGCATCTTTAAGTGGAACTCCATTGTAAGTTTCAATGTTATGCGACTTTAATTTCCATAACTATTCGATGTCAAAACTTTTGCATGCTTGGGCGGAGCCACACTCCTTGTAGTAGTTTTTTAGTAGGTATAAATCACCATTTTCTCCAATAATTACTCCATTCAGAATTTCAATGTTTTATGACTTTTACTTCCATAGCTATTCGATATAAAAAATTTTAATTATATGGGTGGAGTCGCATCTTCTTGTACAATGCCCATCTCAGTTTTCTAGTAGACATTACCAAGTGGCAACTCCATACTGAGTTTTATTGTTATGCGGCATTTAGTTCCAAAGCTATTAGAGCAGTTTAACTAATATGGGGGGTGCCTTGACCTCTTGTCCAATGCTCTCTGAATTTTGCCAGTCAAAGGACAGGACTAAATAATACGTTCTTACCGAGTTTCATTGATGTGTGACTAATAGTTTGAAAGTTATACCAAAAATTTGGCCGGCACAAAAATGTCCACGCCCTTTGTTCAACACCCATAAAATTTTACCAGTGAAACGGCACATTAGGCCGAATAACTAATTCCAATGCTGTGCGACCAATAATTCCAAAGTTATTCCATATTATTCGAGATTTGGGTTTTATGGCAGGTGCCCCGCCCCCTTGTTCACTGCTCGCTGTACCACTTGTAATTAGTTTACTTTGTTTTTATTTATTGTCAATTCAATTATTGCCTATTTTTGCAAAAGGTGCTCAAAGGAATGGAAAAAGTACTCAATTTTGCAAGAAGTCAATATACTAAACAAGTCAGAGGGTCAGCTAGGTAGATGAGTACTTGGGTACAATGGCACTTCTGTACAACTTTACAAAAACAAAATGTACGGCATTTGCCAATCTACCTAACTACCCAAGTCAGTGTGAATACTCCTATTGACTTTATTGTTCCCAAAGTATACTCTTTTCTAGCTTTTACACGCAGAAATTGTTCCGAGTTTTCTGACCCTCATACTGTCAAGTCACTTTATAATGCCTACGATTTAAACTTGAATACGTACCCTTCATCTGGAATTCGCATTATGCCGTTCATACATTGCGATTGGAACAAATTCAAAAAGGATTTACAAGGTTTATGAACTAAAATAAAATTTATAAAATTAAGGTGTGCTCTTGAAGGGTTCAGAAGTGATGGCGTAAAGCGTGCAGTGTTAAAGAATTTTCAATACAAATTCAACTATACATTCAATTTTCATCCAATTTTTTTTTTCTTGACTTTTTATAAACAAAAATATAAAAAGTCGATAGCTAGTTGAATTTGTATTGAAAATTCTTTAACACTGCACGTTTTTCGTATTTCGTATTTTCGTATTTCGTTTATTAATTAGTCAAAAAATTCACAAATTTCTTACTGACTAATCTTAGATATTATGTAATGTCATATATATATAAATAAATACATAATTTAAATTATAAAAACAAAGAGTTTAATAAATTTTTTATTATGTTTTTTGAAAAAGAGAAATCTATAACTGAAGAATTTGGCAGACGATTAAATTCAATTAATGCCCTATTAATTGGAGCATTAAGAGAATAATTAGTTCTACTAACACCAATATTGAAAAAGTCAAAGTTCCGCAAATGTCTGGACGGAGTATTGAAATTTATTCTTTCTAGAAGAGATGGGCAGTCGGTCATGCCGGAGACAATATCATAGATAAAAAGTAGAGAAATGATAGATCTTCTACTACTCAAGGTCTTAAGATTTAAATGCAAGCATCTTTCATCATATGATGGATTCAGTTCAGTAAATTGGGCAGAGCGAAGAGCGAATCTTAGAAAGCTTTTTTGAATGCGTTCGAGTCGATTTATGTGGATATGATAGAACGGTCTCCAAATCAAAACCGCATATTCGAGTTTAGAGCGAACAAAGGAAGTATAAAGTAACTTGAGAGTGTACATATCGGAAAAATCTGAGCTATTACGCCGTACAAATGCCAAGAGAGCATACGATTTAGAAATAATGTAACTAATGTGTGAAGTAAAAGTAAATTTCGAATCGAAAACAACACCAAGATCTGAAACCTCATTGACTTCGTTTAATTTAATATTATTAATAAAATAAGAAGTATGGGCCACAGCAGCGCATTTAGAAAAACAAATGTGGAAGCATTTATTGATGTTAAGATAGAGCCTATTTTTTTGGCACCACTTATAGAGATTGTTGAGCTCAGATATTTTTATGCCATAACTTCTGAACCCTTCAAGAACACACCTTAATTTTATATCGTTACAAAGGTATTAAAACGTACAAAAAACCAAAATAAAGAAATTGAAAAAAAATTATAGCGTCTGTTGTTGCCATGGCATTAAACTTTGAAATTAAGAATGGGCCAACTTACTGCAATTTGTCCAAAAGTTTTATATTTTTCCCTTAAAATAGATGAAATAAAATTTTCAATGATACCTTATTTACGATCGGATTTAAATTGGACAAAAAACTGCATTTTAATCTACACTATGATAAGATTGTATCCAGGGCCAGCAAAAGGGCCGGATTTATTAAAAGACGAGCACATGAATTCAAGAATGTATGGGTCACTACATCCCTGTTCTGTACACTAGTGCGCCCAATACTCGAATATGGCTGCATTATTTGGAATCCAGCTTTTGAATCCCATAGTGATAGGATCGAATCCATACAAAAGCAATTTGTCCTATTCGCTCTGAGAGAGACTTATAACCCCCGCGAATATTGTAGCCTTCCACCGTATGAACACAGACTCAGCCTATTAAATTTGATACCGCTATCAATAAGAAGAACGGTATTGGATTCATGCTTTACTTTCGATGTCTGAACGGTGTAGCGAATACATCTCTAACAAGATTACCCTCAATGACCCTATAAGACGTACAAGACATACTCGGCTGTTAACTGAATATCAGCATCATACTGCATATGCAAGTAATTAACCTATCAGCCGTTGCTGTAGAGAATTTAATAGTTTATCCTACTCACCTTCCATGTCTAAATCCTCATTCCAGCGATCTCTATCCAAGTCTCTTTGTCTTCTTTATCAACCCAATCTTTGAGCTTTCTTTTTGAGCTTTCTTTCTATCCTCTTTCCTTTTTTTTTACTAACTGTGTATAAAATATACTAGTATTTAAGTAAGTAGCTTTTACTTTTATTTGTTCTTTTATTCTTGCCTTTTCTTTTTGACGTGTTCGTAAAATCATATCATTTAGGTGGGCGGATTACGCCCACTTCAAATTGCATATCTTCGAACACCAAAGCAAGGAAAGGGAAGAGAAAAAAAAAAATAAAAAAAAATTAAAATAAAACCTGTTAGAATAAGTAAATTGCCTTGCTTGGCCACTAAATAAATAAATTGACTGAGCTAAGTCTTTTCAAAATACACCCTATTTTGGCCTTGAAAAATGGTTCTAAAAATTCATTCCTTCGGATTTGGCTTTCTAAGCAATAAACCAATCTAGGAACAAAATTTGAGCCAAATCGGAGATGGTCAGTGCGACTGATAGGTCACCTCAATCTGAAACAGGCGATAGAGATTTATTGCTTCGAGTTTTGTTAAATTTCTCAATGTCGAAAAATTGTTTCTTGGCGGCCTCGGTAGTTGAATTGGTAGCGTGCTCTACTGCCACCCCAGAGGTCCCGGGTTCGAATCCCGGTCAGGCCATGGTCCTACGCTTTAACCTTTCGCATTTGCAATTTTTCTCTCCTCATTTCTGATCAACTGAAATTGAAAACTCATCAATATTTACGACTTGAAGTTGTAGTTGGTGGTAGAAAAGTTTGTGTATAAGATTGCCTTATGATTTTAATTGACTGAGGTAAAGGCATAAAACTTGCCTCAGATTCAAATTCATATGTTTCTACGGCTTTCCGCCACGCTTAGAACATTCTACACATGTTTCACTTGATGGGAAGGGAGGGAACGGGCGCTCCCACTAATCTATCATCCCATTTGAACCAAGGCAGACTTGACTGAAAAGGTATTGACGCCAATAACCTTTAGAGCAAAGAATTTGGTCTCCTCAAAACAAAAGTATCGACATTAGGGCGGGTCGATTTGTGGGGAGGCAAAAAATCGCCCATTGCTCTGTGAAAATCGTATTCTAGGGATTAAAATAAGAAACTTCGCCGAAGGAACCATACCTCTAAAACGAATTCTGATGTCCCCCAATTTAGGTCGAACTTTTGGGTAGGGGCAAATTTTGAAAAATCCCACTTTGACCCATTTAGAGAGCTCCAATCGAGTCCAAATGTACGACCGGCCCCACTAACTTTGGAGGCCCGAGCCACCCATGCCAGTGGCACACCCCCTGGAACCCCCCTGTGGGGTTCTCCATACAAACATTTCAAAAAATCACCATTTTTGGCCTTTACATGAAAATATCATCGAAATGGCTATGTTTTTTGCTTTATTTTTATTTATTTATTTATAATAATATCTATTTTTTCTCTTTTGAAATTTATTTAGTCAGAACATATGTAAATGAAAAAATTAATTTAAGTTAGTTATAGAAAAGAAACTAAAAAAATTATTGTTTGAAGTCTTTTTTACTTTCAAGTCTGGGCAATTTCGCACGGCTCTCTAATGTCGTCGCCATAACAGCCTCTACATTTTCCGGTATAACCCGTTTGGAAACGCTAGCTAGCAATTGAACATGTCGTTCCGTTCCTTGTATGTGTGATGGAATTTTCGGATCATTAAACGGTGGAACATCTTGATTTAAATATTCTTTCAATGTATCGTACGGAATGCTTCGCGTGAATGGTGGTTCAAATACGTTATTTATGTCATTCATATTGATAATTTCCGTGTAACTTTTGCAATTTAACTTTATATCTGGTTTTTTATAAGCTCTAAGTTGCGTTGGGTCGTCAACATCTGTTCGATAGCGTAGAATTATGTTGATAGCACAGTCGCACTTTTCTTTGCTATCATCAAACAACATTGAAAACAAGATATTTTCCGAATGCGCATAATATGAATTATCTGTAATAACTTGATTGAGAATTTTGCATAAACGAGGTTCTAGAAATCGTGACCAACTAATGAAGTTGAAAAATAATGCACTGCCGTACACGAGAGAGCTGTAATACATGATATTGAAGTTCATTGGCACATAACATTTAATTATAAATTCAACCAGAATTCTTAAATTTGCATCTAGATTTTCCGTTGTCACATATAATCGTAATAATCTAGCGGCCTTGGTGAGCCACCGAGAATGTACAATTTTCCCTGGTTTGATGTTAGCCAGATCCACCGAAACCACGCCGCTAGAAATTGCATGGGTCGTATAAGTACTTCGAATCTGCGGAAAATTAAATTTTTTTCTGGAGCGGGGGCATATTTTGCAACTCAATTTTCTGGAAGCCGCCCACCACCTGAAAATATATAATAATAAAATAATTAAAAATGGTTGACAATTATAATAAATGAGTGATAGCAATAACTTACCGGAAGAGTTTCACAAGTTTCGATTTGACGGCTCAGTTTTCCGGTTGCCGATCTTGGTCCAGTGCTGGTTGATTTATCCAAAGCTTCAAACAAATGCCGAAACGGAAGTTCGTTGAAGTGTAGAAGGCAAACGAACCGATGCAATGGTCTTTTTAACAGCAATTCGAATCGTCGTATAATTCCACCGTGTGGGCCAGTGTTTGTTGGCTCACCGTCAGTGCATATTCCAATTAATGCATCCAGTGATATGTTCTTATCGTTGAAAAAATCATTTAATTTGGTTGTTTTGTATTCAGCGGTTTCATGTTCCAGTCTTACGTAACCAATCAATTCAGAATTGGGTTCTCTCAAAATAACAAGATGAGGTTCTTTTACCATCCTAGTATGATAGGATGGTAAAAGATACTAGAACTGCCGTTAAAGTATCATCTTTTCTGCCATTGAATGAAAACGCTAACATATTGGTATGATCTAACCGTTTGCGAACCACTTCTTGTATGCATTTCTCTTTTTCTCTGCGAACTTTCGATTTATCCATGATGAGATGCTTATCTTTCATTTTAAAATCTTGGAAAAGAGCGGTTCCCAATGCCGATGCTACTCTATCAGGCACACCAAATCTGTCACATACCAAGGCAAAGTTAAAACAATCGTATCTCTCTGCGTATTGTGAACTTGTGCTTCTATCCATATCTTCTTGAACCGGTGGCGGTGCGTATGTTGAATCATCGGGATTTTGGTATGTTGGCATTGATGACATAGACGTTGCTCCTTGCTCTTCAGTTTCCATCACAACTGCATCCATTGTTAGTCTTCTCTGATTATGTTGATCGTGCATGAACTCTTTGAGGCGTTCGGGAACCCAGCCGCATGCACATGGAGCTGCCTTCAAATCGCATTTACATGTTCCAATGTAAAAAATTGTTTCCAGAGATTAAACATACTCTGTAAATTGTTGGGTTTTGTTTCTTCTCTTGATTTGCTCTTGATACTTGTCAAGCAATTTATTCAATTTATTAAATACACTTTTTTTCAGCATTGTTTCCATACCAAGTTTTTCCCAAATTCCATTCAACTTATCTCGTACTTGAATAGTGAATGATTTATGGAAAAACTTTTTGTGTTCTGTTTTAGCACGTTCGCTTAAGTAAAAATAATACTCAAGATATCCAGATGGGTTGGTAAATTAAGATCAGTCAAATCAGTAGACACACCAAAAACAGTAACATCGTGCTTGGGTATATGACTCATTGGGTTTTCGATAGTTGTTGATGTTGTTGCTTCATCTTGCGGTGTAGAGAATGGTGGATTCATTGTAAACTTTTTGATTTGGAATGGTCAACTTCACTTATTATTTTTTTTTTTAAATATTTTTTTATCTAAAATTAGCACTTCACACTTTGAGTTCTTCACAACGACTTAATGCATTCACAAAAACTGTTGCGTTATATATGGTCTACGAGACGAGGTAATAAGAATGAAATGGTAATTTCAATTCTACCTGCTGTGTCTTGTGGTGGCTTAACAACGCACACAAGCAATTTTAGGATCTGCAATTGTGTCAGAGTGATACCTTATTTTTTTAAAAGGGTTGCGGTGCATTCCAGTGATACCTTAATTGTTAAAATGGTTGCATAAAACGCGCATTTCTTAAGAAGGTGCCATAAAATACCCACAAAAAAGGTTGTAAAAACAACCTTCATTTCTTAAGTAGTTGCTATAAAAAACTACACAAGTAAGTTTACGACATGCAGCTGTGTCTTGTGCACTCTAAATGGGTCAAAGTGGGATTTTTCAAAATTTGCCCCTACCCAAAAGTTCGACCCAAATTGGGGGACATCAGAATTCGTTTTAGAGGTATGGTTCCTTCGGCGAAGTTTCTAATTTTGATCTCTAGGATACGATTTTCACAGAGCATTGAGCGATTTTTAAATCGACCCGCCCTAATCGACATGTATGTAAAAAAAAAACATAAAAAATTGTGATCTGACTCTAAATGTCGAAAATATGGTGATAATTTAAAAAAAAACACACGTTCCGCAAGAAAATTAAAAATTTTTTTTGAAATAGTTCTACTGGGGTAATCGGTATACTTTTTACGAAAGAGTTTAATAATTTTTTTGCGAGTTTTAATTTTATGACCTTACAATGCTACATTAGGTAATGTAGAAACTGGGATCTGGTGGGTAAGTGCTAGAAAAGCAATCATTCTTTAAAATCGGACTGTAAATGACGAAGATATGAACAAAAACCTAAGTACTCGGTCCCTACCTTAAGTCAAAATAAAAAATTTATTTTTATCGAAATTGTCTTTTTAAATATGTTTCAGATTAGGTGGTGTGCGGGGTTCTTTTTTTGTCTGGAAGGTGATACGGTTACGGGCTACTATACAGGTTATATCATGAGAAGTATTGAGGAGAGGAGATTCATAACCCAGGTCCACTAATTAATTATTGTTTTTTAATTTCCAAATTAGTATTTCTGAATTGCAAATAGAATTTTTCTAATTAAATTCAAATATTCCTGAATAACGTTAAATTAAAAAAATAAAAGCTCAAGCCTGTGTTAGATAACACGGGCGCATAGGTCAGACGTAGAATACGTTAGTCATTAACAGCCTTATTCAATAGATTTCCTTAAACAACCTTTTAACGCTTGTTTAGTTACGCACTGTTTAAGGCTTTACGCAGCTTCTATGCAACCTTGCTAACATTGTTATTCATAAACATTTTTTCATTTTCTGCTTATGACAAAAACATAAAAAGAGAAGATCTCCAAAATGTTATTTTAACAGAATTTCGTGAGCGAACCTGACGGGCCATCGAGAAGTGAAACATGTTGTGTTTTTGATAAAATCGTGAAACATGTTGCGCTACTCAGAAAAACAGGGTTTCTTCTTGTTGCGAAGATCACAAATCATTTAAATTTTGTGATTGTGTTTGTAATTGCCATTTCTATCAACAAAAATAGCGAAAATTTGCAACAATGCACTTTTTCGCAATTTTGTTTAATTTCAATGAAGCTGGCATTTTTTCGCAAAATTCAATTTCATTGGATATGATTGCGGAGGCGTGAGTTCAATTCCGGCGGCTGGCTTGATTTTTTTTTTCTTAAAATATACATTTTTTTATTATTTTTTTTAATCAATTTTTAGTAAATAATTTGTAATTTTTATAAATTTCAAGCGAAGAACTAATTTGTTTTCAGTCATTTTGTTTTTGTTTTTTTTATTATTTAAGCTTAGGTAATATCGCAAAGGCGCGGGTTCAATTCCGGCGGCTGGCATGATTTTTTTTTTCAATTTCGCATTATTTATTATTTTTTTTAAACAATTTTTTAATAAATAATTCTATAAATAAAATTTTGAGCAAATAATTTACTTCTTTGCAATCATTTTATTTTGTTTTATTATGCATATGCTTAGAGTAAATTTTATTTTTAATTTTTATGATGATTTCGCATGGATGTTTAATTGAATTATAATTTTTTTTCCTCAAATGGTTGCATTATTTAAAAAAAAAATTATTTCATTTAAAAGTAAGTATTATTAAAAAAAAACTGACAAAATGTATAAAATTAATTAAATTATTTGCAAGAAATGGTAAAAAATTAAAATAAAATGTACTCTAAACATATGCACAGACAATACATATTAACTTCCTAAGCTTAAATAATAAAACAAAATAAAATGACTGCAAAGAAGTAAATTTTTTGCTCAAAATTTTATTTATAGAATTATTTATTAAAAAATTGTTTAAAAAAATAATAAATAATGCGAAATTGAAACAAAAAAATCATGCCAGCCGCCGGAATTGAACCCGCGCCTTCGCGATATTACCTAAGCATAAATAATGAAAAAAAAACAAAAACAAAATGACTGAAAACAAGTCATTTCGAGTTGTCACTCTACCCCACAAAATTGCATTATTTGAGCAGGTTAATACGTACGGCCAAATATCCCTCTTATACAACTCTTGCAACAAAAACGAAATGAGAATTATAAGAACTAAGGTTGCAACTGCAAGAGAACAGAGTGCGATGCTGTTGCTGCTTGTCGGAATATGTGTGTACGTGTGCAATGCTGTTGCTGCTTGCTTGTATGGAATATGTGTGTACGTTTCTCACACTGGTTCTGTGATGAACACATAGATATCGTACTGCTCTTACACATGATGTTATAATACATAAAATACAAAGCATATGAAAATTTATACAAAATTTGAAGGAGTTAAATTTTGATTTACTTATAGAATCAAAAAAATTATATGTAGCAATATGATTATTTAAATACAAATCAAAAGAAGAAATATTAAATATGTTACGAGCATACTTGAATTTTCTTCAATGCATGCATAAGTATTAAAAACTTATAATGAAAGTGACAAACATTTTCTCAAAATTTTGTGCTCCAGATTAACACTCCCGTATAACGTATTCTACGTTAAAACTGAACCTTATATTTGCCATGTCGAAAAAAAAGAAAAAAAAAATTATTATTCGAACAGTTTTGATTTAAGTTTCTTCTTTTAAATTGGATTCACCTTATAAATTTCATAATCTTAAGACTTTTTATAACATCGTTACATTATTACATTTACAACTTTAACAGCACTTACCTTTGAGCTAAAGTGTTATTTTCATCCAACTGAACACAAGAGTCTCACTTCGAAGCTGCAACATTTAACAGTCATTGCATTTTGGAGCTGCACTTATAACATAAGTGTGTGTTGTAAAATTTTAACACTTGTTCTTCATTTTTGATTTACACAGTTTTTACCGAAGGTACCGCTGTGGATATAAAATAAAAAACGATAATATCTCTGGCACTAGAATGGCACTTTAAAACATATTTAAAAAGTCCTACAATATTTACAAACAAATAATTAAATCATGTCAAGGTTAGTGCAGATTTTACTTTTTTATATGGGAAATAAAAGCTTATAATTATTCAATAAAAATTATTCGATTACATTGTAGATAGCAATAATGAAGCTGATAACTGTTAATTTATTAAATTTTAAATTTGATTTAAGGATAATAAAACTTTTGTTCGCTTCAGCATGCAAATGCAACACACACTTTTATTTACTGCAAACTTTATTGATGTTTGCTGTGCTGCAAGGGACAGTAGAGATCGATATTTTTTGGTGCTCTAGTCGCCTGCTTGCAGTAAGTGTAAGTGGCACAGGGTGCTCTCTATACACTCTCATATCGATCCGTAGGCCAATAATAATTGCCAATTCAATGATTATGGCTTTCAACACGGAAACCACAAGTTTGCCGAAAATTTATACGTTGTTTTTGTATGCAATCATTTTAATACTTTGTATTTTGGCGCCAATATGTTGCTAAGGGGCATAATATTTCGTGTATCCCTCAGTTTATGATTTGCCATATTTTTGCATTTAAAGTGGAATAAAGAGTAACACAAAGTGCACGAAGATCTCGCATTAAAGCTGAAATAACATTTGGCTTTCTTACATTGACATGCTTTCGTTCTCAAGACAATATATTTTTTTAATTTTTAGTAATTATCGTGTAAAATTCTAGGGCGGCGTAGCTTTAGCTTTTATAATTTTCTCTTCATGTGAAAAAAACAAATCCTAAGCAAGTAGCGCCCTTAAAATTCATAGAACTATTGGCAATCATATCATTCTGTTTAATCATATAATTAAAAATCAATTTGCAATCGATCAGCGGATTAGATATTTTTTTACGTTTACCCTATAATTAAATTTAATTGGCCGATCCTCTTGAACTCATTGGGTAAGATGTTCTGCAGAAAAAAATGTCTTTCAATGTTATAAAATCCATTTACAACTTTCAAATTGAATTATCGAACGAATTCAATTCGACTTTTGTCAATAAAGCACCATTAAGAATCTCTTTTTATCGGTACAAGAGGGGTCGTTTTTCGCATAAATACACTAAGGGAAATAACGCATATTAACATTATTCACGCCTGAGTATATATTTCATTTAAATATTTGAGTGGATAAATCAAATATTTTCCTTACAACTCGTTTTTTTCCCGTATTTAAATTTTATTTATGCCACACACTGACACACATATTCCATACAGCTGCCAAGCAGCAGCAGCATCGCACTCTGTTCCTGTGCGATGCTGCTGCAGTTTCTTCGCACCAGCAGTTGCAGGTCTTATAGTTCTCATTTAGTTAATGTTTCAAGGGTAATATATTATGGATATTTGGCAAATATGATTTGTGAGTGCGGTGGTGAGTGCGATGCATGATGAATTCATGTAACAACTCGGTATTTTCTCAAGAATGTCACTCCACTCTACATGATTTCATCATGCATCGCACTCACCACCGGACTCACAAATCATATTTTCACAAAAAGAAAATAAAATATACCACTAAATGGCGTTTGATATGGACGCAGCTCGTGGGAAATATTCAAATAAATTGTTTTCAATTTCAATATTTTTATATAAATTTTCCTTAAATGCGATAGTTTTATTTTCAAATAGTAAATATTTGAAAGATTTATAAATATATTCGTGGATAATTTTAATATATTTTTTATTAATTCTGTTTAAATATTTTAATATTTTATTTAATTAAAAAGTATTTAAATAAATTTTAAATATTTACGTAGTCGATTTAAGCAAATGCGTTATTGGTGAAAAAATGAATCGCTTTTTGGATAAATTAAAAAAGTTTTTGGATAAATTTAATATTTTTTTCCCTTAGTGTAGTTCAAAGAGGGCCGGATTGTGGTTTATGATTTCCCTTGTTCCAGCCGTCCATCTACCAGTGTGACCTACCAAAATATCGAAAAAATTATGAAATTTGTGAAGCAGATCGCAGTGTGTGCCCAAGGGAGATAGCAGCAGATCTTAGGGTCTGGTTCGAAAATAACTTTCTTAAACGCGACAACGCACTGGCTCACATATGACAATCTGGACGCGATAGTTTGAACAAAAAAAGAACGGTCATACCCTTCCGCAAGCTCAGTATTCATTCGACATAACTCCTCGTGATTTTTTCTATTCCCGCGACTATATATAGCCCTAGTCAAAAATATTTACACATCGCTAATATTTTTAAAAGTTTTTAAGAAAGCGCTCACTTTATTGTTTTTGGAAATAATTTTTAAAGTTTTTAAAGTTTATTTATTTCATCTACCGGGCTTTGCCCTTACGGATTACATCAGAGATCATCTCTTACGGACTACTTAAATTCTTCATAAATACATTTCAATAATTTAATTTCAAGTCGTTAATATTGGTGAATTTTTTCATCAAATTTCATAAATACATTTCAATAATTTCAGTGGTAAGTGGTAAATATTAATTAATTGTTCATTTCAGTTGATTAGGAATGAGGAAAGAAAATTTAGAAAGGTTTTTAAAGCGAAGGACCATGGCCTGGCCGGGAATCGAACCCGGAACCTCTGGGATAGCAGTCGAGCTCGCTACTTACTCGACTACCGAGGCACCCTAAATTTCAGAAATATTTTTTGTTATTGCATTCTCTGCAGTATGTAAAGTAAACAAAAAAAGTTTTAGTAAACCTAACGCTATATATCACAAAATAAACCAGTGAATGTTAACTTATCTCTGGCGTCATTCTTTATTAGAGTTATTAAACACAATTCTTTTGAAACTTAAGGGCTGCACTTCCTTACTTTTTGGGCTTTGAGGAAGATGCATGCATTTTTTACCAAAAGACACCTCGAATTGAAAGGAAGACTCATCAGTCTACAAAACATTTTACCAAAACTGTTTAGGCCAGAGATAAGTTATACTTTGCTAATTTTTTTTCAATATTTTCCGTTAGGTTTTCGAAGACATGTTTTCTTTACTTTGCATATTACAAAGAATACAACAACCAAAATATTTTTTTGCAAATTATTCAAACAGCAATAAAGTGAGCTATTTCTTTTATTTGTGTAAATAATTTTGACTAGGACTATACTACCATATAGTGGAAAGCGTTTTAAGACGAACAAACAAGGCTTTTTTTGTAAAACTTTTTTGAAAAAAGAAATAATAATTTTTTTTTAAAATATCCAAAATGATTTTTTTCTTAATGTTTTTAAAAAAATTATCAAGTTTTTTTACCTCAAAATGAGACTTCATTCAGGATGGTGTCTCTGAGAGTTTTGAAGTTATGAGCATTTATTCATGGCAAACTGGCAGTATTTCAAACTTCATCAAGCAACTTATTTTTAATTTGATTGAAACACTTCGACAGCATCCAGGTGATTTTGTTAAATTCTTATAAAAGAGTAAAGACTAAAAAGTACATTAATTATCTTTAATTTGACGTTTTATTTGGTCGAATCGATCAGTTCGATAAAAAGTTATAGCCATATTTACATCTACATTCTCACACTAAACTTTAAATTAAAAAAAAACTTAACTTAAAAAAAAAAATACCCTGTACAAAGTTATTCCATTAATCTAGGCCTAAAAACTTAACGCCTTGAGTGTATAACCATAAGAACTATATATACATGGTGAAAATTTCATCAAAATTGGAGTTCTTTAAAATTTTGGGTGGATCACTTCATAAATAATGCCCCATATACTTGTTTTATAGAAACTATTTAAGCTTCACTATGAAAAAACAAGTAAAGAATTTATTATCTTCGGCTTTGCCGAAGTTTATACTAGTCGTGTATAATATGTAATATTCCAAGTTATGAAGGTTTTCTTATTATTTTGATGACGTCAGCTTGTATGAGGATAGGCGTGGTATTTATTCAATTTATCCGAATTTCAACCTTATTGTCCGTTTTAAATAGCAAAGGTTATGTGTAAAGTATTAAGTCAATACATTCATTTTTGTGGAATTTATGAAGGTTTTGCTATTTTCAAAACTTTACTACCTATCTTTAAAATTTTTAGATTTTCTTTCATTCCAATAAATTTCAAACGTAAACTTTGAATTTGAAGTAAAAGCTTGTGAGGATAAATTAAATAGATCCGTTTGCAAGGCTTCCTTATGGCATTTGTGAAGAGATTTATTTATTAATGCTATACGGAGGCATTCCACACTGATTGATAAAGATAATACTACTGTGGGCAAAAATACCGGGAAATTTGAGGTTAAATTTTTTGGGGATTGCGATTGGGACAACTGTTTTTATTTTGAAGTTAACACTATTGCCGCTGACATCTATGCCAAATTACACGTCAGAATATTCTTTAGTGTTTAAGTTACGCGTCCTTTTGTAAATAGCTAAATGTGAATTTTTCGTTTTTTATAATGTCTGAAAGTATTCAACAAAGTAGTTCCATTAAATTTTGTGTGCGGAATGAAATTTCTGCTGCCGAAACGTTGAAAATGTTGCAGAAGATCTTCGGTGAGCAGAGAGAGCAAGCTTTATCGAAGACAAGAGTTTATAAGTGCTACAGAATGTCCAAAGAGAGTCGAAAAAGCGTTGAAGACAAAGCACAGCCAGGACTACCATCAACATCAATTGATGAGCTACACGTCAAAAAAATGAAAGAATTGATACTCCATAATCATCGATTGACACTCCGAGACCTTACTGACCTTGTTGGAATATCTGAAGAATCAGTGAAAACCATTTTGTGTCACTCAAATTTGGAAATTGCGATTGGTATCAAAAACGCACTCGTATTTCATGATAATTTCAATAAAAACTCGACCCATATCGTTCCGCAACCACCGTATTCGACTGATTCGACATGTGACTTCTGGCTATTTGCCAGAAACTTAAGAAACCGCTCCGTTGACACCGTTTTGAATTAATAGAAGAGATAGAAAACGAAACGCAGAAGGAATTTAAGGCTATTTACAAAATAGCGTTTATCTCAAAAACTAATGAATATTTTGACGTGTTATTTGGCCCAGATCTTAGTCAGGGTAGTGTCAACTTAAAAATAAAAACATTTGTCCCTATCGGAATCCCCCAAAAATGTAGGTGTGGGGCATAAAAAGTTTATTATTTTAAAAATCAAATACCTTTCTGAGAAGATCCTTATCCAGAAGAATAATGCCCAATTTCAATAAGATCTATTCAAATCACCGACTACAAAAGGTCTTACAGCACATGCAAGTTTGGACATGTTACTGTGATGAAAGAGAAACAAGTTTTTCCTCCAAAGGAATGGAAAGAATATTATTTCACATCAAAAATTCAAACAAAAATGCACCCTTTCTTCTTCTTCTCAAAATTCCCATAGAAAAGAATTTTTCCCACGACCTTTCATCACTACGCCTATGATATAATTAACAAGATAGACGCTCGGCTAAGAGCCAAGTGTCTGAAATTCTCTGAATTGTCAAAAAAACTTCGAGCTACAAACAACAGCAAAAATAAGCATGGTTGAATTATAAGGTTTTTTCGGGGCTGATCGTACTCTCTTCTTATTGTCAAAATCAATGAAAAGCAACAACAACAACTTCACCGGCTTAACATATTCAATTTTAGCTTTCAGATTTTATATGAGCTTTCAACTTCGATTTGACATTTATGGGCACTTGCTCTCACCCTTGCGACAATCTTGTTATTCAACCTTGAAAATAGTAAAATTTTATTTGTATTGATTTTGACAGTTTCGACTCAGAGCGAGAGTGGATTTCCAGCGGCGAAACTACAATCTTTATTCTACCACGACCAGTTTCAAATTCATGCAAATGTAGCCCTTTCCGACCTACGCAAGAACTGTTGGTTAAATTTTGATAAAATTTTAGAACCTGCCGATTTTGTATGCATAAAAATCAATGAAATAAACTGTTTTGTCACATTGCTCGATTATCCTTTATTTTCAGGATACGCACAATTGTAGCACTTCGGTCTTATTGGAAATAAAAACTCATATTCGAATTCACTTTTTTAGTTTTGAAATTTATATCTTTTCTTTATTTTTGAGTATGGTATTTTAAAAAACAATTTTGATTCTTCTTTAAACATAAATAAACTTTACATTTTGAACAATATGTTCGTGTTCTAGATTTACATCCGACAAGTCTGCAGCAACTTGCTGATGATAAATCATGCTCATGTGGCCAGTGGTTGTACCCATCGAGGCGTTTGTCAGGACATGGTTGTGATGATGGACGATACTTTTTTGAAACACTTTGGGCTTCTTCTTCGGTGTCCGATTCATATGCCGATGCTGCTTTTTTTCTTTACTGCCGTCAGTTGTTCAGCCAAAGCTAATCGGAAACTTAACAAGTCATGAGTATTTGATCGAGATTTGGCATTTATTCTGGAATGATCTCTGTATTGTAGCCAAGCGTTGCAGCAACCGAGATCAATAAAATGAATAAAAACCTTCAAAGTCCATTTTCGTGTTTTGAAAAAACGTCTACACCTCCCATTGACTTGTTGTATTCTCTCACTATTCTTGGAGCTGGAACCTCTACATACCGTTTTTCCTTTTTGTCCCAGCGTTTGACATTTTCAACTGGGCCACATCCATATGCTGATGATGCCAGAGTTACAGCTTTAGAGTCCTTCACTGTACCACAACAATATCGTCTTTGAGAAAATTCTTCGATATCACCCCTTTTCATTTGTTTTTCATTGGTGAGATGGACGTTTTTAATTCGGTTTCTCATTATAGTTCCAGTAGCATAGATACCACATTTTAAAAGAGCCTGAAGAAGCGGTATTGTGGTGAAATATCGGTCAATGAACACCTTAGAACCTGCTGGCAGTGTTTCAACCAAACGCAAAACAAAAGCTGGGCCTAAACCTAAGTTCATTATTGGAAGATATGTTCTCTTCCCTTGGTAGATCTCGAAATCGAGCACCAGCCCTTCCGATGTTGTTAACACTTCGTTCTTTAATCCTACACCTCTGGGCTTATTGGGAAGACTTTGTCTCACAGGACACCGGCCAGTGAATGGTATCATTTGCTCGTCTATGGAGTAATTATCACCTGGCTTTCTTCGAATACTTCGACATGTGAATTTGACTGCTTCGATTAATGGATTTATTTTCCAAAATACGTTACGTTGCTTTTCTTCTTCTGGTACTTCATTGCTATCCACCACATGGAGACACATGCGCAACAGAAAAAAACGATCTCGGCTCATTGTATCAGCTACAATCGGAAATCTAGTTTTCTTTTCCCAGTATATCCGTAATCTTGGGTAACGTATGCAGCCCATTGCAATAACAATACCAAAAAAATTTTTTATTTCACCAACTGTAGCCCCTAATGGTTTTCCTTTAACAGACACATGGTATCTATTGGTCTACACCGTGACTTTTTCAAAAAAATCAGCATTAAAATATGCTCTAAAGTAATGTTCAGGCGATTCCACTGCTGTGTTCAATTCAAAATTTGTGGAGACACTCACGTCTACTTGCACATCAAACGGTCTCTTTCTCCAGATATTGCGGCGATTAGTGTCTTCACTGCCATTTTCCTTGAGTTTTGGAAGGATTTCTAAACATACTTCTTCCCCATCTTCGTCACTTTCCTCACCTTGAGATTCATCTATCGGAAGAGGTAATTGCCAGGTTGCATCTCCACACTCATCATCGCTACTGAAGTCCTCCAAATCCGACTCCAAAAGAGCACTTAGTATTCCCTCTTGAGTTAATTGTTCTGAAAGACGCAATAAAAAAAAAAAATATTTTGTGAAAGAGAGAGGTGGAGGGAAAGAATTTTGTAGAAAATACCCAGCAGTTATTTTGGAGTCAATTGAAATAGTGAACTAGTTCATTTCTAGCGCAGTTCGCAGTAGTTCTGAAAAGTACAAAAGGCGTTCAGCAATACTTTTGTTTTCAAAAGTTATGCTGAAAAAAATAAACGCGTTCAGGCTACTTTTTAAAATTTGCTGCGCACAAGAAAAAATAATAAAAAAAAAAGAAATGTTTATATACAAAATGTTTTCTGGAATGTGGATGGAAAAGATGGTACAAATGAGATCTTTAGGACCTTTCCGTTGCACTAAATTTTTACACTTTTAATATGTTCACTTTAAAACTAGTCAAAAAAGAACCACTTTCAGGATACTGCGAAAGCAACCAGTTTAAAAATGTTCCTAATGCAACTAGTTCAAATATGGGGAAAAAGGAGTGTTTCTGGGGACAATTGTCTTTTCCTATGACATCAACCCACAAAAAGCGTCAGTTCGTTGAATGTTAAAGGGTATTGTAGTGGAACTAGTACTGGTCCTTTTTGGAACTAGTTCAGAACTATTTCTAATTTGGTCCACTTTTCTGCTGGGTACCTATAAAAAAATGATTGGAGCGAATATTTTAGAAGAGCGCAGTGTGATCTTAATGTTATCAAGATATTGTTGTTTTGCAATCAAAAATATTTGTTTTTGAATCTCTTGAGTACTCTTTTGTCAACACAAATTGATTAATTTTGATCGGCTTTTTTCCCGATGAATGCTTCAAAATGATTTATTTGCACAAACCGAAAACGCAAATTTCCTACGAAACGGCTTATGAGTAGTCATGGGCAAAGTTGTTATTTTTCAGTAACTGTTACTGACTGTTACTGTTACTTAAAAATAACAGTTATAAATACCTGTTACTTAAATACCTGTTACTCAAATACTTATGACTCATATATCAGTAAATTGAATAACAGATGTGATTCAAATAACATGCGTGATTTATTTACAACTAAAATTGGAGTTTTTTACTCATAATCGAAAATATTCCATGGAGAACAAATAAAAAAAGGAAACATTAAAAAATAACAAATCTTTATTATTAAAAAAATTTTAAAGCAACACAAATTCAATTCTGAGATCAATACATTCATTGCATTAAATTTTAGGTGGATCCAAAACAGGCTATTAAAGTATTGTGGGTGATTTGTTGAAGATTTTTTAAAGAAATAATAGCAGTGTTAGTACCTTTTTGTGTTGTTAATCGACAGCAGCATTAAATTTAGAAATCGAGCTAACCTGAGCAGTACTGCCCTTTCTTTTGACTATTTTTCCTTCCCAAATTTGAAATTGTGTTAGATCCACCAACGAAATAATAAAATATTTCAAGCATATAAATAAAAAAAGGAACAATTGTTTTAATTTATTTTGCAGGTGCTTATTAAGTCAACAAATTAAATTATATGCGATTTATCCTTGCATAATTATGATTTTGATTTATAAATAGTAACCTTTCCACTTGACTTGACTTAAGTCTAGTTCTGCGGTCGTTGAGAATTAGCCCGGCTTTTGAGAAAAGCCTTTCACACGGAACTGATGTTGCAATAGCACACAATTTTTCCTTCACTAGCTGACTCAAGTTAGGAAAATTATGACAATTTTTTGACCACCACATCAGCGGGTCTTCGTTCCTTGGCAAAAGCGGTTCATCTATATATCTTTGAACTTCAACTATTGCACGAGACGAAGCTGTTCCCTTTGGCTTAAATTTAGCTGCTTTTTCGTCAAACAGACTCCAAATAGATGACATGTCTTCGGGGGGCACTGTTTCGAATTCAACACTCAGAGTTTGTTCCTCAATATATATAATTTTTAAAGCTATTGCATTTATGATCATCTTCTTAACTCGATCCGACACAGCTTCATTGGAGAATGCAATATTCTTAAAACGTGGGTCAAGAAAAGTAGAAAAACATAACGTTGTACTATTCTCCATGTTATCTAACCTTTGAAGAACACCAGCTCTCAAGGAAGTTATTAAAGTTTCGATGGTTGAATTTCGATCGAAGATTTCAGCTCCAAATTTTGGAAGAATATTTTTCAACCCATTTACTATTACGATAACAAGAGATGCTGACAAATATTTTTCGCCACTCACTAAGTTAGTTATTGCCTCAAATGGCTTTAAAACTTTTATCGCATGCTCAATAGTCAACCATTCATCTGAAGTTAAAACTGGAAGTTCCTTATCAACTAAAGCCACCGTTGCCTTAATTGCATCTTTAAGTTCATAAAAACGCTCAAACATATAGTATGTTGAGTTCCAACGCGTAGCAACATCAAGAATAATTTTTTTTGGGTCCTTTCCTGTTTCAGAATTATTTTGCTGGTATGATAAAAATTTGTTATTTGCTGAAGTGCTTCTTTTAAAATGAACTGCAATCTTTCTAATTTTTTCGATTAAAGGACTTAAACATTTTAGGCCATCTTGCGTAATTAAATTTACGGTATGAGCAAAACAACTAAAATGCTTTAATTTTAAATGGTTTGTTATAGCTGATTTAATATTTGCTGCATTATCTGAAACTCCAACAATTATCTTGTTTGAAATGCCCCATTTGTCAATAATTTCTTTTAATTTGTTAGCTAAGTTAAGGCTTGTATGGTCATCATTGTAGCTAGTACATTCGAGAAGGCATGACTGTAGTTGGTATGTTTTGTCAATAAAGTGAATGGTGACTCCCAAAAAGCTCTCGTTATTACATGATGTCCAGCAGTCAGTCGTAAAACTACATTTGACAATGTTTGTCACGATCTCTTTTGTTTCAAACAACGTTTTTTCATAAAGTGCAGGTACCATTGTCTTCGAAATCTTTTTACGGCAAGGAAAACATGAAGGGTTCAAAGCATGAACGAATTCCCTAAAGCCATCATCTTCTACAATCCTGAATGGTTGAATATCTTTTGTGAACAGTCCCATAAGCTTACTATCTAATTCTTGCTTGTGTGACATTTTCATTTTTTTAGGCAAAAATCCATAAAGCGTATCTTGAACAAATTCTGATTTACGTTTTTGGTTTGAAGCTGTGTTGGCTGAACATGACTGTTCGGTTACATCGCAATCAATGACTTGAACCTCGGTAGATGTTGGTTCTGCAGATGATCTTGCAGCGGCGCTGACATTAGCCTTATAAACAAAAATACAGAAAATGTTGATTATGGCATGAAAAAAACTGATTGCGTAACAGGTTGGCAGCAATTTGTACTGGAAATTGATAGTTAGTAGCTTTCGCGGCTCAAAATTAATACTTTAGATACAAGCCATCCAAATAAAGGTCAAATTCGATATCTTACCGAATAATTCTGTGAGGAGCTCCTTGGCATGCTGGCCGTGTTATTAGCTATTCGCACTGTTGGATGTTTTCTCTCAACATGTTTCCTTAAATTACTTATCGAAGCTTTATAAGACAGCTTTGTTTTGCAAATATTGCATTTAGCGAAGTTGTTATCCTCTGATGTGAAGTGTTCCCAAATTGGACTGCTTTTCTTTGTTATTAAGGAACTCATACTCTGAATTGCAAAAACTGTTACATTATCTTTTGTCTACATATTAAAATAATATTAACCTGGTTATAATAAAATTCCTTTTCAAATGAGCTAATGAAATTCCCTGTTACTTTGATTGATTCTTTTCTTTGAAAAAGAATAACAGTCACTGCAACTTTAATATTTTTATAGCAGGCTGTTATTTTGTAACAGCCTGTTCCTATCATTTTATAACAGGCTGTTCCTGTTATTTTTGAGTAACAGTGACAAAATACCTGTTATCGAAATATCGACCCATCTCTACTTATGAGTTCAAAAAAAGTTACTTTTGATTCATTGGTATACTTTCTTATAACTAACATCTAATTTCCTCACCCCACAAAGTCAAGCTCGTATGTCTTCTCCCGATGTATGGTATTTTATATTTAATTTGATTGGCTTGTTTTTTGGTGGTAAGACATTTACACTTGTGCACTCCTACCACCAATTATATCCGTTGTAAAGTCAACTCCTTTGGCCTCGGCTTACATTGCGTTTTAACCTGACTCGGTGTCAGTTGTTGATGGTGTGGTTGTAGCTGCTGGTGTTGCTGGTTTTAGTGTTATAGGTTGATGTTGATGCAATTTAAGAAAAGCGTTTGAATTAGTGAGCAAGTCACTTGTTTTATGCAATAAATAACTCTGAACTCCAATTCACTTCCACTTTAATACAAAAAATACTTCATTTGTAAATTAATTTTTATTATTTAATTTTTTTGGTTTTAGAAAATATCTCAAAAAGATTTTTAAAACAACAACAAAGTTTGGAATAACACATTTCCTCATTGATAAATTTTACCACACCACAATATCAACCACATATACATAGCTCACATACTCGAACTATCGTACTCCAGAATGAAAATGCAAAAATATTTTCCTAACTTTTTTTCCTCCTTTTGGCTCATCAGAAACAATTAACGCTCAACTCTCAGCCAACATCGCTGAATAATTAATAGACAACCTTTGAAATATTTCGAATATCGAAATAAAAGCAGCAACAACAAGCAGCAATAACAACAAAAAAGTGCTTCTGCTGCCTGTTGCTGCTGTTGTGTATTAATTGCATTCCATTCATTGACTAGCAGCTTGATGGCGGCGCCATAGCCTGATCTTCATAGATCATAGATCGTCGGTGATCGGCCTCTGGAACAGCAGCAAAAAATAATAAATTAAAATTTCAATTGGGTGGGCAAAATAGCTGTTGTGTCCACGCCCGCTTTGACCTCCCGAACGCTCTAAACGCAGCCAAGTGTCGATGAACTTGCGCAATATTTTTGCTCAAGTCAATCGATATCGAGATATTTAGCTATAAAGATTAGCGTGTGAGATTGTTGAAAATTTAGTATTTATCTTGTTGAATGTTTCATTGAACCTCAGAGTTTTTTTTTTCTTCACATGTTCTATAGTTAAAAGAAAAAAATTCTCAGCAAAAAATAGATTTAACTCAACATTAATGAAAAAAGGGATGACAATGAATGTTGTTCACATGTAGCTCTTGAGATATAAAAAGAGATTTATCGTTTTTTTACTTTCTTAATGTTATTATTTGTTAGTAAGAATATTTGCGTATAGTCATAGTTAAAAATAAATTTTTTTTCGAAATATTTTTTTTGTTTCTATGAACTTACATAGTATTGAAAACAACATACTGTGAAAATTTCAAGCAAACCTATGTTGCCTTGTTTTATATATTGATCATTTTTTCTTGCCAGCAAATTATTAATGAAATTGGTTTTGTATTACTTCTAAAAATGTTGTTTTTGTTTATTTTTTTCAAATATACGAAGCTACTGCTCTTCACTTTCTATTATTTTTTGATCGACCCCCGTATTTTAAAAAGTTTTTTTTTACATTTTCAAAAACTATCCCAATTATTTAGTTTTGCAAAACAATAAAAGATAATATAATATTTTTTTCTAGTATCGCCTTTGGTCGAAATTCGACCATTTAAAAATTGATTTTTTTTTGTTTTTGCATTTTTTTTTTAAACAATTTTTTTTTCTTTCTTCACTCATGTGCAAACTTAACCGAACTCATACCGCACCATACGCACCAACAACAGGAAATCACAAAATAGTAACTCCATTTTGAGTTTCCATGTTCTATAACTTTTACTTTCATAGCTATTCGATATCAAAAATGTGGCTTATACTCGTATATGCGGAGCCACACCCCTTTGTCTATTGCGTATTCCAGTACGGCATTTATTTCCAAAGCTATTCGATATAAAAACTTTGAATTGTATGGGTGGTGCCACACCCCCTTGTCTAATGCTCGTTCAATTTTACCAGTCGAAGATCACGACTAAATAGGAAGTTTTTATTGATTTGTTACTTATAGTTCGAAAATTATACCGAAAATTTGGGCTGCTGAAAAGTGCCACGCCCCTCTTTCAACGCCCATAAAATGTAACTAGTGGATTCGAGGTCGAATACCTATGTCCGAGGCTGTGTGACTTATAACTTTAAGGCTATTCGATATCGTAAATTTGGGTTGTATGGGATGTACCGCGCGTCATTATCCACACTATACACACTTTTTCAAAACAGCAAAAACCATCCTTCGTATGTGTATAATAACTTGATGTTGTTGTTGATGTTGATGTTGATGTTGATGTTGATGTTGATGTTGATGTTGATGTTGATGTTGTTGTTGATGTTGATATTGATGTTGATGTTGATGTTGTTGTTGATGTTGATGTTGATGTTGATGTTGATGTTGATGTTGATGTATGGTCGGCATAATTATTTTGACTGTACTGTTCTTTGCTTATATTCGCGAAAAAAAATGTAACGGTAAACAATTCTCTCCAATGATGCTTAGTACATGCAAAAACACGTTGTCATTATTTGAAGTGCAATAAATCAAGTTCAGTTTCTTTGCACTTTTTGACTGAGTCAGTCGTTTAATACAAGTAGAAAAAATTTTTTAGCGGCAAAAGTTTTTTGACGCATATGCAAGTTACGATTTAGTAAGTTAAAGTGAAGTGTTCAGTTTATATTCTTATTTCTTATAAGAATTTGCTTATTTTAGTTTGTGTATGAGAAAAAATATGGGGAAAAAATCGGAACTTAGCATTGAAATGAGGTGCGCAATCGTGGAAAAGCATAATTGTGGCATTTCAGTTAAGGGCATCTGCGCTGAGTTACATTTGTCGAAGCAAACCGTTCACTATCAGTTGAAAAAACACAAAAATACAAATTCAGTGAAAAATTTACCAGGTTCGGGCAGAAAACGCAAAACCACACGCAAGGAAGACCAGCTTATTGTTCGTGAGTTTTCAAAGAACCCTACATTGACACCGAAAGGCCATGAATTGCAAATGAAAAAATATTCTGAAAACCCAGTCAGCGAACGCACAATTAGAAGACGTTTGAAAGAATCTCAATTCGGTACATATTCTGTCCGGAAAATACCATACATAACACCGGCGAACAAAATCAAACGGCTCAAATTTGTCAAAGATTACCTTTGTAAGACAATAAACTTTTGGAATAGAGTTTTGTGGACTGATGAGAGTACATTTGAGTACCAAGGATCACCCAAAAAAAGATTCGTTCGAATTCCAAAAGAAACACGCAAAAAATGTGTCCCTGTCTTGCAAACAAACCGTCATGGTGGCGGATCGGTTATGTTTTGGGGTTGCATTTCCTCTAGCGGCCATGGTGATTTTGTTGCAATTGATGGAATGATGAACCAATTCAAATATTTAGACATCTTAAACGATCATGCATTTTCGTCTGGTGACAATCTTATCGGTGAGTCATTCATTTGGCAACAGGACAATGCACCATGCCACAAGAGTAAGTTTATTATGAACATTTTGGAAAGAACTGGAGTACAAGTCTTGCAGTGGCCGCCTCAAAGTCCTGATTTAAACGTTATCGAAAATGTGTGGGCCTATATAAAAGGAAAGCGAAGTGTTTGTTTGACTCGGACCAGAGAAGAAACCATCTCCGAAATAAAAACACTTTGGGAAAAAGTACCAGTAGATATTTTAAGAAATCTTGTGGAGTCGGTACCAAGACGCCTTCAAAAAGTAATAGAAGCTAAAGGTGGATATATTTTTTGTTGATTAATGAAGTTTTGGCTATAATTTATCTTTTATTTTAATTGATTATAATGTGAAAGAGATCTGTCAAAATAATTATGCCTTCTCAGAAACAAGTTTTTTTTTAATATGTTATGAATATGATAATGTTTCTGAGTTATTTTAAATATAAAACCTCCATTTTTTTTTTAATCAAAATAATATATGTAAATATAAATTGAACTTTTTTATTATTGTTTTTTAAACTAAAAATAAATGTGTTTTCTTTTTGTCAAAATAATTATGCCGTTAACAGTATGTTGATGTTGATGTTAATGTTGATGTTGATGTTGATGTTGATGTTGATGTTGATGTTGATGTTGTTGTTGATGTTGATGTTGATGTTGATGTTGATGTTGATGTTGATGTTGATGTTGATGTTGATGTTGATGTTGATGTGAATGTTGATGTTGATGTTGATGTTGATGTTGATGTTGATGTTGATGTTGATGTTAATGTTGATGTTGATGTTGATGTTGATGTTGATGTTGATGTTGATGTTGATGTTGTTGTTGATGTTGATGTTGATGTTGACGTATATGTTGATGTTGATGTTAATGTTGATGTTGATGTTGATGTTGATGTTGATGTTGTTGTTGATGTTGATGTTGATGTTGATGTTGATATTGATGTTGATGTTGATGTTGATGTTGACGCATATGTTGATGTTGATGTTAATGTTGATATTGATGTTGATGTTGAAGTTGATGTTGATGTTGATGTTGTTGTTGATGTTGATGTTGATGTTGATGTTGATGTTGATGTTGATGTTGATGTTGATGTTGATGTTGATGTTGATGTTGATGTTGATGTTGATGTTGATGTTGATGTTGATGTTGATGTGGATGTTGATGTTGATGTTGATGTCGATGTTGATGTTGATGTTGATGTTGATGTTGATGTTGATGTTGATGTTGATGTTGATGTTGATGTTGATGTTGAGGTTGATGTTGATGTTGATGTTGATGTTGATGTTGATGTTGATGTTGATGTTGATGTTGATGTTGATGTTGATGTTGATGTTGGTGTTGTTGCTTTTGGTTTTTTAATTTACTTATCCATTGGTTGAGCTTTTCCTTGGTGCGGTAACTTAGCCTTAGCTGCATGCAATTAATCCAGCAAAAGTGATGCATATGCGTCACATTAGGCGGTTTCCTGAGGGGTCTCATGACGTCGTCAATTTTTTTTATTTTTATCATGTGCCCGAAAACCTCACCATCTTTTTCGCTCCTTAAAATTTACCGTTACGCCAGTACTCACATAGTAAAAATTCCATGCAACGTTTTTTCATGGTTGTAGCATTTTTACTGCATTATGTGGTTGTCACCCTGAAATCATGACGACAAGAATTTTTTTTTTGTAATTTAGTTGTGAGGCTTAAGACATCAACTTACATCAACTTACTTACAACATCAACAACAGACATCCATGCTGTTGTAAAACAAAATTTACCGCAGCACGTCTTCTGAATGAGTAATTATTCCATGCAACGATATTATATTTCTGTTACATAAGCTGCTATATTCACGACCTGGTGACGTAAAAATTTTTTTTTTTTTATTTTTGTCTTAAGGCCAACTATAAAGCTTTGAATTTTGAACTATAAAGCTTTGAATTTTGAAAAAATGCATTTGTCAACTTTTTTGGAAACCTGCGCGGTAACATAACTTCGTCACGTCAAA
Organism: Pherbina coryleti; assembly: GCA_943735915.1. Lineage (NCBI taxonomy): Eukaryota > Metazoa > Arthropoda > Insecta > Diptera > Sciomyzidae > Pherbina > Pherbina coryleti. Next base: position 91,472,857 of record OX030952.1, read on the forward strand.
AAAGGCAAACATTTTACAACTTTAAAGCTTGACCATTTTAAAGTGACTGTCGTGGCTGAGAGTGTTAAAGTGCGTGTAACTTTTGATGCAAATATGTGCAGAATAGGTAGTTACAGATGTTTCTATTTTCGAGAAACTCAAAAGCCTTAATCAAAATTATGGAACGCTTGGCCAGAAAAAAATGCTCATTTCTATTGAAAGTTTCAACCTGGCAATCAAATGAAGACACAAGAAAAATATCTAGAAATGTGTCATAACTATACCATCCTTATCTTATTAACTATTAAAATAAAATTATACAATTTTTCAAAAATACATTGGGAGAGTAAAACAGGATCATTCCGTTCAACACCAACTATGTCTAATAAATGTTTCTATACCGGAATTAACATTTCTAGGGAGATTCATCAAATATTTGAGTTTGAAATTAAAATTTATTCAAAAAAAGTCTGGCTCTATACAGATGTATATCTTGTAATGATAACGAATAAAAAAAAAGAAATTATTAAAAAATTTACCGAAATAATGTTATTGATTTCTTTTCCCCCTGTTTAAAATTTCGCCACCGTTCAAAATTTTATGCCACTTTAGCATAAATTTATGGCTTTAAATATATCAGTTCGTATTCGATTGGGCGAAATTCACTCAAGCTGCTACTTTAATTAATCATTTGTTAATTATTTAAGCTTATCAGCCAATTATTTAACACTAGTGGGTAGGGTACTCACAGCATCAAAAGTGAAAATAAAAAAAAAAAAAAAATATAACTTGGATAAAAAAGCAGGTAATAAATGATTGCAACCTGTTGAATGATTTACAGTGAGGATCCACCAAAATGCTGTACAAATAAGTGGAATTTTCACTTTTTTCACTGCTATGACTGCTCCTGCCCCTCAGCTTAAACCATACCAATTACCGTTCAAAGCATTAATAATCGTTAATAATTGTTTACACTTATTTATTGGCATTAAATCAATGTTTAGCGCTTGTTGATGAGGGTCTTAACAGCGGCTTGTTTCTATCAAAAACAACGTAGTTACTTGGTAGTCGAGAGTAGGCTTCAATTTTGACACGAGAAACGTTGGTGATCAGCTATTAGTTGTTTTTAGCAGTTTAACACTCTGTTGTTTTTAATATTGTTCCGACTACCTGATGTATTGTTAATGTTTTATGATCAAAATTACGTTAAGAAGTAATAAAAAAGAGCACAACAGCAGAAGAATTTATGTAAAAAAAAATATATAGACCCATAAGATGTTGAAACAAGGCAACTAAAAAAAAAAACAAAAAAAGATACAGTAGTTTCGACTATGTCGTAACACAAGACGTAGAATTATTCAATTCGCTTTTGATGACATCTTTTTAAAAAATATTTAGTAAAATATTTATTCCATACACCTGAGCATATGATCTTTAAAAAAGAGTGCCAGAGAGGGTTAATATGTATGACTGACCCCCATTACTTTTGCAAAGGGAACATTTTTGCCTTTGACACCTATTCCCTCCGACCACTCCTTAGGGGGGCTCCCATACAAATTTTATGGTTTTTGTATATTTATTTCATACACCTGAGCATATGACCTTTAAAAGATTTCCGGAAAGGTTTAATATGTATTACCGACCCCCATTACTTTTGCAAAAGGAACATTTTTGCCTTGGACACCTATTCCCTCCGATTACTCCTTAGGGGGCTCCCTTACAAATATTATGGTTTTTAAATATTTATTCCATACACCTGAGCATATGACCTTTAAGAGAGTGCCAAAAAGGGTTAATATGTATGACCGACCCCCATTACTTTTGCAAAAGGAACATTTTTGCCTTTGACACCTATTCCCTCCGACCACTCCTTAGGGGGGCTCCCATACAAATTTTATGGTTTTGTCGATAAAACCGGAAACTGTCGATAAACAGGTATAAAACTTAAGCAAACAAAAACATCAAATGTTGGCTTTATATTTCATGTAATTGTGTAAAATTTATAAAAGTTAGAGAGTTCTAACATGAATTTTGTCGCATTGAGGATCAAGCAGACCAACAAGTGCACCTCGCGGTTGAGGATTGAATATGTTGTGAGTTAAGGATATTAAAAAAATGTGTCTTTTCAATTTAAATCTCTTATCGAGTAACTTTGTACAATATTAAAAGAAAATTATGTAAATTTGGTCAACTTTCTTAGCCAGTTTGCTGAACAAAAGAAAATCGAAACTTTTTCATCTAGTGCGGGATTTGCTAGTAAGGCATACTACACACATACACATACATACAAACGTACACCACAATAAAGAAGTAGCGGAAGTAATTAAATCTTGACAACCTGTCGAAAAGAAGTTTACGAGCATTGTTTTCATTAAGGAGCTGCATATTTTACAATCTTTGCAGGAGACTTCAGGAAGCTGAGCTCTTAGTTTTTAGAAAGTAACATTTTTTAATATAAATAATTAAAAAAAAAGAAACCAAAACAACAATGCAAATAAAATTTTATGATATCGACCGGTCTCTGACTGAACCTTGTAAGTAAAAAAATCAAGGTTTCCTGGAGAAACAAAAACTGATTTTTTTTCTTAGAGAGAAATATAAGTTTTAATCTGTAATTGTAATTTGTAATTTGCTAATTGTAATTTGATTACAAATTATATTTCTCCCTAAGGAAAATATCAGTTTTTGCTTTTTCTGAAAACCTCGAGTTTTTTGACTTACGAGGTTCAGTCAGAGACCGGTCGGTATAAGAGAGTAGATGTGAAAAAACGAATAGTCTTTTACAAGGTTTATCCTTGATGGGTGAAGGGATCCAAGGTTGTATTATTTAATAGATGATCAATGGGCAGTTGTCAAATCTTGACAATTGTCATTTGTAAGCTCGGGAAATTTACCATAAATGCTACAGTAAATAAATGGAATTCATTGAATTTTACTACAAAACTTCGCGTTTAATTGCAATTACGATACACAAAATACAAGCGAATTTTCCCACTAATCATGTGTCCTCTGAAACGTACTATGTGCACAACATAGTCAACAAATTCCAAAATACTGCATCTATGCAAGAAGTGAATAAAGCGAAACTACTTCACCCGGGATGCTCGACTGAAAAAATCGACACAGTGAAGGGAAGTGTTGAAAACGACTCAATCACCTCAAAATCTCAACCTCTCCACGTCCACACTGCAGCGAATATTGACGAAAGATTTGGCTCTGCATGCATGCAGAATTGTAGCTATCGAACCGACACGACTTTAAGATCTTAGATAACATAATTGATTTGTGCAAAGAACTCGTGTTTTCAAACGAAGCTCATTTTCACATTGGCATGTACGTCATAAACCAAAATTGCCGCATTGGGGAAATCGAAAACCCGCAAGGAGATTCAGGAGATGTCTATGCATTCATAATAAGTGAGTGTTTGGTGCAGATTGGGAGACGGAGGCGGAAGGGTTGCATTTTTCGAAAATGACGACGGAAGAGCCGTTATAGTCAATGGAGTGTGGTACAGAGACATGATAAACAATTTTTCTATGTTTGGGGATGAAGTATACAGGCACAGATAAACTCTTCTTCCAACAGGAAGGTACTAAGTATCATACAAATCATGAAACAATCGAGCAATTTTGCACAAAGTTCCCGGTCGTCTTATATGGCGTTATTGGAGACACCAATTGTTCACTAAGGACAATTATGCTATGTTATGCTATGTTATGTTATGCTATCATTATGCTATGTCTACACAAAGAGTTTACATCAATTCCATTTAAGGACAAGTCTGCAGTCATCTCTGCGTATTAGGCTTGGGCATTTTAGTTCACCAAAAAGTTCGCTCTTTTTAGTTCAATCGTATGTAATGAACTAGTTCGTTACACTTAGTTCTTTTAGTTCGTTCGTTCTTTTAATTCGTTAGGTTTTGACGTAGAATACGTCATTCTCGGAGGTAAGTAGGGTGGTTGATAGTGATCAGGTGTCTGTATTTATATCACTTTTTGAGCCTTTGGTGGGCCTAAAGTACTGATCGTACAATGTTGATGTTAGCACTTGTTGGTCTGCTTGATCCTCAATGCGACAACAATTCATGTTAGAACTCTCTAACTTATATAAATTTTACACAATTACATGAAATATAAAGCCAACATTTGATGTTTTTGTTTGCTTAAACTTGCTACCTATTTATCGACAGTTTCCGGTTTTATCGACAAAACCATAAAATTTGTATGGGAGCCCACCTAAGGAGTGGTCGGAGGGAATAGGTGTCAAAGGGAAAAATGTTCCTTTTGCAAAAGTAATGGGGGTCGGTGATACATATAAAACCTTTCCGGCACAAACACATTAAAATTTGTATGGGAACTCCCCTAAGGAGTGGTCGGAGGGAATAGGTGCCGAAGGCAAAAATGTTCCTTTTGCAAAAGTAATGGGGGTCAGTGATGCACATTAACCCTTTCCGGCACTCTTTTAAAGGTCATATGCTCAGGTGTATGGAATAAATAAACAAAAACCATAAAATTTGTATGGGAGCCCCCCTAAGGAGTGGTCGGAGGAAATAGGTGTCAAATGCAAAAATGCTTCTTTTTGCAAAAGTAATGGGGGTCGGTCATACATATTAACCCTCTCCGGCACTCTCTTAAAGGTCATATGCTCAGGTGTATGGAATAAATAAACAAAAACCATAAAATTTGTATGGGAGCCCCCCTAAGGAGTGGTCGGAGGGAATAGGTGTCAAAGGAAAAAAGGCTTCTTTTGCAAAAGTAATGGGGGTCGGTGATACATATTAACCCTTTCCGGCACAAAAGCCATAAAATTTGTATGGGAGCCCCCCTAAGGAGTGGTCGGAGGAAATAGGTGTTCAAGGCAAAAATGTTCCTTTTGCAAAAGTAATGGGGTCGGTGATACATATAAAACCTTTTCGGCACAAACACATTAAAATTTGTATGGGAGCACCCCTAAGGAGTGGTCGGAGGGAATAGGTGTCAAAGGCAAAAATGCTTCTTTTGCAAAAGTAATGGGGGTCAGTGATACATATTAACCCTTTCCGGCACAAAAGCCATACAATTTGTATGGGAGTCCCCCTAAGGAGTGGTCGGAGGCAAAAGGTGTCAAACGCAAAAATATTCCTTTTGCAAAAGTAATGGGTTCGGTAATACATATTAACCCTTTCCGGCACAAAAGCCATAAGATTTGTATGGGATCCCCCCTAAGGAGTGGTCGGAGGAAATAGGTGTTCAAGGCAAAAATGTTCCTTTTGCAAAAGTAATGGGGGTCGGCGATACATATAAAACCTTTCCGGCACAAACACATTAAAATTTGTATGGGAGCCCCCCTAAGGAGTGGTCGGAGGGAATAGGTGTCAAAGGCAAAAATGTTCCTTTTGCAAAAGTAATGGGGGTCGGTGATGCACATTAACCCTTTCCGGCACTCGTTTAAAGGTCATATGCTCAGGTGTATGGAATAAATATTTTGCTAAATAGTTTTTAAAAAAGATGTCATCAAAAGCGAATTGACTAATTCTACGTCTTGTGTTACGACATAGTCGAAACTACTGTATCTTTTTTTAGTTCGATTGGTCTTTTAGTTCGTTTCGTTTACTCGTTCATGTCCAGGTATATAAAATGAAACAAACTTGGTCTGAATATGTGATAGCCATCAAAACCACCATTTCTATTACTTAGTGCAGACACAAAAAGTGTCTCAAACCAAGGACTCAAACCATAACTTGGTAAATTTAGTTACTTTTGCTCTCGTTCGTTTTGTTCCTACTCGCTGCAATATCAACTGAACTTAAATTAACTAAGAGAACGAGAAACACTGAACTGAAGTGTTCACATAGTGGGAATCGTTCAGTTGAACTAGCTCGTTCTGAACTGTGCCTACTGCGTACACATGCGAGTACTTCCTTGCGCTGCGCAAATCGGAATGTTTATCGGCGCATACTAATTTGAAGACCTCAACTTCTACACTTGTCCAAGTTTTTTTTTTTGTTCATTTTTGCAAATAGTAAATTGCACAATTTTAGAAAAGCTATTTTTGACCTTTCTCAGAACAAAATCGTTCAATACTCTGAACGTACCTTGTCATCTATAAAGTTGTAGCTGAACGTACCTTTTCATCTGAACATTAGCATACTTTTAGGCATTTCTCAAATTGAATTTTGATCAACGCAGAAAACAGATTGAATTTAATTGAGTTTCATCCTGTATAATTGTTTTGGAAACTCAAAAGATTATTTTGAATTTAATGGCAAAGGTAAGTGAACTTAATGTTTTTAGGGCAGACAGAAAGACATGCTGGCGGGGTAGCAATCTTTGTGAGAGAAGATATTACATAAAAATGGAATTATTAGTCCACTGACAATGATAACCTCGAATATATTTTTGTCGATATAGCTTACAAATCCCAGAAACTGCTTATTGGTAACCTTTATAGGCCGAACTGTAGGATCGATATCAGAAATATACTCGAAGAAATCGAATATCTTTCATCATCATATACTGACATAATAACATAATTTAACAGTCATTTACTCTCGCAAAATCATCTGCTAGAGAATATGAATGCCTTAGGCCATGCAGTCGTAAACAGTACTACACCCACCCATTCTTCAAAAAATGCAAATACTCTACCTGACCTTATTGTCATTGGTGACTGCTCCAAAGTAATGCTTTATGATCAGCTGCTATTAGCCCCAATTTTTTCTAAACACAACTTGAATTTTCCTCTTCTACGATTTTAATATCATAACCCCCGAACCAAAAAAAAAATAACTACAGAGATTTCAAAAATATTTATTATAATTCACTAAGTACTGAATTAGATCATATTGACTGGTTCAGAATTTATTACATGCCATTAGTTGATCACCAATTGGAGTTCTTGGAAAATAATATAATGAATAGTGTTACTGTATTCATTCCTATTAGAAAATAATATAAGCTTCGTATTTGAGAAATATGTACCAATTAAAACTTAAGTCATCAAGCACGATTAACCACCCTGGTTTTCAGGCATGATTAAAAATTCAATTTGGGAAGAGGTTTAAAACACCAGAATTATACCCACTGGGAGTTTTTTATTAATTATTATACTCCTTTTCGGAGTTTTTTTACTTCTTGCATCGAAGTACGCATAAAAGTACTTTTTTTTACTTGTTACCCTCCTTTTTGACATTAAAAGAATAAATTAACAACAAAAGTATTAGGTTTTCAAGAAGTATCAAAAGTTTAAAAATAAATGTCAAAAATAATACTCTTTATCGAAATCCTACAATGCATCACACAACCTACTTAAAATGGCAAAAATACGAAGTAGGCATATTTTAATGTGGGATTCATAAGCTGTTTCCGTATATAAAAAAAAAAGCAATTCGGATAGTGACTTACGCTGCGATGGACATATCAATATAGCCCAGGTAGCAAAAACTGCGATTGAGAGACATTTATCCACTCGCAAACACAAAGCAGCTCTGACCACATCTCATCTTCTTCACCAAGTATGACAACGTTTTTTCCGTTTTCTATTGACTGAAGCAAGCGAAGAAATGTGGGTCTGTCACATAGTAAAAGAGAATAACAGTATCAGGTCAGCGGACTGTACATCGCAAATCATTCGAACCTGCTTGCAAGTTTCTATTTTTATGCAGGTCCTTATGTTTCCTTTTAAATTTGGTTTTTAAAAGGTCCAAAGTTATATTTTTAGCCGAAATATTAGGTATTCAGTATTGCCAGAAAATTTTCAATGACTTTCTACAATAAACTGCATCGAAAAGTAAAAAAACAAATTTTCGTAGTTGGTCAGTTTTCTTTGTAAGCTGAGGATATGGAAGATTTTTTATGACTTAGTTTAACAAAAGCAAATCGAAAGTTATATAAAATAGTTCCAAGCTAAATTATATAAAATTAACAATTTAATTGGCAATTATTTACTAAATGCATAAAATTATGCATTTATGTCAATATATATTGCTTCGATTGCTCAATTCATCGAACGCTTCACTCCAAACTCATCCCAATGGCCATTCATGATCATAAAAGACTTGCAGCTGCTCGTTTGGAGTCATTAAATTTTTATTTATTATCAATTTAAAAAATTTCAATTTAATCGATGGCAAAATTGTTGTAACACTTTCGAATAACGTTCGTTAAAAAAATAGTTAAAGCGTAAAAAGAGCAATAAATTTTTACATAAATTAATATATTAAATAATTTGAAACTAAGTCCACTAAATGTACCAATAAACATGATGAACGATATATATTTAAAAAAGATAATTTAATGAAAAGAGATCCATGCAAATGCTGAGAAATTGAAATTTCATAAAGTTAAATAATAGGAAATAAAAATCTCGAATTCCTGGTTGAGTTATAAAATCTAAAATTCAAATTAAAAGTTGAATGCTAGCAGTTGAAAATAAAAATGTTTAACTATTTAAAAAAAAAAAAAATTATAAATTGTTAAAAAAATTGTATTGAAAAAAATATTCGATTCGGTGCCCGGTGGTGGTCAACGCAGAAGAGGACGCCCACATCTTCGTTGGAAGGATCAGGTGTTGGATAACCTGACTACACTTGGTGTTTCCAACTGGCGCCAGCAAGCGCAGAACAGAAATGGCTGGCGCAATTTCTTATACGAGGCCAAAACCGACTTACGGTTGTAAGCGCCAGATAAGTAAGTAAGTAAGTAAGTAAAAAAATTGTATAACCTTTTCTTTCATTGTGTGATGATATCAACAAAATTTTTTTTTGCAAAAATGATAAAATTCTGTACATATAAAGAGGTATCAGAATGGGATACTCCAAGGTGAAAAGTATATCTAAGTAGCCTCGGAGTGCCAGTTTGCAAAGCTGCAAATTAGTGGTGACCATGTGTCACACACAGTCAGATGTGATGTGGTCTATGCTGTAGCATATCCAAGAGTGGTGGCTTTTGCCACTACAGTCATGAACGATGGATGCAGAGGTGTCGGTGTGTGTTGGTGCGTGTCGAGGTAAATCCCTTTTGCCCGGGGAGACTATCACAGGGCGAGCCCTTCGGGGAGTACCGAGCTTGCTGTGGTAGTTCAATGTCGCGAACAGGTCTGTATGATCGGCGTGGAATGCAATTAACCATAAATTGTCAGAAATGTTAGATGGATCTCGATTTGTACCAATAAAAGCTGATGGTGACCCAACTAATCATCCGTAATTGGTACTGTTGCGTTCCAGCATTGGTTGCTATCCATACAGTATATTTATTAATTTAAATATACCACCTTGTACTAAAAGAAAGGTTCATTCACACTGTGAACCGGACTTAACTGTCCGATTCGAAAAATTTTTGTAGGTTGCCACATGTGTCTATGACAAGGCTGCCAAATATCAGCGTCTCTCGTTGACATTTGGTAAAGTGGCAGTGTTTTGTTTACAACAACTTTTTTCGTGTCTTCGATTTTTACGATGGAAGAAAAAATTGAGCAACAAGTTTGTATCAAATTTTGTGTGAAAAATGGTTTCAACTGCGCCGATACGGGTAAAATGTCGGTGAAATGTTACGGTGACTCTGCTCTATCGTATGAAAAGGCAAATTAGTGGTTTAACCGATTTGTGAGTGGCCAAGACGAAGTAGAAGACGACACCCGTACCGGGCGGCCATCGTGTTCGACTACCGAAGAAAACGTTGAAAAAATCAAAGAAATGTTGGTAAAAAATCGCAAATTGACGATTAGAGAGATAGCAGAGGTCGTCGGCATTCCCATTGAATACGTTCAGAACATTTTGAAGAATGAATTGGGCTTGAGACGTGTCGCTGCGAAAGAAACTCAATTTCATGCAAAAAAGATACCGAGTTTCTATCGCGAAAGACTGGAAAAGGTCGAAAGCGACGAATCATTCATCGAATCCGTCATTACTGGTGATGAGACATGGGTATACGAGTATGACACGCAAACCAGGCATCAGCCGAGTGAATGGCGGTCGCTAGACGAACCGAGACCGAAGAAACCACGTCGTTTTCAGTCAAAAAAGAAGGAGATGCTCACTGCTTTCATGGACTACAATGGTGTAGTTCACCATGAATTTTAGCCAGATGGTCAAATGGTCAATATACAGTATTATTTGGACCTTATGAGACGTTTACGTGAAGCGATTCGCCAAAAAAGACCGCAGTTGTGGCAAAACAAATCATGAATTTTGCACCTCGATAATGCACCGTCGCACAATGCTCATCTTATTCGTGACTTTTTGGCCAAAACCAAGACGATTACCATCCAGCAGCCGGCAAATTCACCTGACCCGGCTCCGTGCGATTTTTTCCTGTTCGATGGAGTCAAAAAACCACTTCGAGGAACGCGTTTCACCAGCTAAGAATAGGTCATTGAAAAATCGGTGAACGCTCTGAAGGCCATACCAAAAACCGTGTTCCGGAAAGGTTTCCGTGACTGGATCAAGCGCTGGCATAAGTGCGTTGCAGCCGACGCACAATGGGGTATTTTATGCCAAAAGTGACGATTAATTGAAAAAAAAACGTTCAAGGTACATAGTGATGTTAGGTACCCGATGAAAGAAGATAAAATTCTGCATCACTAGGTGAAAGAATAGTTGAAAAATATTCTACCGTTTACCCGCAATGCAGTTTGAAAGTCATCATTTTTTTTCTCTTTGAGTGTGCACAGTGACAAACGTGTTTATTAGAAATTTTTAAAGTTTTTTTTTGTGTATTATTTATTAAAAATTACAAAAAATTACGATGGAACCTTCTAGTTCACGTATTTAAGCAATACAAAATTTATTTTTTTTTATGAAATAATGTTTATATATAAATTAATTTATTTATTTTAATTTAACCTTAAAAAGTTGGATTTTTCGATATGTAACTAGAGATATAGTTGTGTGTTGAGTGGAATTAAGAAAAACTGTTTTGATTTTCGTAAGCTATGAACATTCAAGCTATATTCTATAAAAAAAAGTTGCGTCAATGCTGCGCACTTTCGAATTTACGATTTTATTTCGAAAAATTAAACTAAATGAAAATAAAGTACAAAATAAATATGGGTTTATAAAGTATTATTTTTTTTATTATTATTGAATATTACAAAGGTTGTCTTAAAGTATTTATTATTGTTATCATTTAATATTACAAAATTTAATCTTAAAGCACTTATTAACAATATTATTGAATATTACAAATTTAATCTAAAGCACTTATGTTGTTTTCAGAAAACTAAGTATGAAACACATTTCTCTTTCGTTCGCGTCATGTCGGCAACTGTCCGTTTTTTCCCTTTTAAACTTCTTATTGCTTGTTCTTTACTTGTGCGTCTGTTCGTTAAATTGTTCGTTAAGTGTAGCATTGCCAAATTAAATTAATCCGTCTGTTCCTAGCTGTCTGTTGTCCGTATTACTGTCATAAAAATGTGTATTACCGTTTTGTCCAAATTATTCCCACAAATCGGCCATACTGACAAAGTTTTCGCCTCGAAAGCTTCAATATCTTCTTCAAAACCGTGTCCATGGTTTTATGAACTCGGCACACGTTGACGTTTTAGATGGTCCCTCTGAATTTCCAGTTTTTTTAACATCATAAGTATCATTGGGTTTTACTTTGACTATCTCATATGGACCAAAATATTTTGGTCTTAATTTTAGACCTCCACCAAGCTGTGTTCGTTTTATAGCCACTGTGTCACCGACCTTGTATTTATTTGGGTTTTTCCGCTTACGTCCAAAATTTTTAATATTTTCTTCTTGAACCTTTAAAATTTGTCGTTTAGCGTGTTGACGTAGCTCTTGTCGTCCATTTTCAAAATCAATCAATTGCTGCTCTTTTATCAATTCAGAAATATGCAGATCTTCCTTCGTGCGCATTTGAATACCTATAAGTAGCTCAAAAGGCGTGCAACCGATGCTTCGACAATACGATGAATTAATAACCCGTTGCACTTGCATAACGTATCGATACCATTTTGTAGGATCATCACTGCTCAATTTTGACAAAACATTGGTTATACTGGAATTTAATCGTTCGATTTGCCCATTCGCGTTTGGTTTTCCCGTGGTTATAAGTGAGTGTTGAATCCCTTCCCCATTACAATACTGCATAAAATCGTCTGATGTAAACGCAGAACCTCTGTCGGAAATTATGCGTACAGGGTTTCTAAAACTAACACTTTGCGTCTCCAACTTTGTAATAGCGTCTCTAGAAGAAGTGGACTTTGTCGGATACAACCAACAAAACTTTGTAAACGAATCAATTATAGCAAAAATATGCTTGTATATTTTACTAGTCTGATCCATAGGGCCTAGAAAGTCAACATGGTATGTGTGTAACGGTTGGTCTTCTTTAGGTATTGGATGTAATTCACCTTCTTGTTTGCCTCTTTTCCTGTTGTAAATTATACACTTTATACAATTAACTATATGGCCTTTTATCTTTTCTTCCAAATTTGGAATAAGAAAATCTTTATCAATCAAATCTTTTGTTTTTTTTTACAGCAAAATGACCACGTTCATGTGCTCTCTTAATTATTTCGCCTTGCATACCTTTCGGCACCACCAGCAATTCATTTCCATCAACCAATTTATATAAAACACCGTATTTCAAAAAGTAACCATTATAGTTGTCCTTGTCTTTCAGAACTTCAAAAATTGTTTTCATTTCGTCGTCATCTCCCTGCGCTTGTTTTATATTGGAAACGATATCATTATCTACCAGGAATCTTATGGGATATCTACTTAGCGCGTCAACATGGCGCATCTGAGAACCGGATTGATGGATCACTTCGAAGTCATATTCTTGTAAAGCCATAATATATTTAGACACTCTGGAACTTAAACTTTTTTTTTCGACTGTCTTTACAAATGCGTTACAGTCGGTTATTAATTTAAAATGCCTGCCAAGAAGGTAAACACGGAAACGCTCTAAGGCTAAAATTACTGCCAGAATCTCTAGCTCATAGCTGCTGTATTTTTTTTTTTTTGTTTTCACTCTTCACTATCCAATTTATGGACATTTCACTTCTGACACCAAATTTATGGGTTTATAAAGTATTATTTTTTTATTATTATTGAATATTACAAAGGTTGTCTTAAAGTATTTATTATTGTTATCATTTAATATTACAAAATTTAATCTTAAAGCACTTATTAACAATATTATTGAATATTACAAATTTAATCTAAAGCACTTATGTTGTTTTCAGAAAACTAAGTATGAAACACATTCCTCTTTCGTTCGCGTCATGTCGGCAACTGTCCGTTTTTTCCCTTTCAAACTTCTTATTGCTTGTTCTTTACTTGTGCGTCTGTTCGTTAAGTGTAGCATTGCCAAATTAAATTAATCCGTCTGTTCCTAGCTGTCTGTTGTCCGTATTACTGTCATAAAAATGTGTATTACCGTTTTGTCCAAATTATTCCCACATAAATCTAAATACTAAACAGATTTTGCTGTTTTTTGTTTTTTTTTTTTACAATTATCTTCTCCTCTTTTTTTTATCCGCTATTTTTTACCCTACATTATGGAAAGCGGCATATTCAGTGCACCTTTCCCCAATTAAGGTAGATAGTTAATGTTTCTTTCAAACACCGGCTTTTTATATATTAAAAGAAGCAGATGAATGTGTTAAGCTTTTAAATTAAATTATATTTGTTCGATTTTAACACTTATTTTCTGATTTTGATATTAGTAAGACATAAATTGTTTGCCCTGCAGTTTGAAGGGTACATGTGAAATCAACATCATTGTTTATGTTTATTAACTATTATTATTGCAATCCTTTGTTTTTGTATAAAATGTCGTTCAAAGCTTGTTTTGTGCAATTTGTAGTAATAACGAAAATTATGTTCTATATACTATGTAATTCGGTAAAAGGTACATAGCTAATGATTACATTTTGAAGTTGCCATTTAGAATTTAAAATTTTTGACTTCGGATTCATGATCAGCGACCCCAAAAACCCCAGTATACAAATTTTTACTTCCATTAAACGTTTTTTGTAGAAGTTAGCTTGTTCATGGCCGCCATTTCGAAGCCGCCATTTTGAATTTCAAATTTTTGACTTCAGATTCGTGATCAGCGACCCCAAAAACCCCCAAAAGTGCAATTTTTGTCTCGATAAGTGGCCCCTGTCAATTAATCGTCACTTTTGGCATAAAATACCCCACTGTGCGACGGGGACTACTTTGAAGGCGACAATATTGATTTGGATGAATAAACTTGTGCTTTAATTATTTTCTATAAATGAACCTTTCTTTTTGAACAAGGTGGTACACTTAAGTATGGTGTGTAACCGGTGTTGAAACTACTATGACTGGGCGTTGGTCGCGTGAGTAGTATGGTTTCAAATTATATTGATGATTTTTTGTCTTTTACTGATCTGGTTTCTTTGTTACCTTTTTTACCGGCATACAAAATTCTGAAAGCACTTATTGCTCGCGAATTTTATATCTCATCCAGGCTCATCTCATCCGTCATTTTAAAGTCATTTAAAAGACGAATCTAAAATCTACATAGTCCTAAAGATCTTGAAATTTTTTAATCTTCAAACTTGATATATAGAAATATTGAAATCTGAAAATCTTGGAATCATGAAATCTAAGAAATTGGAAATCTTGGTACTTGAATCTTGATATTTTGAAACATGGAGACCTTAAACTTGAAACGTTTAAACTTGAAAACTGTAACCTGAAATATTGAGGTGTACAAATATAATTTCTGAATCTCTTATATCTTAACCCTGCAGTAGTCGCGCGGATTACATATATAATCCAGTAATGCAAAATTATGAATTTCACAAGTGTCTGCAATCGATATTCATTGATTTTACGTACTATAAGAATTATGTTTATGTTGTTTTTTTAAATAAATCTAAATAAAAAAAAAATAAATAAATAACTGGCCATTTCAGCCCTTGAAAGGACTTTGACCTAGCTTCTTATGATCAATTGTGTTGTGCGTGTTATTAAGTTTGTACACAATTGACCGAGAAATGGACCTACAGGCTTAACGCCGACTCCGAACGGCGATGAACGGAATGTTCTTATTCTCAAGAAGCTTTACATGGCATTTTGATTACTCTCTGAGGTTTGCCATTGTCTGCAGAGAGGTGGCGGCCGTACAGAAAAATTATTTTAATTCAAATAATTTTCTGTCGCTGCTGGGGTTCGAACCTGGGTCTCCAAGGTTCTTTGACATAGCGGCCACGCACTTTAACCAACTACGCCACGGACGCCACTATATATTTAAAAAAATAAATCTATATATTTAAAAATAAGTTGCATTGTGTATGAAATTGATGTTCTCGGTAAAGCGTGAACTGACTTTGCTTATGGAAATTTCCCATCAAAGGTGACGTCAATACGAAGGTTTTTTTGTATAAATGGTCTTTGTATGTGTATTGGTTCATGAATTATAGGCATTTTAGTGAACTTTTACAAAATACAGGTGTGAAAAAATACAGCTGCGCACATATGGTGTATATGGGGAAATATTTGCAAGGGTAATTGGAAATAAATGGAATATTGGAATAATTTGGCAAGTCTCACTTTAGTTTGCATTTGCGCGAAAAATGTAGGCATAGTAAAAATTTTCCATACCCCTTTTTTTCCATACCCCCTTTACCGCCTACAAATGAATAAAAATGCTATATTTAAGACGGGTTTGGTCGTAAAAGACTAAAATTTGGTAAATAAGTTCGCATGGTTACTGTCGGCAACTATACTAAAACTGGGCGTGGTCTAACTGTATATACGCCCACTTTTTAGAAATCATTATTATTCCTAAGTTGTACATGTTTTGATAGTGGAACTTGATATGTAGACGTTATGGGCCCAAGAGGTAGTTATTATATATTTGAGCGAACAGGCCAAATTTATGATATCGAGTTGCTTTGGAACTAAATGTCGTATGTAACTATGCAATAGACTCCTAAACGATTAGCATGAACATTTTTGTATAGAAGTTTTTTGGTACGTTGCGTGTTTGCGGGCTATCAATTTTTATCCACCTTGAACACCAGAGAGCGCTGTAGTACAAATTTTTTACAAAACTGCCTAAAACTCACAAACCGCCTATGCGATTAGAATGAAAAGGTGTATACAGTCGTTTTCGTGTAGGTTGAGTATTTTGCTGCAATCTTCTTTGACCTATCTTGAACACCATAGCGCGCTGTAGTACAATTTTTTTGCAAAATCGCATATTTTTAGTTGTTTTCTTAGGTTACAAGTATTTACAAAATATGAAATATTTCTTAAATTTAGTACAATTAAAAAATTTCCGTTATTTTGACATCAAAAACATGAACATATCTTGAAAACTATGAAAAATTTTACTACAACGATATATTTAATGCAACATCGTTGCTCAAAAATGAGAAAAACATAATCAGAAATTTAATTTTGTGACTTTCGAATCAAATATCTCCGCTGCTTTTTATACACTTTGTTAAATTTTTTTTTTGTCTTAAAGCTTCATCAAAGTACTATAAAAACCTTATTGCAAAAATAACGTTAGTTGAGCATATATATTTTAAATATTTTTTTCAGAAAAGGTCTGAAATTTTGGAGTTTTTCTCAAAAAAGGCTCAAAATTTGTTTTTGTTGTAAAAATAATTTAAATTCAAATTCGCAAATTTTCAACTCTATTGAAAAGCTATAACATTTATAGGCAGAAGTTATTTCAATTTTACGCAAAAATTAAAAACCATTTTTGTGATTAAAAAAACAAAGCCTACCCCTTGATTTTTTCGAACAAAATTTTTTTCCAATAGCTATTGTGTTTTTATATTTTTGAAAAAATAAAAAATAAATTTTTTTAAAAAAAATTATCTCTGTATCTCTTACCAATCAAAAGTTATAGCCAATAATCTATATATACAAAAAGCAAAACGCTGTCTGTGTGATGGCTGGAAATTTCAAAACTACTGAGCCGATAGAGCTGAAATTTTGACAGTACATTTTTTTCAAGTACGAGATGGTTTAAATTTTTAAATTTCTGTCACACCCCCTTTTACCGCCCACAAATCAATAAAAATGCTATATTTCTTGCGGTTTTTTTCGATTTTGCTACATTTTGGTAATTTAGTTTGTATGCTCACTGTCGGCAACTGTACTAAAACTGGGCAATGTCCATCTACTAGAAAACTGGGATGGGCATTATATAAGTGGCTGTGGCTCTGCCCATACAATTAAAATTTGTATTATCGAATAGCTTTGAAAGTAAAAGTAGCAGTATTTGCATCCAAACTCAAAATGGAGTTACTATTTGGTGATCTCCTGCTACTGGGAAACTGTAACGGGCAGTGGAAAATGACAGTAGTGTTAAACTATGGGTCTAAGAAAAGTTTCGAATATAATTATTATGTTGCGATATAATTGCTGGGTGCAGCAACGCGCGGCGGGAAAAAGCTAGTAAAATAAGTATAAAATAAAGTAATAATAAAAATTAAAACAAATAACTAAGCATTTTCAAATTGCCATCTTTTATTTTAAACTTTAAAAAACGGATTACATTTGTAATCCGCGCGACCACTCTCGTTACGCGACCACATTTAGGTACGCGACTACTGCAGGGTTAAAACGTTAAAATGTTGTATTCTGTAATCCTAATTAAAATCTTGAAATTTAAAATATTGAAAAGTTAACCCATTAACCGCCGAAATGTGAATTTGTCGGCCGATTTGGATGATTTTTTCAGTAATTGCTTATTTTGATCTCTAGAACATAATTTATTAGTTTCCAAAAAACCAAATTCTGGTTTCCTGGAAAATGGGTGTTGGTTTAAAGAAACGTTGGCCGTAAGTGTTATATATTATATAACCTGAATATATATACCTGAATTAATTGCCATCGCTTGTATGTTTAGTTCCATATTACGCAAAAGTTCGTTCACTACTAATTTTTTAGAAAAAGCGGGTAGACTATTAGGTTGTAGAGAGGGAGAGAGCGGAAGGAGGAGATAAAGGGAAAATTGGCTATGGGCTATGAGTCGCAGCCTGTTGGCAATTAATTGGATCGGATGCGTCGGAATATATCTACGACTTATGGCAAAATAACAAGACAAAAATCTTTTTCTGTTACTCAACTCGTTTTTGTATTTTAGAACACTATTCGTCGATTAACTTTTTTGAACTGTTCTTCGATAAAGAGGTCTTAGAAGTACTGATAAATCAGACCAATTTATCTGCAACAAAGCAGAAAAACATACAGCCATTTGTTGATGAATCACTAATGAAGAGGTTTTTGGGCATACTCATTCTTTCGGGGTATCATCGTCTTGCCTACCAAAAAACTATTCGTCAACTCAACCAGACCTTGGATTACAAATTGTAAAACCAATTCCGCACAATTCCGCAATTTTTACAATTTGGTATTTTCACTGAGGATTTGTCAATTGATGAGCAAATGGTTCCATATTTTGGAAAGCATTCATGCAAGTTGTATTTCGCAACAAGCCTGTACGTTTCGGCTTCAAAAATTGGTGTTTATGTTCTTCAAATGGCTACTTATTTGCATCGTTTCCATACACGGGAAAAATTGAAGACTACGATAAACAAATTGGACTTGGTGCTCACGTGGTGCTAGAGTTATTAAAAAATGTGAATCGTCCGAAGCTACACTCCGTTTATTTTGATAACTTCTTCACTTCATATTATTTGCTTTGCCTATTGACCGAGCGGAACTTTCGGGCCACTGGGACTATCCGGTCGAATCGATTGAAAGGTGGCGAAAATTTTTTGAAAACTGGTCGAAGTTTGGCGAAGAACTTATATGACTACTGTTACGACCGCATGAATTATATAATGAAGAGGTTATGTTCGTTGGCAAGACAATGCTGAGGTTACCGTAGCAAGCAACCAAGAAGGTATAAAGCCAGAGGTTGAGGTCAAAAGGTGGAGCAAAACAAGCCATACAAAAGAGAAAATTTTGCAACCAAAATTAGTTCACAAATATAATCAAGGAATGGGTGGCGTCGACTTGCACGATAACGCCGTTGCCAATTATCGAATTCTTATAAGTGGAAATGGATAATGTGGAAAATTCCCTTTGGGCAACAGTGGCAAATGCTTGGAAGTTGCAATGCATGGTCAAAAATTATGCTGAACCCCATTCACGGCAAATGTCACAACATGACTTTCGTTCTTCAGTTGCCAGAGCCTTGCTAATCTGCACAGAAAACAGCAATTTGCCCGTTGAGCCAAATATGAATGCTCCTGAATTTCATCACCCGAAGGAGCTATACCGCGTCAACGAAAAATACCACATCGTAGCGTCATTGCCAGATGAAAAAAGACTTCGCTGTAAACAATGTCACAAAACACGCCGTTTTCAATGCAAGAAATGCAATGTTACTTTACATCCAAATAATTGTTTTGAAAAAATACCATAATACTTTAGAAAAAGAATTAAAAAATATTTTATGTTTACAAATATGGAATTTAAAAAAAAAATAAAACAGATTAGTATTTGCAGTGCAAAAAGTTACTTTTTACTTAAACAGAGACTAAACACTTTAGTCTCTAGTATTGAAGTTTCCACATTAGGCCAACGTTGCTTTAAAGCAACATCATTAACCGACTTCAAAAAGGAGGAGGTTCTCAAGTTCGTTGGCTTGTCCGCTTTTTTTTTTTTTTTTTTTTTAAATGTATGTACAGTGCTGCTCAAAACATTTGCAACCATGCCAATGGTTGCCTAAACTCCTTAATTTTATTGATAATCAAAACAAGAAAGCAAATATTTAAATGTAATTTTTTTCTATATTCATTCACTATAAAGAATTATATAAGATAAATCATTTATTGACAACGATTTTTTCATAATTTGTAAAATAATTAGCCAACTCATTTTTGTTAGTGCTCAAAACATTTGCAACTACGTAACACCCTGTCTCCTTCTATCGTTTTATGGTATTATTTTCGGAATTAGTATGTCAGTTTAAAAGTGGAACAGATTAACGTAAAGAAAGAGCATCCATGCAGTTTAAGGCAGTTTATTTCATAATTTCGTCACAAAGTGATCGGTACGGACCCATGTGCTATATTTTTGTATAAATTCGACAAAATGGGTGGCAATAAATATAATCAACACGTTAAGAAGCAAATTATTAACGATTATAAGGCAGGTGTATCCCAAATAGACATTTCCAAAAAATATAACGTGCACAAATCAACTGTGTCTCGTGTTTTAAATAGTAGAAACACCGAAACTATTCATAAAGGCGGAAGAAAACGTAAGACAACACCAAAAGAGGATCGCAAAATTAAAAGAATAATACAACAATTCCCTCAAATTTCCTCCAAAGAAATAAAAAATACGTTTAAACTGGAAATATCAGCGCAAACGATTAGGCGCAGAGCAGTGGAAGCTGGACTTCGAGCTTACAAAACCGTTAAAAAACCATTCATTTCAAAGAAAAATAGGTTAGCTCGTCTCCAGTTTGCTAGAAAATATCTTAAATGGTCTCTTCAAAAGTGGAAATGTGTTCTATTTTCTGACGAATCAAACTTTAATTTACACGGTTCGGATGGACGGTGTTTCGTGCGAAGGCCAAAAGGTGAAAGTCTAAACCCGAAGTATACCAAAGGTACTGTCAAGCATGGTGGGGGCAACGTCAGTTGGCCCGATTCATAAAATCGAAGGAATTATGAGAGGTGAGGACTACAAAACCATTTTGTCGGACGTAATGTTGCCATACGCCTCTTGGGAAATGCCGCTTGCTTGGGTGTTTCAACACGACAATGACCCCAAGCACACGTCTAAGGTGGTAAAAC
Source organism: Pherbina coryleti (assembly GCA_943735915.1). NCBI lineage: Eukaryota > Metazoa > Arthropoda > Insecta > Diptera > Sciomyzidae > Pherbina > Pherbina coryleti. Next base: position 91,493,572 of record OX030952.1, read on the forward strand.
AATGGATTTCAAACGAACAATTGTGTGTGTGCTTGACTGGCCTGCCCAGTCGCCTGACATAAACCCCATAGAGAACCTTTGGCAAATTGTAAAAACAAAAATTGGAAGTAAAATTTTTAAAAAACCTGAAGATCTCTATGCAGACGTGAAAGAGCAGTGGAATACCATCCCACAACACATAATTGACAATTTGGTTCATTCCATGCCAAGAAGATGTGCTGAGGTCATAAAACGTCGCGGTTACGCTATCAATTATTAGCAAAAATTCATATTTTCTTCAATACCACTTGGACACTTAGGGCCAGTTTTTCAGTGCGAGTTTAAACTCTAGTCAAGTTAAACTGAGGTTAACTCACCAAAATTGGACGTTTAAACTGGGTTGAACTAGATACTTTAGCATTAGTTGAAGTTAAATTGACTTAAATCATCATATTATGTGTTTCTTTTTTCCCTAAACCGAGTTTAAACGTCCAATTTTGGTGAGTTAACCTCGGTTTAACTTGACTAGAGTTTAAACTCGCACTGAAAAACTGGCCATTAGTGTAGGTTGCAAATGTTTTGAGCACAGCTAAACAAGAATTGTTAACTTATTTCATATATTATCAAAACAATGTAGGCAATAATTGATTTATCTCACATAATTCTTCAAAGTGAATTAATGAAGAATAAATTTGCATTTAAATATTTGTTTTTGCATTTTAATTTTCATCAAAATTGCAATGTTTGGCCAAAAGATGGTGTGGTTGCAAATGTTTTGAGCAGCACATCGATAACTCCTAAAGCACTTGCCCGATTTCCGTAATTTTTTGTCAACAGATAGATACCATTAACGCGGAGGTCCTTTTTTAAAAAAGTGGGCGGTATTCGACAAAGGGGCGTGTCAATATAATAAAAACACTATATTTCAGTTAATATTGACACTAGGGTACTGAAGTTTATAGTAAAAATACTAGGGTAGACACAATTATAACAAATTACGATCAATTAAGTGGGCGTTATTTGACAAAGGGGTGTGGCAATATTGGAAAAACACTGTATCTCGAATAGTATCGACACTAGGGTACTGAAATTTAGTACAGGGGTAGACACAATTTTTAAAAATCACTGTAAATAAAGTGGGCGTTATTTGAGAAATGGGTGTGGCAATATTAGAAACACACTATATATCGAATAATATCGACACCAGGGTGCTGAGATTTAGTGCATGGGTAGGCATAGTTATTACAAATTACGGCCAAAAAAGTGGGCGTTATTCAACAAAGGGGCGTGTCAATATTATAAAAATACTATATTTTAGTTAATATTGACACTAGCGTAGTAATATTTGTTATGTTGGTAGGTGGGTGGGTAGAATTATTAAAAAAGTGTGTGGGATTGTACACAGGGTGTGGCACTTTAAGGAAAGTACTATATTACGGTTAATATTGATACTTGGAAACTGAAATTTGGCACAGGGCTAGGTAGAATCATTATAAGGTACGGTAAATAAAGAGGGCGGGATTAGATAAAGGTCGTGGCACTAATTGTAAAGTAACAGAAATAGAAAATACCCAACACACTTTCAGGAATTAATAAAAAAATGTTTTTAAGAACAAAGTTTCATGTTTAAAATTTTCCTCAAGAATACAATTACATAAAATAATTCATATTCTCTAAAAAGGAATAAATAAAAACTTTTTAACAAAAAAAAAAAAAACCGACTTCAAAATCACTACAAAGTAAAAAATAATTTTAAATAACTTTTCCTATTCATTTCTTGGTCATATTTTAAAAGCTATTTATATGTATTATAATATTGGAAATCTTATCATTTTCATTTTTTTTATTTTGTTTTATTATCATCAATATATTAATTGCTTTATGAACATAGAAGCTTTGAAGTCGGCGCTCATCTTTGACACACAATCATGATCTTTTACCATCCGTGCACTATTTGGTGCCTTGGTGACACTGTAGTGATTTTGTTTAAAAGCTTTGTACACTTTAAATTTCTCACTGAACTGGTTAGGGTGAGCTTATAAAGCTCATATTGAATATGACATAGTGTGTAACAGCTGCACAAATAATGCATGGAACACATTGGCTACATTCAGCGCACTCAAAAATTGCCAACTGAAAGAAAAAAAATCGCTAAGAAGCTTTTATATTCATAAAGTTAATAATATTTTTATGATAAAACAAATTAGAAAAAATTAAAAAAAATAAAAAGATTTCCACATAGTAAGATAAGCGCTGACTTCAAAGCTTTTATGTTCATAAAGCAATTAATATAATGATGATACTAAAACAAAATAAAAAAATGAAAATGATAAGATTTCCAATATTATAATGCATATAAATAGCTTTTAAAATATGACCAAGAAATGAATGGGAAAAGTTATTTAAAATTATTTTTTACTTTGTAGTGATTTTGAAGTCGGTTGTTTTTTTTGTTAAAAAGTTTTTTTTCTCTTAAGTATTTAAAAGGTTGAAAACTCACTTGAAATGGAACTTTTATTTGTTGAACTTTTAGTTTGATCTTTTGGTATTGCATTTCAGTTCTAATTTGTTAAATAATAACTTTGTTTAAATTTATTACACGGTAAAAAAAAAATGTCCAAAAAAGGTGATTTTCATAAACTCCAAAGATAGCTCTCCCCCTTAAGAAAGCAAAAGGTTAAATACTTACACGAAAGCCAAAATGTTAAACTTTGTTTTAACCAAATTTCAAGTCAAAAGCTCAATCGGTTAATTTTAGAGATTTTTTTAATGTTGGCGTTGCCTTAAAGCAAGCAACGCCTGCGTTTAATGGGTTAATACTTTGGCATTTTATGATTTGGAATTTTGTGAATTGTGAAATTGAAATTTAATATTTTTGACGTTTGAATTTTGGCAAAAAAACAAAAAACTAACCAATCACTTGATGCAATAATCCATATAATGGTTTACTTAAGAATGCTCAACTATTCTCAGTAAACTATTCTACAAATACAGCTGAGAAGCAATCTCATGGATTCGAAAGCTCGTCGTCATTTTACGAGCGCAAATTGTTAAATTGACCCAATAAGCCATCAATTGATACAGAGCTACTTCAGCAGCGTCGCAAGGCAGTGATGTTGCAGGTGCTCAAAGCATCAAGTGGCACCTGCAGCACTTCTAGCTGACACTCGTTGCAACAAAGTTTCTTTACTTTTAGTTTTACTGCCTCATAAATTAAGTAACATTTAGTGCGAAATATTTGCGAATGAAAAAACCAATTAAAGCGAATTAGCTTCGGGCGGAGTTCTGGGCTTCTCCAAGTCAAGCACCAATAATTTCGCTATAATTTAATATGAATAAAACAGAGCATTAACGACTCTGTTGCTGACTTGTAATGATGCTATTTGAGGCAAAATAGCCAACAGGTTTTTGGCGCTAACTGAGCCAAAGGGCCTTAATAAGAACACAGTTCCAATCATAACTTTATAGTCTGGCTTGTTAGGGGTTCTTTAGAGACAGCAATAAAAAATAAATTTTTCTGAAGACCCATCGTCTGTGCAACTAAGCTACACTCAGAGAAAAGAGTCTGGTTCATTTTATCATTTATTGTGTCTCGAAAAATCTTACATTTTCACTTTCATTTGGTTACTTGATGATCTGATTGCAATCTTTATCAACTTCATTAATAGTTTCTCTTAAGAAGTAGTTCAATTCAATTTTTTTTTTTTCCTTTTAATATCGCTACAGTTGCTCCAATTAATTCATGGGTGGTCAATTAAATGCAAATGTGTTAAAATATAGTCAACGCTGCAAAGTCTGTGTCTGCTGCCAATGGTGTCAATGAGTTTTGCATATTTAATGAAGCAAAAGTGACAATATCGCAACAACTACAACAACTACTGCTACAGCTACAACAACATTGCTTTTAAGATGTTTTATGAGGTGGCAAAGAATTTCACCGATCGCGATATTGATTGTAGTTCAATTAAATTGAACATCGAGACTTTATTTCTTCTTTAATGGCAAGAGCTTATCGGCGCACAGCTATCAGCTCTTGAAGGCGGTTCCTTAGATCTAAAGAACAAACAAGAAATTAAAACGATTAAATCAACAAGTGAAAGTTCAATTTTGGAGTGTTGAGGAGTGTTGACTGCAAAGGGCGTGATTTGTGATCATGAAGAAGTAATAAAAATTTATCTCAGTCAGGGATCCATAAATTTAAGTATCCTCACACTGAGCATACTCAAGAAAATAGCATGAAAAGAAATTGTGCGCCATAACTTTATTACAAACAATAATTTATAAGGATACTAGCGATACCCGGCGCGCGTTGCTGCACCCAGCAAGTATATTGGAAATGATAAGTAAATTCAAAACTTTTATTGATCCCTTAGTGTGATACCACGCTCATGTTCCACTGCCCGTTACAGTCCCCGGTAGCAGAACATCACTCCCAGGTGACAATTCCATTATGACTTTCAATGTCCTGTGATTTAAGCTTCCATAGCTATTCTGTATAGAGAATCGGGCCGCAGCCCCTTTTCCAATGCACAAACCTGTTTTCCAGTAGAAAGACTTTGGCAATTAGTAACTCCATACTGAGTTTTATTGTCATGCGACGTTTAGTTCCAAAGCTATTCAATATCGAAAATTTTACTTGTGTGGTCCAAGCCATAACCCCTTTTCCTATGCCCGTCCCAGTTCTCTTGTTTATTTATAAAAAAACTTATTGAATCACACAATGTCAATTCTATAAAGTAAAAAGTCAGCCGTTTGTTCCTCTTGTTCATTTATAAATTACAGGAAAACCACCGTCAAAACATGTGTAGAAAACTTGCATGTAGCGAAACATATAAACATACGTACATACATACACACATACATACATATAAACATACATACATTAAGCCGGATTGAATATCATTCTCATCAAAAAAATCTTCAACATGCTAAAGGTGGTCAGTGAATCCCCTTTTAACAAAAATGTGTTAGATTAATTCTCCACATCAAAACTACTTTGAACATATTAGAATGTACTTCGATCCAATTAGCTTTAAGCGCAGCAAAGTATGTATGTATAATATGTATTTGTTTGTTTGTTTTGTTTTTTTGTGCTTGCTGAGAACAAAAAGAGTATAGTAGAGAGCAACATGCAGTTTATTGAAGCTCTCGCAGCACAAACGCATGAAAAGCTAACGATCAAGCAACGCATGGTATTCTGGATGATTTTTTAAAAAACTTAACACTTTAATTAAAGATACTTATTATTGAAATTTTGTAAAGAAAATAACCAATGAACCTTTTGAAGCACAAATGTGATATTTTAAAACTTATTTCAAAAAAATCGGACCAGTACTTTTGGAGTTTTGCGGACACAAAAAATTTTCACTTTCATTTTATATAATAGTATAGAAGTATAGATATAAATATAGATATAGATATAGATATAGATATAGATATAGATATAGATATAGATATAGATATAGATATAGATATAGATATTGATATAGATATAGATATAGATATAGATATAGATATAGATATAGATATAGATATAGATATAGATATAGATATAGATATAAATAGATATAGATATAGATATAGATATAGATATAGATATAGATATCTAAGAAAAATTACAAAAAATAAATGAAATTGGCATTAAAGCAAGTCTTCGAATTTAGTCTACGATACGTTTTTGTTCTCGAAGAAACTCTAGAGAACTTTTAATCAATAATTTTGAGAACTTAAATCCTTCTTGTCGTAAACTCGTTTTTTGTTTTAAGTACTTTCAATAAAGCATTATTTGTTCACTAATCTGTCGTCTGAAGTCCATTTCTCTGCATCACATCGAGTTCTCTTACAACCTGGTTTCGCAGTCGAACAGCTAATGTTGGAATCCGAACGTGTTCTAAAGAAGCATTTCATGGCATCATAACTCCTCTGAGTTTTGCCTTTTTTTGCAGTGAGGTGATCAAAAAACTTTATTTCAATTGAAAAAATTGTCTGTGTCAGCTGGGATTCGAAGCCCGAACCTCGGGGCTATCAAAATTGGTATAGAACGATCCACGCACCTTATCGAGTTCGTCCATGTCCACCTTAAATGAAACTGTCGCTTGATGCTTTAATCGTTTCAATTTCAATTTTGTTCGTTATATATAAAAAACCGTTGCTTATTTCTTGCCGATAAGCATTTAATGAATTAAATGCTACTTCAAAAACTACCTATAAGAATACAGGTTGTTTTTTTACCTTCATGAGAAGTTTCGACGGTTGTTGTCTATGGTTTGACAGTTAAGAATGTCAAATTGTGTTGACATTTCTCTTCAGTAAGATTTGGCAACTTATCATAAATCAAACGATTTTTTTTAATGTCAGAACAACGCTTCCAAATTGTGGAAATTTACTTTGAAAACAATAAATCTATTCGCGAAGTTCATAGAGCACTTCGTCAACTTTACGGTCAATATAATCGGCCTAGCAAGCCGATGCGTGCTTCATTGTTAGCAAGAAATTCGTGCAGTTATTGATCGTTTTCGCATTAATTTTACTCTTCTCGATCCAAAACCATCAACCATCAATCCATTAAAATTGACTGTTTGGTGCGGTTTATACGCTGGCGGCATCATCGGTCCTTGTTTCTTTCGAAATTTACCGTTACGGTAAATGGCGAGCGCTATCGAGCCATGCTTACAAATCAGTTTGGTGACAAATTTGAGTTACAGCGGGACCGCTACGGTCCAATCTTTTATTCTTTGTGACGCACATCTTTTCAAACTATATCTTTTGGTTACCACTGTGGTTCTAGTGGTCTAGTGTGGTTACCACTGTGGTTCTAGGTATCTATGGGTCACTGATTACGAATCTGAAGTCAAAATATGAAATTATATAAATCACAGATGGCGCATCCAATATGGTGGACCCATTTTTCTGCTAAAGTATGCTTTTTCACAATTTTTAGATCAGTAATCATTCTTGAGGGATTTTTTAAGTGGTACATTACCAATTTGAAGTCAAACTTTGAAATTATACAAATCTAATCCAATATGGCAGATCCAGTATGGCTGATCTAATATGGCGGACCACTATCTGACTAAAGTTTGCTTTTACAAAATTTTTAGATCGGTATTCATTTTCGAGGGGTTTTTTAGGTCACGGATATTAGATCCACCATTTTTAATTTTCAGATTTATCGAAATATAATTTCAGATTCGCAAACAACTACCACAAGAACCCAAACATAACAATAATAACCAATATAAAACTAATATGCTTAAAAGTGGGCACTAATGGTCTGCCATTTGGATTCAAATCCGTCATATTGGATCCGCCATTTTGAATTTTAAGAATTTACAAAAAATAACTTTAGATTTGCAATCAGCGACTCCAAAAACCCATACATATACATTAAAATCACTATAATAAAAATAGAAAATGGACACTAGTGGTCCGCCATATTGGATCCGTAATTTCGAATATTCAGATTATTCAAGAAGTGACTTCAGATTCGTAATTAGTGACCCCGAAAACCCCCGAGTAAGAAAATTCAGACAAAAATATTCAATAGAAAAATGTATGACTCAAAGGGTTAACTGGTCCCCTCATTCGTGCGACTTAACGCATTACTCGATTACTTTTTATGGAGCTATGTTAAGTCATTGGCTTATGCCGACAAACCAGCAACTCTTGAAGCATTGGACACCAATATTCAAGCCACCGTTGACGCCAAACGGCCAGATTTATTGGATAAAGTAGTTAATAATTGGACTGATCGAATGGACTTTGTAGCTCGTAGCCCTGGATGGCATATGCCAGGAATCATATATATTTAAAAAATAAATGCCATGAAATTATCTATCAGATTATAATAATAAAAATGCATTCCAATAATATTTCTGTCTGTATTTTTATTTAAAGTTCTCAAGCTCTTATAAAAACACCGTGTAGATCATTTGACACAGCATTTGGCTACGGGTGTGACCCGTAGATGTTCAGATGTGACAGCATATCTTTATACTTGTGCTGATTCTTATCCGTACAAGGATTCCACTTATTTTCCAATTCTTGTCCAAATCTTCCTTTTAGATTTATTCCGAAGCATTGTCTAGATGCTTTTCCAAACGCTTGTCTTTAGTCTTTTTATAATTCTTGATCTAATAGTTGTCCTTATTTTATTTTTTTTTTGTATTTTTTCTATTCTATTTTTTTTTTTCGTTTTTTTTTTTGTTGTATTTCTTTTCTTAAATTTTAATTTTTACTGTTTTTATATCCATTTATTTTTCTATTTCTTTTCTAATTCTATTTCTATTTCTATATACTTTTCTATTTTAATATCTTTTTCTGTCTCTGTTTCTATGTCCTTTCCTATTTCTTTTTTTTTTGTATTTCTATTTCTTCTTCGATTTCTATTTCTATTTCTATTTCTATTTCTATTTCTGTTTCTATTTCTATTTCTATTTCTATTTCTATTTCTTTTTCTATTTCTATTTCTATTTCTATTTCTATTTTTTTTTTTATTTGTATTTCTATTTCTATTTCTATTTCTATTTCTATTTCTATTTCTACTTCTATTATTATATCTGTTTCTATTTCTATTTCTACTTCTATTTATATTTTTATTTACATTTTTATTTCTATTTCTATTTCTATTTCTATTTCTATTTCTATTTCTATTTCTATTTCTATTTCTATTTCTATTTCTATTTGTATTTCTAATTCTATTTCTTTATCTATTTTTATTTATATTTATTTTTGTATTTCTATTACTATTTATGTTTAAATTTCTATTTCTATTTTTATTTCTATTTCTATTGCTATTTCTATTTCTATTTCTTTTTCTATTGCTATATATATGTCTATTTCTGTTTCTGGCTCTGTCTTCTGTTTTCATTTTTATTTTCATATTTTTTTTTTATTTATAATTTTATGTTTAACTTTGTCTGTTTAAATTCATAATTTTTTGTATATTTTTATTATTCCTTTGAATTTATTTATTTTTTTATTATTTATAAAATAAATTTTTTATTAAGTATTTTCTTTTATTATAAATTTTGCCATAATGTTTTAATTTTTTGTTTTTGTCGTGTTTATTTATTTTATATTATTTAAACTAAATTTTTTTAATAATTTTGTTTTATCATTATTTTATTTATATTTTTATATTTATTTCAATCTTTATTAATTGGATTTTACTTTTTATTTATTTAATTTCTTTTAAATTCTTTGCTTTGTTACTATTTTGGTTTTTTGTTTTATTTTTATATTTAGGTTTACTTATGCTTTTATTTTTTATCTTCTTTTCATTTTTATATTAACTCACTTTTGAATTTTTGGCTTCTTTGTTTTCTATTTTAGTATATTTTTAATTTTATTTTGTGTGTATAATTTTTTTGTTCTTTTAATTTTAAATTTTTATTATTATTTTCGGTTTTATTTTTGTTTTTGTTTTAATTTTTAACATTTTTTTTTATTTTCGTTTAATTTTTATTTTAAATATTTATTCTTTTTGTTTTAATTGTTATTAATATATCCATTCTTACTTTTGTGTTTTATTTTTTATTATTATCATTATTATTATTATTATTATTATTATTATTATTATTTTTATTATTATTATTATTTTATTTAGAAAATTGTTGACATTTAAGATTTAATCTTTTACATGCTGCGTATATAGAGTCGATAACATATTATTAATAAATAACAACTATTATTATATTATATAAATTTTTATACTATCTATTTATTATTATTTTGTAATTATTATTGTTATTTCTTTATTCTTGTTCTTGAATTTTTATTTATATTTTTGTTTTTATTTAAATTTAATTTTTTTGTTTTTTGTGTTTGATTTTGCTTTTGTGTAGTGCATAAACTTACCGCCATGCAAAAAATCTATGCCACGATAATGCATTTGCGTTATATAAAGCTGTTCTCTGATGGACCTCATGACGCCTTTAATTTTTGTTTTTATTTTTACGAAGACTGCTACTTATATTTCTGGAATAAATATTGTATAAAGACTGCATTTTTTATTTTATTGTTTTAAGATATATTCTCCTTTTTAATACATTTTGCATGCGTATATTTGTCATAACATGTATCCCATTTCGCTTGAGTCACCTCCAAAACTTCGTTTTTCAACGCATCGATGGCTTCTTCTGGCGTCCAATCGATGCCCACGCAGTTTGTTCTTGATGTGCGGGAACAAAAAGTAGTAATTCGGTGACAAATCAGGACTGTACGGCGCATAACCCATTAATTCGATGTATTGAGTGCCCAAAAACGCTTAAGGCTCGGATTGTCTTGATGAAGAATATTTCTTATTTCTGTACATGTGTCAAGTGGTTCAGTGGGAAAATTAAAAAAAAAGGTTTGTCTATTTTTCAAAAAGAAGAAATACGGTCTTTATATTTATTCCCGAAATATATGTAGTAAGCCTGGTATCTTGTGGCAGACCATTATTTTCTTGTCATAAAATTCACCATTGGGCCACCGAGTTGTAAAACCATGCAACGCTTTTGCATTTTTTCTGCATTTTCAGTGCATAAAGCTATAACATCCGTGGTGTAATGGCGCTTGAATATCTTTCTATTTTCGTTGCGAGGTCAAAGAACCAACCTTTTTGATCTGAAAAGAATATTTACCGTAGCTCATATTTCGAGAGAGTAATAATTCCATGCAATATTGCTTTTTGATTTTTTTCCAATTGTGAAATGAAATCTAAAGTTAAGGATGCCTGAGGCTTAAATTAAACTGACTTGCTTTTGATTACAATGATGGCCAAAGCTCATTGAGCCTACGAAAATTGTCATCATGGAGCATTATATCATTAGCAGCTAACATATCACAACTCGATTTCATTAACAAAAATTCATGCTCAATTAAAATAATATGTAAAAACAAATTAGTGCTTCTGACAAACGCGTTAGTTCAGCGCCAGCTTCAAAACTTCACGCCGATTTGTCTGCCTGCCAACATCAGAGGATTTTGTTATCACGCTGCCAACCAACGAACCAACTGCAATCAGCCACAAATAGCAACATTTCAGTGCAATTCTGACACCAGCTGATACTCGTGCTATTTTTTTTTTTATTTTTTTTATAATTTCATTTAAATTGAAACTTGTTATCCTGACTGCATGACTTTGTGCGGCTCAACTGGAAATTGGTCTAAATGCCAAGAGTTTTCAAATTCAATTTATTTAAACTAGCTAGCTACTGAGTGGCAGCTATTCACGATGCTACCAAATAACAACATGTTAGCTTATTTATCAAAAGACGAGTTAGTAGCCAAGAGATAAAGATGCGGAAGAAAGAGCAGGCGCTGTAGTAGAAGCTGGCTAAAAAGAACTTCTGGTTATTTTAAGTTTTACATGGGGAAGTTTTCTATTTTTCTATTTTTCTTTGCCTTTTGTACAAATTGTTTTCTGCTTAGAAAGTGATTATAAATCATGGTGTATGCAAATAAGGATGCTTGGTCACTTTTTATGGTTGGTACTCTTGCTGGTTTGAAAATGAGTTATGGCGCTTTTGAAATTTGTTGCTGTAACTTCGTAGCATAGCGTAGAAAGTGGATGCTAATAATTCAATTTAACTGAATTCTTTTTGTTGGTGTGGTATAGTGAACTTGAGAGTCTTGTAGTATTGGAATTGGTGTAAAAGGATAACATACGTGGGCTATTTAATTGGAATTAAATCTGATGACTGCAATTATAAGGGCATTAATTCTCCTTGCGTACACTAGTCTACAGCCATTTTGTTCCAAGTAACTTTTCCAAATGTTTTGACCCACTGATTCCAAAAAAATCACCGGATTTATATTTTATATTTTTATCCGGATCTTCTGGCCGTGTCCACGCTAGAGAATGCGTTTTTCCTTGATGTGTGGATACAAAAAAATGTCATTGTGTACCAAATTAGAGCTTTGCTGGGGATGACCCATCAATTCTACATTTTCAAAGCTCACAAACGCCATTGTCTTGATGAAGAATAATTCTTCGGCGCTTGTTTGTTTTCCACTTTTCACGGAATATTTCTTATTTTTCTACGTGTCTCAAGTGGTACCGTGACAAAAATATGAAAACATACCTATTTCTTTATTTTTTCAAAATGGAAAAAAATTCGGTCTTTATATATATTCCTGAAATACATATGGGCAAATCCTGCGTGTCGGACGTCACATTCGGACGCATTTTTTTCCAATTTATTTATAATATATATATTTTTTAATTATTTTTAATGTTAACATCGACGTTACGTTTAAAAAAATAGGCTATATAAAAAATATAACAAAAATTATGAGATGTTTGAAGTCCTTGAAGATATATTTTTTATATTTTGCCATCTATTGTGGAGCGATGTTACGGAATTTTCAATTTTTTTTTTACGTTTATGTACATTACCTTAATTTATGAAATATAAACCTTGTCTTTTCTTCACAAAAAACTGGCGGTAAAAAAACATGTGTATCCAACCAACAAACTGTCCAAATTGCTTTCAAGGCATGACCAATTTAAAAAGTTTCAGCGACAATTAAATTTAAAAGTTGCTTAAAAGAAACAAATTCCTGAAACCTCAGCGAAAGACATCTACAGAAAGAGTAAGAAGTTTTTCTATTTAAAATTTTTGGATAAGGGTTAATGGTATGGTATGATTATTATAATATGATGGTATGGTATGATGGATATAGTATGATTAGTTGATGGTACGGTATTATGGTATGGTATGATGATATGATGGTTAGATATATGGTATGATGGTAGGTATGGTTTGGTGATAGAATATGATGGTATGGTATGATAGTATTGTCTGATGGTATAGTATGGTGGTAAAATGAGCATGGAATGATGGTATGGTATAGTTTTATGACGCAGTATGACGGTATAGGATGTTATTATGGTATGATGGTATGGTAGAATAAGATTTAACTTTTCGAAATTGTTCATATTAAAACAGATTTAATCTTATCTTGCAATTATATGAAATGGGACCTTATCTAGTAGGACTATATTTAAGAGTAAATCAATTTAACCACTTAAAAATCTCTACTTTTTTGGGTTCAAGCTTCACTTCTACCGTGCGTGGCGGACCCACACATATTTCCTTTTTATTTTTTCCTTTAACTTTTTGCGAAAAATAAGCTATATCTCCGCTTCTTTTCTACAAAATTCGTCATCAAGTTTTTTTTAATTATTTCGCTAATTTTTGGATCTTTCCGCACTTTTTTTTAATATTTGGCTTACCATCTACAAAAGTAATATACAAAAGTTATTTCCACGTTAATTTTATTTGAAAATATCGCCTACCGTTCGGACGTCACTAAGTTTGCCCAGTTGATATGAGCTGAAAATTAATTCTATTTTAAATCAACAGTTATATTCTGGAAAATGTGCAAAAACTTCAGAACAGAGTTGATCATATTAATTTTAAAAATAAAATAATAATAAAAATAAAAAAATACGCCGTTATACCCAAATTTTGTCAAACCTATTATGGTGCCAATTTGGGTATAACGGCACAAAGAAATAAGTGCAAAGGCAAAAAAAAAACTCTTATAGCTACGTAAAACTTTTATATCAATATAAAATATCACGAATTCCACGAAAAAGTCAACCTCATAGGTCAAAAATCAGATTGTAAATAGAGAAGAGAAACTATGTATATAGAATATATTCTATCGAATTCGGACAACACGTTTTAAGTTGAATTTTTCAAGATAACGGTAGTTTTTCTGTGTTTTTTTTTACTTTCGCGTGGTGAATAAGTTGAGCAGTTTTATTGTGATATTTGCCGTGAGGGCGTGCGCTGTTTATTACAACAATTAAAAAAAAATATTTGCTTCAAATTTTTTAATATTTTCCTAATAATCATACATATATATGAATAAATAATTATCAACCACATACCGTGGTAAGAGCAGTTAAATAAATTAAGAAAATATGTAGCATGTGCGTGACCATATTGATATATGTTTCAATGCAGACTCTAATATGAGAAATTTTTTGCGGAAAATGCTATTATGTGTGGATATTGAGATGGCAAACCAGATTGAAAAACATTTTTTTTACTATTTCCATTGAAAAAAATTCCACGCGTTTCGCACATGTTACACTTTTTTCTATACAACAATGTAGTTTTTACACACTACGTTCATAAATGACGTTACCAATTTAGAGATGAGGAGGGGCTTTAAAATGTATTACGATTAGTAATGAGTAATGGGTGGTCTCATATATAGCAAAGTGACCAAAAATAAAACAACTTAAAAAATTGAAATTAATAGATACACCCTTCATTTAAAAAAATGTCCATCCTTACATCTGCATTATACGGTAAAACGTCTAAATTGACGGTTAACTATTGACAAGTGTCAATATGAATTCTCATAAGTGAGTTTTATTTAATTTAACCCTTAAATGCCCAGTGTATCTTTTTGGATACAACCGAGAAAATAAGCTATTTATTTTAAAATATTGCAAAAGTTAAAATGCTGGATATGTAATTTCACTCAGAAAATTTCAAATATAAAACAAAAATTTATTATTGGCATAACTTTGTTGGTTTGGGAAATATTGACCGTCAAATTAAAAAGTTTTTTCATTTTTACGGAAAGTTCGGTTTTTGACATGAAATACCTTTTAAACTATTTTTAACAATTTTAGAGTATCATTTAACAAACAAATTTAGAGTTATCATAAAAAAAATCGCTTTCTACGTTTTTGCCAACCAAGCTGATTGATGGTATACGTCGGAATGTCCACTGTATCTATTTTGATACAACCATGTTTTCTTTAAACAAAAATTTTTTCCAAAAAAAATAAAAACGGGGTCGTGTTCAGGGGATCATTTAGCACAACATAATTTTAATGATGTTGTTGGGCATTTAAGGGTTAAAATAAATCGGAATATAAATTATTATTCAAATAAATCCATTTTAAGGAATCATATTCACAAAAACACTGAACTTGGTGATGTACGGGTGCAGCCTTTACGGGTACTCTCTCAAAGGCCAGGCGAATTTCTTTGCATAAGAAATGAGAATACACCTGAATAGGTCCACATGGAATCTGTTGAAGAATTTGAAGAGTCCCCAAAGTTCCAGCTTCTTCAATTCCAGTGATTGAGAGCATCGACTTTTGGATCGAATAGAATGGAATAGTTTTTATCGATTAAAATAATTGATTTTCAAATTTTTGACGTGACGAAGTTACGTTATACTGCTCTAGTTTCGAAAAAAGTTGAAAAATGAATTTTTTAAAAATTCATCTGCGTTTCATTGAATTGTTACTCGCTGGGTATAAGAGCTATAATTAAACAAATAGTATGACCGTAAAGGTTAATTCTTTGGCTATATTAAAAAAACAAAAAAAAAATTTAATACGGCAAAGGGACGTAGTGGGAGCTGCGTAAGCAACGCAACTGAAAATTTGTTATATGGAATTATTACTCGCTGAGTATTAGTGCTAGGATTAAAAATACGATACGCCAATAAAGACCTATTGGAAGCCCTCACAACAAAATTAGACAAAAAATTTCTGACGTCATTAGAACGCTGAGAGAGCCGCTCAAAGATTGATAACGCATCATTCATACAGCGGCGTTGCATTGAATTTTTACTCAATGAGTATTTAACCTACGATAAAAGTTTAAAAAGGAAATAAAGTTTTTATACATGGCTTTACGACAAAAATAAAAAAAAATTCCGGCGTCGTCAGGTCGTGAATATAGCAGCTTATGTAACAGAAATGTAATATCGTTGCATGGAATTATTACTCACTCAGGAGGAGTGCTACAGTAAATTTTGTTTTACGACAGCAGGGATGTGTTATTACGCTTCACAACTAAATTACAAAAAAAATTTTGTTGTCATGATTTCAGGGATGCAATCACATAATGCAGTAAAAATGCTACAGTCATGAAAAAACGTTGCATGGATTTTTAACTCTGTGACTACTGGTGCAACGGTAAATTTCAAGGAACGAAAACAAAGGTGAGGTCTTCGGACATATGACAAAAATAAAAAAAAAATTTGACGGCGTGTCAAAAACCCCCAGGGAACCGCCTAATGTGACGCATATGCATAACTTTTGCTGGATTAATTGAAATTAGAGCACAACCAATGAGGAAGCAAAAAAAAAGCTAAACGAAAAGCACCAACTCCAAATCCAACAACAACTCCAACACCAATACCAACACCAACACCAACACCAACACCAACACCAACACCAACACCAACACCAACACCAACACCAACACCAACACCAACACCAACACCAACACCAACACCAACACCAACACCAACACCAACACCAACACCAACACCAACACCAACACCAACACCAACACCAACACCAACATTAACACCAACACCAACACCAACACTAACACCAACACAGACATCAACACCAACATCAACACCAACACCAACATCAACACCAACACCAACATCAACACCAACACCAACACCAATACCAACACCAACACCAACACCAACATCAACATAACCATTAACATCAACATCAATATCAACATCAACATCAACATTAACATCAACATCAACATCAACATCAACATCAACATCAACATCAACATCAACATCAACATCAACATAAGCATCAACATCAACATCAACATCAACATCAACATCAACATCAACATCAACATCAACATCAACATCAACATCAACATCAACATCAACATCAACATCAACATCAACATCAACATCAACATCAACATCAACATCAACATCAACATCAACATCAATATCAACATCAACATTAACATCAACATCAACATCAACATCAACATCAACATCAACATCAACATCAACACCAACATCAACATCAACATCAACATTAACAACAACAGCAAGAAACTTCGTCAAGTCAAAACCTACGGGTGTGTCCAGGGCACAGCCAACTCTTTTTTTTTTCTTAAATGTATCTAGTCATGACATAAAAGAGATTATAAAAAAAAGAAAATAAGAAATTTTTAATCCTTTTGTTCTGTATTTCAGTTTTTAGTAAATATGGTCGAATGTAACAGTAATATGAACGTACGGTGTAAAGTTAAAGTTGAAAAAATTGTTTTATAATTTTTTTTTCTCAAATAACTTAACTACTAATATAATCTAGGATAACCTCTTATTGCTGTAAAAAAATATGAAAATTCTATCTGAGGTCAATTCGCAGAAATTTCAGATAGAAACTGACATCAAATTTTTAAAGGGAAAATTTTGTAGCAATTGTAGTACGCTACATTTTGCTTAATATCACCGAAATTCATAAGTGAATTCATAAAACCTTTACCCATTTTAAATAGACCGTAAAATTAATGAATAAAAATTTGAAACCAATTTTCTCAAAAATTTCTTCTTAAGTAAATCAGTTTCAATTATTCGCAAGCTGTAACAGTGCGTGACATGGAATTCATGATATATACAGGGTTGCCCATATTCGACGGACCCATGTTTTTGTTAAAAAAATCAAAGAAAAAAATAAAAATTTGGCGGTTGGCAATCTAAATCATTTAATTTGTTCCAAGTAGATTTGTTTACATCAATTTTTGAATATGATATCTCTCAAATGGCCGCCTCTGGCGTTGATGGCGTATTGTGCCCTTTTTGCAGCATTTTCCATCGTTTTCGCCAACATTTCGGCCGGAATAGCGGCTATTTCTTCACGAATGTTGTCCTTGAGCTCTTCTACGGTCCTTGGCTTGTTAACGTAAACCTTTGACTTCAAATATCCCCACAAGAAGAAGTCAGGCGGCGTCAAATCGGGCGAACGCGGTGGCCAGTCCAAATCACCACTTTTCGACATCAAACGGCCCGGAAACAAATTCTTCAGAAAATCGATTGTTATGCGACTTGTGTGCGGTGGAGCGCCGTCTTGTTGAAACCAGAACTGCCTCATACGCTTTCGACGAATAATTGGCATCACAAAATTGGTCATCATGTCGCGATAACGCTCCTGGTTGGTGGTAACAGCATGGCCATTTTCATTTTGGAAGAAAAACGGCCCAATGACCGTTTTCGCACTAACGCCGCACCAAACTGTGACTTTTTCGTCATGAAGAGGCACTTCTTGAATCTCCTGAGGATTTTCAGTGGCGTAAATACGGCAATTTTGCTTATTTACGGTCCCATTCAATGTGAAATGGGCTTCATCGGACATGATAATTTTGTTCCAAAATTGCTCGTCATCTTCGGCCATTTCGATGACTCTTTGGGCCCATTCCAATCGACGAGGCTTGTCCGCAGGCAACAATCTTTGCGTCAATTGAATTTTGTACGGGAAAAAATGCAAATCAACGCGAATAATCCGTTGTAAAGTGGACCGAGCCATGCCCAACTGCTGAGAACGGCGTTTTTGGGATGTTCTTGGGGACCTCTCAACACTGGCTCGTACGGCAGCGATATTCTCGGCCGATCGCCTTGGTCGACTTTTATTTAGCCTCTTCGGATTAGAAAGAGCCTCACCAGTCGAAAATTTTTCGTATAAACGCTTAATGGTGTTCTTAGAAGGCGCACTTCTCACATTTTTTAAGTTTTTAAAAGCACGTTGAGTTTTCACAATTGACTTCTTCTGTTGAATGTAAATTTCAACTATTTCAGAGCGCTCGCGTGGCGTGTATTGTTCCATGGTAAAAATCTGCTTGGACTGACGCTTCAAACGCGGTATGTCATTAAGCGATCTGACATCTCTGTCAAAAGTTATGGCGTTGCCAGATGGGTCCGTCGAATATGGGCAACCCTGTAAAATATATACATGCACTGATCATATAAATAGTGTAGTGCGTAACATCTACTTACTCTACGCAATCTCAAAATGACAGTAGAATTCACTCCCATTGAAACCAGGCTAAGCTGGTGCAACAACTTATCGTTCGTGCGATAAAATATTCTGAGCTCATTTACAGTAGACTAGACTCACGATCCGAACACAAACTGCAAGTTGCATTTAACCATGCAACACGATATGTCTATAACATTCACCGATTTGATCACATATCACAATTTAAGAAAAGTGTTCTTGGGTGTGACATCATCAGCTATCTTAATGCCCGAAATTGTATTTTCTTACATAAACTTATCTACTCCAAGACTCCTTTGTATCTCTATGAGAAACTACAATTTTGCCGGTCGACTAGAAGCAATACAATTATAATACCCAACTGGAAATATCTGAACTCTACCAGACTTTTTTTCATTAATGCCATTAGATTATGAAGAATGGTTTATCATGCAATATTAGATCTATTAATGGCAAGAGTGGCTTTAGGCAGGCCGTACTTAATCTTCATTTTACTACTTATAAAAATATACAACCAGATCTCTCTTTTTCACTTTTTTTCACGTCTTCTTTTCATCTCTATTTTATACTTTCTTTTTTTTCTATCTTTTTAGTACTACAAAATTATTTTAATCTATCTTAATTTTTTAATATAAGAATAACTCTATCATCGATGCAATATAATGTAAAATTAATTCTAACAATATTTTATAATTAAAAGAATTAAAGATACTCAATACTATAAGTCACTACCTTTGAATAACAAAAGAACTTGTTCTTATTATACTAATATGTTCATTAAATAAATAAATAAATAAATAGCTTTCTTAGATCAGTAAACAACCTGAAAAAAAATAAAAAAAAACTTTACTCGAATATTGACTGTGAATTACTTATTTTTTTATTACATAAAACTCAAGAAAAAAAAATTTATTGGCAACTTTGAAAAAGGAGCATCATTAGTTTTTCACACTTGGTGGAATATTTTCGGAATTGCCCATATACAGTATAAGCCAAATACAAGTTTTTTTTCTGCAATAAAAATATCCAATTTTGACACTTTGTTCCAAATTTAAATCCTACAAAAACAATTTTCATCTGCTCATACCACTCATTTCAGTCGTGTCAGAAACTCATCTAAATAAAGCATCTTAGCCTTTGTATTACCCTGTCCTAATGTGAGCTGCTCACAGCGATATTCACTGCACGATTCTTATGGTTAATATTTGGAAAAACTTTGGTGATTTCATATGTTTAAGTAACAGTTAACATTTTCAAGACACCATAATTTTTCAAAATTTTTTATGCCTCTTTTGAAATTGCATATTTTACGAACTATTATTATTATAGTTGTTTTTTTTTTTAAATAGTTTTTTCCCTCCTTACCTATAGCTACAATAGTAAAGCGTTATTTTTTGCTATTTTTTATATTTGATCACTTGTTGTTTAGATGATTGTAAATGTCGATAAAACGTAAAAAAAAGCTATAAAAATAAGACAACAAGTGATGATGTTGCCATCATCGAACAAGTTAATATCGTTTGTGGCTTAATATTGCATAATTTTGCACTTTGGCTGATAAAAAGGCTGCAGGACATCATGATTCGAATGAGTGTGTTTTTGTGTTGTTTTTTTTGGTATTTATTTTTCTCGAAATAAATTAAGTCCAGCGAGTAGTGAGACAGCAGAATAAGATGAAGAATAAAGGTGAGCCAGTGAGCAAGTGTTTGATGCTTCGATTAAAATATCAATAAATTTAATCGAAGTCATCGCTTAGAGAAAAGTTGGAACATTTTAAAAATGTATCACTTAATATACCGTTATAAAACAAAACTAGCAGACAAGCCTTAAAAATGCAAACAATCTTACACTAAATGCGTGGTTTGACAAACGAAATATTTACAAAAAGAAAGCAACAGCTCTGAAATTTGATGGTCAAAATGACGGTTCTCTATAAGGAACCGTTAAAATACCACGCATGCGCAGCCTTAGACGCCGCCGCTACTGTCACAATCAGACAAGTTGAAACAAAGAAAGAAAACTGAAAGTTGTTAACAATGCTGATGATAATGATGTTGTTGTTAGCCATAATGCTGATGATGATGCTGGTAATTGTGATAATTTTGTAGTTAGTGATGATCATTATAATGTTATAATAATATTGTTGTTGTTGCTAATGAAGATGATGATGATGGTGATGATGTAGCAGTTAGTAATTGGTTGTTATAATGCTGATTATGTTGTGGTTGATGTTGATCATGATGATGTCTCTGACGCTAAACATATAAAATACAAACCAACAAAATGACAGCTAGATGTCACATTGATAAAAAGTGTGCCAGTACGTCAGTGCGTGCATTTTTGCTACCATATGCTACGAACACTCACTCTCTTTCATTTGAGCTCAACTTTCAATTTCGTTTCTGTAACCAATCGAGATTTTATTTTTTTTTTTTTTATTTTTCTCATTTTTCATTTTGACGAAGTTCCCAAGTTTACTTTGATTGATTTGGTAGCGGGTGTTGAACCTTGCAGCACTGCATCCGTTCACATGACTGACACACAATTGCCTCGAACGTCAGCGATGTTGACCATATTTGGCCAACGATAATGATGTGAAAAATAAAACTTTGTTCAAGATTGGCACAAAACGTATTTTGTTTGTTTTGTTTTTTTTTTTGTCGATGCCATTCAATGAAATGATTCAAAATGAAGGAAAATCAAACGCAATTTTGTGTTGTTGCAAGAAATGCAAATTTAGGTGCGAGGTGAAATTTTATAAAATGTTAATTTTTTATTTTCTCATTTTATTAAAAAAAATGTTATTTTTAAAATTGCAAAAGTAAATTAAAAGAAAAAAAAACACCTTTGCAACTGGAAAGTTCTTAATTTTATAAAAAAAGAGCGTTGGCTGTGTCGCGGACACACCCGTAAGTTTTGACGTGACGGTGTTTCTTTATACTCCTATTTCATGTCCAAAACTCTTGTTCTAATCCATGACCAAATTTTTGACTTAATCAAATATACCGAATCCCTGTCCTAGTTTAAAAAGGTGTGTCTTAGTTTTTGTCCTAATCCATATCCAAATTCATGTCATTGTCCTTTTCCAGTTTCATTGTGTTATTTTGTTGTTTGTGAGCAGTGAAATCGTAACTAACTAAATTTTTGTTGTTGTTGTTGTTGTTGTTAATGTTGTTGTTTATGTTGATGTTGATGTTGATGTTGATGTTGATGTTGATGTTGATATTGATATTGATGTTGATGTTGATGTTGATGTTGATGATGATGTTGATGTTGATGTTGATGTTGATGTTGATGTTGATGTTGATGTTGATGTTGATGTTGATGTTGATGTTGATGTTGATGTTGATGTTGATGTTGATGTTGATGATGTTGATGTTGTTGTTTATGTTGATGTTGATGTTGATGTTGATGTGATGTTGATGTTGATGTGTTGATGTTGATGTTGATGTTGATGTTGATGTTGATGTTGATGTTGATGTTGATGTTGATGTTGATGTTGATGTTGATGTGATGTTGATGTTGATGTTGATGTTGATGTTGATGATGATGTTGATGTGATGTTGATGTTGATGTTGATGTTGATGTTGATGTTGATGTTGATGTTGATGTTGATGTTGATGTTGATGTTCGATGTTGATGTTGATGTTGATGTTGATTGTTGATGTTGATTGTTGATGTTGATGTTGATGTTGATGTTGATGTTGATGTTGATGTTGATGTTGATGTTGATGTTGATGTTGATGTTGATGTTGATGTTGATGTTGATGTTGATGTTTATGTTTATGTTGATGTTGATGTTGATGTTGATGTTGATGTTGATGTTGATGTTGATGTTGATGTTGATGTTGATGTTGATGTTGATGTTGATGTTGATGTTGATGTTGATGTTGATGTTGATGTTGATGTTGATGTTGATGTGATGTTGATGTTGATGTTGATGTTGATGTTGATGTTGATGTTGATGTTGATGTTGATGTTGATGTTGATGTTGATGTTGATGTTGATGTTGATGTTGATGTTGATGTTGATGTTGATGTTGATGTTGATGTTGATGTTGATGTTGATGTTGATGTGATGTTGATGTTGATGTTGATGTTGATGTGATGTTGATGTTGATGTAATGGTTATGTTGATGTTGATGTTGATGTTGATGTTAATGTTGATGTTGATGTTGGTGTTGGTGTTGGTGTTGGTGTTAGTGTTGGTGTTGGTGTTGGTGTGGTGTTGGTGTTGGTGTTGGTGTTGGTGTTGGTGTGGGTGTGGTGTTGGTGTTGCTGTTGGTGTTGGTGTTGATGTTGGTGTTGGTGTTGGTGTTGGTGTTGGTGTTGGTGTTGGTGTTGGTGTTGGTGTTGGTGTTGGTGTTGGTGTTGGTATTGGTGTTGGAGATATTGTTGGATTTGGAGTTGGTGCTTTTCGTTTAGCTTTTTTTTTTTGCTTCCCCATCGGTTGAGCTCTAATTTCAATTAATCCAGCAAAAGTGATGCATATGCGTTACATTAGGCGGTTCCCTGGGGGTTTTTGACACGCCGTAAAATTTTTTTTTTATTTTTGTCATATGCCCGAAGACCTCACCTTTGTTTTCGTTCCTTAAAATTTACCGTTGCACCAGTAGTCACAGAGTTAAAAATCCATGCAACGTTTTTTCATGGCTGTAGCATTTTTAATGCATTATGTGATTGCATCCCTGAAATCATGACAACAAATTTTTTTTGTAATTTAGTTGTGAAGCGTAATAACACATCCCTGCTGTCGTTAAACAAAATTTACTGTAGCACTCCTCCTGAGTGAGTAATAATTCCATGAAACGATATTACGTTTCTGTTACATAAGCTGCTATATTCACGACCTGACGACGCCGGAATTTTTTTTTTATTTTTGTCGTAAAGCCATGTATAAAAACTTTATTTTCCTTTTTACACTTTTATCGTAGGTTATATACTCATTGAGTAAAAATTCAATGCAACGCCGCTGCATGAATGTTGCGTTATCGATCTTTGAGCGGCTCTCTCAGCGTCCTTATGATGTCAGAAATTTTTTGTCTAATTTTGTTGTGAGGGCTTTCAATAGGCCTTTATTGGCGTATCGTATTTTTAATCCTAGCACTAATACCCAGCGAGTAATAATTCCATGTAACAAATTTTCAGTTGCGTTGCTTACGCAGCTCCCACTACGTCCCTATGCCGTATTAAATTTTTTTTTTGTTTTTTTAATATAGCCAAAGAATTAACCTTTACGGTCATACTATTTTTTTAATCATAGCTCTTATACCCAGCGAGTAACAATTCAATGAAACGCAGATGAATTTTTAAAAAATTCATTTTTTAACTTTTTTGGAAACTAGAGGAGTATAACGTAACTTCGTCACGTCAAAACCATTTTTGGGTCATTTATAATTTAGAGTATTTGCAGTGGCCTTAAATTCAATGCTTCCAAGTTGCCCTTAAAGTAAAAAAAAAATCGGTCTTTGTATTTATTCCTGAAGTAGAGGTACCTCTGGACTGAAGTATTTGAAGTAGAGAAGCTTTTTTATTTTAATTAAGTCTGGGTATGTATTCGGGATAGACTAGGTTTTCACACAATTTTTCAAATTTCATTCAATTCACTTCAGCATTTCTTTTAAATATTAACGCTCATGTTAAATTTTAATGTGAGCTTTCATTATTTATATTGAAAACAAATTTGAGCTTTAGGACAAGTATGTTGATAACAAGACAACATGAAGACAATGAAGGCAGCAACCAACAACAACAACAACGGCTCTGTATAGAGCAAATAACACAGCAGACTAGACAAACTGTTTCGTGGCCGCTACACCAACTCATCAGTAGTCTTCCATGACTTTTCACTGTGATCCACTCAAGCTATTAAGGTCCTACTTATCCTCAAATACGCCGAGAAAGTTACCCGGAAGTGTATTTTTGACAAAGAGAACGCTTTGAAGAAAAACGGAAGTGTGAAAAAAGAAGAACAGCAACAAAATAACACAAACTTAATATGCAATATATTTGTAGTAAAAATTTCTTATGAAAACAAAAAAAAAAGTTCCGAAACGAAAAAAGAACTTATAAAAAATAACTTATAAAAAATAACTTTGACCGAGCATATTATGCTTAAATTTTTTGTGCGTGTTACATAGACCGTGCACTTTACATTCCTGTGGCTTTGAAGAAAGTCTGAAAGAAGAATAACGAAGGGCGAACTCCATAGGTTAACTAGTTTAACAGATCCAGAACCATTCCATATTGTCAGAACGGCCTAAAGTCCTCTTTAAACAACACGTCAAAGAGATCACTCTTTGAAAATAAAATATTTTTTTTTTGTCGAACACACTAGGTCATAATTGTCACTAAACATATGTTTTCCAAACTCAAACCTAAGAAATCGAAATTTGTATTCAACTTAGAGAACAATGGCAAAGGCAGGAATTATAACAGGGCACGAAATTTGAACAATAAGTAAAGGGTGGGCCAAAAGTCACCTTGTGGTGTAAACATTTAATAAATTTTTCGTTTATATAAATTTTTTTAATTTTTTTTTTTTCAGATTGTGTAAATAATACCTTAAGAATAAATAATGGAGAGATTCACAACTGAACAAAGAACCAGAATTACTTTAACGCAGAGAGCATATTGTCGCCATTTTAACGTCAGAGTTTCGCTCTCTGGGGTGTTTTTTTTAGAGGTATAGAACTTCGAATTGAAATAAAACACAAGAAAATCGTTTTAATGTCCATCAATTTGGCTTTATTGGAAGGATAATTTTATGCCATTAATGTTTTAATATGATTTCGGGCATGTGGCCGCCGCGGCTGGCTCGAATAAAGCCAATTCTACAGGTCCAATTTTCAACCACTTTTTCGAGCATATGGGGCCGTATGTCGGCAATAACGCCACGAATGTTGGCCACCAAGTCCCCTAACGTTTCTGGTTTGTTGGCGAAGACGAGCGACTTCACATATCCCCAAAGAAAATAATCCAATGGTGTCAAATCACACGATCTTGGTGGCCAATTGACAGGTCCATTCCGCGAAATTATGCGCTCATCGAATGTTTCCTTCAATAAATCGATTGTGACGTGCGCTGTGTGGCATGTAGCGCCGTCTTGTTGGAACCACAACTCATCCACATTCATGCCATCCAATTCGGGAACAAAATAGTCGGTTATCATGGCTCTATACCGGTCTCCATTAACGGTAACTGACTCTCCAGCATTATTTCGGAAGAAGTATGGCCCAATGACTCCACCAGCCCATAGAGCACACCAAACAGCCAGTTTTTGTGGATGTAATGGCGTCTCAAGGATCTCATGTGGATTCTTTTCACTCCAAATGCGGCAATTTTGCTTGTTGACATAGCCATTCAACCAAAAATGAGCCTCATCACTGAACAAAATTTTGCGATGAAAATCAGCATAGAGATCAATCTCATTTTCGGCCCATACACCAAAATCACGACGCTTTGCATGGTCTCGCGGCTTTAATTCTTGCACAAGCTGGATCTTGCAAGGTCGCAAGCCAAGATCTTTGCGCAAAATCTTCCATAAAGTTGATGGACAAAGCTCCAATTGCTGTGCACGGTGGCGAATCGATTCATTCGGGTCCTCTTCAACATTTTGCTCTACAGCGGCAATTGTTTCTTCGGTGCGCACTGTTTGACGTCTCTGCGGATGCGTATTATCACATAGAGTAAACGTAGTGCGAAAACGACCAATGGTTAACCGAATTAATTGCTCTGATGGACGATTATGTCGTCCATAAAATGGACTGAGCTTGCGGTAAACTTCGCGAACTGAACCATTATTTTCGAAATAAATTTGCACGATTTGCAAGCGTTGTTCTTTTGTCAACCTGTTCATGATGAAATGGCAAACCAAACTGAACATAAATGACATTAGAGTTGCCAGATTTGACCACAAAATGCCAGTTTTATCTCTATTCGAAAAACAAACCCCTAAAAAAAAACACCCATTATATGAATTTAGTTTTAAATTTATGTTTTTATTTTAATCCCTACATACAATAAGTATTCGATAAGTAAAAATTGTGGACATCACAAGATATTTTTTTTTGTAAATTTGTATTATGAAGTTTTTACCTCAATGTTCACAGTACTGCTCACATATGTTTGCACATCTTGTTGAAATTGTTCTGGGTTATGGCATGAAAGGGTACAATAAGGTGTATCAAACGTAGTACTATCATCCAATATTTAAAGAACCACTTGCAAATTGTTTCTTTTTGTTTCAAAACAATATCAGATATCAACACTTCATCAACAATAATTGATTCTGATTCTACATAAATGTAAATTCTAAAATTAAATTAGTTTATTAAATGAAAAATATGTTTTTAGTTTTGATTATTACCATTTTCTTCAACGGCGGTTTTCTTTAAGCTCCATCCCGTTGATTTCATAAATTGAGTTACGTAGTCTGCTAAATATTTTTCGTTAATGTCAACTCCTGTGGTAATATCTTGAATCCGAATTCGGTTTTACATTAAAAATTTTTCTTTAACTAAATGTTAAATACAGGCATTGTAGAATTTAATAGAGTAAGAGAGGATTAAATATTTAACCCATGTACCGGCTTGACGCGAATCATTATTTGTAAATATTTTTCCAGTTAAATTGACTTTTACAACATCAACACAGTTATTGTAGTAAACATTTAAGTCAATTGATACTTTTAAATTGACTTACTCCAATTTATAATATTAAAAGTTGAAAATATGGACATTTTCCGGAACATAAAATTATGATGAAATTGTGTTGTTTTTGCTATCCGAGCCACTAATAATCAATAAGGAACTCTTTAGATAGAATATTGGCCCGATCTTCAACATTTCACAACTCCTGGACTAAAAATATCAGATCAACTGACAAAAATATTTAAGTAACTTTCATTCGTTCAGCACTTCAATGTAAGGTTGACAACTGGTCGGGCTAATATTCCATCTGAAGAGTTCCTTATTGCTTATATAGCAATAGATAGCAATTTTATCACAATTTCTGTTCCGTAACCTGGCCCACACTTTCACCCACTAAAAAACACATTGATGCCTTATAAGGAACACCTCAGACATATGCTCAGCTGTTGCTTCTGTTGGTCTAGTAGAAAACTTACCTGATTATTCCAGATTTAGTTAATTGTTATTACTAGTAAACCCCTATGGCGTTATAACGCCAAAATGTGAAAAAAATCTAGTTTAAGATTGTTTTGTTTTTATTATAAGAACCGTTATCATTTTTTAACATATTTCTGTGTAAACTACCATTTGATGTTGCGAAACTTTCACTGTTAGGTTGAGGATGAGCTGCATACTCTTTTCTTTACTTAAAATTTTCACGACATCAAAAGAGCGGATTCGACTTAATGTCAAATATTATTAGCCGTGTGCAAATTCTGGGGCTCTTATTAATAGTCATAGAAAATAACAGAGACCGGAACTTGAAAACGTTGCATTTTAAATGAAAAAAAAATGTTTCCGATGGGTTGAGCTTAATTTTTGGTATAAGAATTCGCTGATCAATGCTTCCACCGGTTAGTAAAATGGATTCGACAGCATTATTGGAAGGATTAAAAATCTGCAGTCGGGTTCTATTGATAAGTCCTTTCACTGTATTTAGATTTTCCATCAACATGGTATCACTGTTTATGTCGTTTTGTAGATCATCACTAATAAAATAAATCCACATGCCGTGATTTAAAAGCAGCTGATCAAGAATTAATTGTCCGGTACTAACTCTACGTAATGTGTCACAGCCAACTTGTCGCAAATAACTTGAAAATTCCTTTTCGCCTTTGTCTAATCGCATGTTTTTTTTCAAGCTTCATTGTTTTTACGTAAGATCACATTTTTCTATTGTTACAACGTGTCCAGAATAAGAGATTTCTGGAACTGTTTCCTTATAATCACCAATAAATACAATAACTTTTCAAAAAACAATATACGAATGTCTGGTAATATAGCGAAACATACGATCAATTACTGTCTGTGCTGCTGCAGAAATCATACTTGTTTCATTAATAATGATAAGATGGGCATAATCAAAGTAGATTCCGTGCTCAAAATTGGGCTTCAGGCGTTAAGCCGATACAGATGTATCTCAAGAAGAGGTCTAGGATGTTTGAATTGTCCGTGCAAGGTACGTCCTCAATCAAAAAAGCTAGCGGCGATGCCAGTAAAGGCTACTGGAATAGCGATTTTGCATGAACTTGCTGTTTTGCGGCTGGTATATAAATATAACATTTATTTGAATGTTTTTCGCTTTGCTCAACTGCTTTAATTTTACAAAAGAATGATTCTGAAAAATATCAGAAAAAAATATCACATACTTTTAGGCATCCCATAGAAAACTTACTTTCTTTGCAGAAGATGGTTTTGCTTTTTTTGTTTAAATACACAATACTTTAGAAAAAGTAAGAGCCTATTGCACATCTGCAGACCAAGACCTTTCTGTTGATACCTCATTTATGAAAATCGCATTTACGGTATAGATTTGATGGTCATCACAAAAAAAGCGCTTGCGTAATAATAATATAGATATTATTATTTAGTTATTATTTTTCTTATTTATTATTGATAATTATAATTTTCTCAAGACAAACAAAAAAACACGACCAAACACGTTGCAAAACTGTGAGAAATGAAATATAACGTGTTGCGTTTAAAGTCGGCTTACATAACTTCATGTTCTTGAACGTACTCGACAATTCGGATGGTTTGACCAACTTCCAGTTGCAAAATTGACTGTTGCAATTGACGCAACTAAAGGGTGCGATTAGTTTAATAAAATCCGAAAGTCGATTAAAATGTTAAAATAATTCTATTGACGTTACTAACAATGTGATTGTTACAATAACTTATTTTGTTCGCTTGTCTGTAATGGCTGCAATTAGTTACTTCAGACAAATTGTGTTTCTTATACATAATGGCAAAAGCAGTTGAAAAAAATAAAATTGTGCGCTTCAATCAACTTATTTGTCATATTTTCATTTCAACTGAACAAAAATTTTGAAATGAGGGGTCTGCAAAGGAACGATCATTCGCGTTAATTAAAAATCAATTGTGATTATATCATTACAGTTACATTGACCAAATTCCAGTTATAGCAATTTTCTCCAGATTACCCCAAATAATATTCATTTCCCGCAACCTTTCGACTATAAATTAATTTTCTGAGTGTAGCCACTGCCCACACTATCCGAGACACAATGGTACTTTTAAGTCAAATTTTTGGAGAGCAAATAATTTCCAGAATTTCCAGAATTCGGAGGCGTTCGCCAGCTTTGTCAGCACCCGACTATTTTTTTAGGTTATTTAAAAGAACGAGTATGTGTGACAATACTGAACTCAAGGCCAACAATGTTGCAGAAACAACTCACTCAACTTAGGTCTGAAAAACAATATGCCTGGTCAGAATTTAAAAGATCTCGGTCTGAAGAAAATTTTGTCAGATACAAAAAAGCCAATGCTCGCTTCAGGTTCCACGCTAAAGCATCAAAAAGAGCCAGCCTTGAAAAACTCACTGCATTAATAAATCCGACATCAAATCCTAAAAAACTTTTGCATGACATTAAGTGATATTATTTTCCATACTTAGTGTAAAAAAATTTTTATTTTGTATATTTTACAATCTGAAAAAAATAAAAAAATTATAAACGAAAAAGTCATTAAATTTTTAAGCCCCATGGTGACTTTTGGTCCACCCTGTACTAAAAAGTAATCTATCATTAGATAGCTGCATTTGTAAACTTTGCCTAGAAGATGCGTAAACCCCTAGATATATTCTCACCAACAGTTCACTACAAGTAACGTAAGTCACCAGAGGCAATGAAATAGTCTCAATAAAACATCTCGCCAACCTTTAAATAATCATATGCTTCAGAAAAAAAATCTAAGGCAAGAGAACTAATTGAAAAGAAAGAAAAGAATTGGAAATTTGCGAAAGAAAAAGTGCAAAATTAACAAATAGTTTAATTAAAACTCGCTTTCGAAACTATATTTAACTTATTTACGAATAAGTAAACTATTAACTTATTTCGTTTGTTATTGTTAACACTTTCTTATTTATATTAAGTTGATATTTTCGAGTTGATCACAAAATTTTTCTTTGCAAATTTTTTCCTTCTACATAAGTAATATAATATATAGTTTGAATAATCTGTGTATTTTATTTAAAAATTGTAATAAATTTAATATAATGTACACATGATTTTCATTTCCAGACTAAACTTTGCTTATTTTGAAAAGCCAACCGAGTTTGTGCCTTAAGTCTTTTGTTTTCAATTCAAATGGATGCCCATGCAAGACTTAATTCACACCAACGGTCAAGGTCGCACATATATCAAGAAGTACTTCAACACTAAATAATTTTCTACCGACTATTGCTCCAAGTTCCACATAAAATTAGCTGTAGGTGTAATATTTTAAGAAATCGAGCATTGAACTCCTTCGTCATTGTATAATCGCGCTTTCGTACTGCATGACGGCAATTTTTTCCGCTTTGTTTTTTGAACACTTCAACCAAATTGGAAATTTACAACATTATCCAGTTTTCACCTAGGGGGTGAAAATATCAAACTCAACTCAACAATGTTCAATATTTTGCAGCCGCCACCGAAACCAACACCGCTGCCTTGATTTATGTTTCTATAATTGTGTATTATTTTCGTGCGATGACTTCAATACGATTTACCATTACATTTCTTCACTTGCCTTTTACTACCAGCCAAAAAGCAAAAAATTAAGAGAAATAAAATATAAAGCTAGGACGAAGGAGAAAAAATTGATTTAAACATTGCACTTGCGGGCGTTGTTCACAGTTTTGACTGATGTTGCATTTAAAAATTAAAGTTTGTAGTTTTAAATTTTAACTCTAAGTTAGTACCGTCTAAAAAATGTGGAAATGAAAGCTTCATATATTCATATGAAATAAAATAAAATAAAAAAATTGAGTTTATTATAAAACATTCAACAGATTCAAGCAAGAAAAATATTGTGGGTAGAATATTTTTACTTGATTCACTCTTTAAACTGTCAATTGTGTTAAATATAAAATGATTCCTAATCCAACTTCTTTAATCACCTGCAAATCATCAACACTTGTCTCTTATAGACATTCACACAATAGTTCCAGCCCACATGCAACCTACAATTGCTCACGGCAACTCTTGAAGTGTTCAATCAAATTTGTTATGAGTCGCAATTGTTGCAGCAGCAGCAGCAGCAACCATGACAACTATAATAACCTTGATGTTTTTGCCACAGTCAATGCTGCATGTAGCGTTGAATGTCAAGGTTGGCTGAAGACATTCCATTGATGATCATCTGATGGATTAACATCTATATTAGCAGGTATGTATGTGAAGTTAAACAGTTCGATGACTAGTAATTGTGGCCTGAGTACCACAGTCTAGCAGCTAAATAATATTTTCGCTTGGATGTTCAGTAACTTTCTGGCAACAAAAGATGAATGAACTTTTGATGCCGCAGGTCAGAGTTAAAGTGTTGCTCTCTTGATGCAATCAGACCTTTGGGCAAAGACAGTGAACTGTGTGTGTTAAACCATATTTTTTTTTTCTTTACCCAACAGCTAGCAGGTAAAGTTTGTTAACATTTTGTTCTTTTATTGCTCTCAATGTTGGCATGACAATTAGGAAAAATATTTATAGTGATAGTGATTTACACTTAGTGTAAAGCTTTTTGCATTTTGGTGAAAATTTATATTTTACATAAATGTTATAACGCCACAGCTACGATTCATAACAAGTTTGGAGTGAAGATAATCCACATGAGATTTAGGAAAAGACGTTACACCCTGAGTTTGTGGACTGGAAGAGTCATCGGACCATATTTTTAAAAAAACAACTTTGTGTCTCGGATGACATTCATCGGGTATAGCCGTGGTTGGTATTTGCCCGAAATTGCCCGTTTCAGAAAAACTATTGCAGAATGAATTCTCTCGATTGAATACAAATAAATGGATATTTAATAAAATTTCTTATGTTTTGTTTAAAATCAAAGCTAATACTGGCTTAAAAAACAGCCTCTGAAATTTAAACTATCATTATTGATGAAATTTTAACCCTTGACATTTCATAGAAATTATGTCCATGGCATTCAACACAACTAAAATTTCGACTGCTTGTATTATAAGGTCCTTATTCAAGCCAGACATTATAACTAGCCCGTTTTTTTATAAGTCTGACCAATGTTTTGTTTAAATTTTTTACTGTTTTGAACTTTTAAAAATATTAGGTGTATTCACGATGTGGTGTATTTACCCTTGCATTGTGTATTTTTGAAAAATTTGATATTTGCAGTACATTTTGTAAAATTACAAAAACAAAATGCACAGTGTTCAAAATACACCCTGTAGCAAAAATACACCGATGAAGCACTATTTTATTCTTTGAAAATTTCGTTGTGTATTTGATCAGCTGATCACAAAAATAATTTCTACTCAACATGTAGGAAGCTACCGGTTGCGCGGTAAGTTTATTTAATAAAATTTAATATAATTAAGTGTTTTGTGTAAAGATTTTTGTATTATTTCCTGCAGTTGGTGAGCTGCCCAAGCCAAAAAGGGAGAAGCCGAACCGAAAATGGAGCTACGAGGAGTTGGAGAAAATTCTACAATTTCTTATAAATCAAAAGCTATTAGAGGTATGCATAAAGAAAATTAACACTGATTTCTTAAATTGATTCCATTCCTTCACTGTAGACAGACCCACTGCGCAACTATACTTAAAAAAACTGATTGAAGTCACTGGGATTCAGACGGAATGGAACTTGATTTCTTGGAGAGTACGCAACATGTAGATGTTGTAGCAAAAGCAAGTGCAGTGGCAAAATTCTACTTTGAATATTTAATTTATATATTCTATTAATTAAATTAACACCTGCTACTTAGAACATCAATTTCATTTTCAGCCTTTTCCACAATAAAATTAATACTTTTTGTCTTTTCGCTGTGCTTAGGCGTTTCAATTTATGTTTCGAAACAAAAGTACAAACACAAATCAGCTGATTTTAAAAATGCAAGACTTTATTGAAGGTGTGTTCTCAATTAGTTGTTAATATTGTAAATTTTGTAAAAACTTATCACAAATACACCACATTGTGAATACCCCTATTATGAACTAATTGAAATATACCATTGCCGCTCGGGTATGATGTTATAATAATAAACAATGACCCTCCCTGCAAGACCGGATTCTGAATCCAGGATGTAATATAAGCACGTGACACAAAAAAAAAATTCAGAAAATTCTTAAACTGCATTAGAGCGGCTAAAAACGTGAATTTTAAGAAGTATAAAATGGATTTTTCAAATTGAATTTCTTTTTTACATTTAAGTCATACAAAAACTATTGAACACAACATGTTCTAATGTAAAATCGTCTACCCAAAAAACATCTAGCGTACATATTGTTGTAGCTAATGCTTTGAGAGCAAGCAAAGAAACCAATATATCTTCATATACAGGGTGTCCGGACTTGAGATGCTAATCCACTAAGGGGTGATTCCTTGGCTTATTTTGAGCAACGCATTGTATGGAAGGGGGGGTCTATTTTCAACATCCACTGAGGTACAGGGTGTTTAAAAAAATATGTTCGGTAAAGTAGGTGCTACCAAACATAATACCACAGACTCCAAAGTATCAGACCTACGAAAGTCCTGATATGGTTGTTGAATAGGATATTAATCAGGCTCTCTTTCAGTACCATAACAGTTGGAAGTTGAAAATAGGGTGTGGAGATATGGCTCTGCGAAGTCAAAATTTTTTTCATTTTAAAAAATTTTTTTTATAAAAGTATGTTTTTCTCGAAAATTTGCCCTATTATTTTTTTATTTTTACTGATACCATTGAAGTATCTCCTACAAAATTTCCATACAAAAATTTTACCTGTGACGTCTTATTTAAATGATTTTTTTTTTCAAAAATATTCTCTATGTAATTTTTTTTTACTAAGACATTTTTTTGTACTAACAAATGAAATAAACATACTTTTTTATGACTTCTCTTTAATGATACTATTTCCAAATAATATTAACTTTAATAATAACAATAAAAATTATTAAATAACAATGTGGAAGTTACAATAATTGTTCAAAATGTCCTCCATTAGATTGAATACAAGCAAATGCCTGTTTCTCAATAGTTTATGAAATATTAGTACTAGCTATCTCCTCTCTGATTTGGTCAGCTACTGCCTCTATCCGCTGTTGCAATTGCCGCAATGTTGTTATTTCCATTGAGTATACTATGTCTTTCATCCTGCCCCAAATGTAAAAATCGAGAACATTTAGATCTGGTGATCTTGCTGGCCAATGTATTGGACCGTTCCTTCCAATCCAACGATTTGTATACTTTTCATTCAGCCAGTCTTTAACAGCTCTGCCATAGTGACATGGGGCACCATCATGTTGAAAAAAAAAGGTTAATTCTTTGTAAAATTGGAACATCTTCTAGCAAGCCAGGCAACTCATTTTGCAAAATCTTGGCTGAAGTATAAAAGGTCCAATTAGCGAATTACCAATTACTCCAGCCCACACGTTTAAACTAAATCGATGTTGAAATGACGTCTGCTTCTTCTCGTGAGGATTATCTTGAGCCCAGGTATGGAGATTATGAAAATTTGTTATACCATCTCGAGTAAATTGCGATTCATCTGTCCATAGGATGGTTTTAATAAATGTGTCATCATCGAAATTCCGTTCAATTAACCAGTTGCAAAATTACTGGTTTAATTGAATAGTTTAATAGAATAGTTTATAAAATTAATTACAAACTATTGAGAAACGGGGATTTGCTTGTATTCAATCTAATGGAGGACATTTTGAACAATTATTGTAACTTCCACATTGTTATTTAATAATTTTTATTGTTATTATTAATGTTAATATTATTAGGAAATAGTATCATTAAAGAGAAGTCATAAAAAAGTATGTTTATTTCATTTGTTAGTACATAAAAATTTCTTAGTAAAAAAAAATTACATAGAGAATATTTTTGAAAAAAAAAATCATTTAAATAAGACGTCACAGGTAAAATTTTTGTATGGAAATTTTGTAGGAGATACTTCAATGGTATCAGTAAAAATAAAAAAATAATAGGGCAAATTTTCGAGAAAAATATACTTTTATAAAAAAAATTTTTTAAAATGAAAAAAATTTTGACTTTGCAGAGCCATATCTCCACACCCTATTTTCAACTTCCAACTGTTATGGTACCGAAAGAGAGCCTGATTAATATCCTATTCAACAACCATATCAGGACTTTCGTAGGTCTGATACTTTGGAGTCTGTGGTATTATGTTTGGTAGCACCTACTTTACCGAACACATTTTTTTAAACACCCTGTACCTCAGTGGATGTTGAAAATAGATCCCCCTTCCATACAATATTTTGCTCAAAATAAGCCAAGGAATCACCCCTTAGCGGATTAGCATCTCAAGTCCAGACACCCTGTATACTTTTATGAAGATTTCTGATAAAAATATGGCAATGGAACTCGTTTGTTATAGGATGTTATCCATAAGCAACATTAGGGAGTTGTTGGACAAACTAAACACTTTTTTCAATAGTGATATCTATTCTAAGAACTATCCAGCGACCTATTTTTTAAATGCCTACTAAAAGTTTTAATATTTTTAATGTAATCTTAATATTTGTATTGTATTTTAGAATAAAGAAAAATCGTTTTTTATTTTAATTTTTAAATTTTCTTTTATTTTATTTTATTTTATTTTGCTTTTAAAATGTAAAAACAAAATTTAATAGTATTTAGTAAAAAGAGTTTGTGCCATGGACACACTCGTAGGTTTTGACGTGACATTGTTTCTATATCCTTATATTAATTCTTGTCCCTATCCTTTCCTTTTTTCCCAAATTTATCCTCATGCCTCCGTTATTTTTTTATTTGTCTTAATAACTTTCCTACTTCATATGTAAACTCTCGTTTTTAACAGTGACTAAATGCCTGACTTAATCCTTGCACGAATAAGAATATGTGGAAATATTTTTCCTAATCTATATCCTAATTCTTGTCATAAACCTTTTCCGGTTTGATAGTGTTATTTTGTTGCTTTTGAGCAGTGTTGGTTGCTTCGACAAAAGTATTGAAATCATATCATCACTTTTGTTTTCAGCTTGTCGCAACTTCGTTAGATATGTATTTGTTTTGCTTTTGATTTTTATTTTCTCTTAGATTTTGATTTTATTTTGATTTTCATTTTGATTTTCATTTCGATTTTGATTTTGATTTTGATTTTGATTTTGATTTTGATTTTGATTTTGATTTTGATTTTGATTTTGATTTTGATTTTGATTTTGATTTTGATTTTGATTTTGATTTTGATTTTGATTTTGATTTTGATTTTGATTTTGATTTTGATTTTGATTTTGATTTTGATCTTGATTTTGATCTTGATCTTGGTCCTGATCTTGATCTTGATCTGGATCTTAATTTAGATTTTTATTTTGCTTTTGCTTTTGATTTTGCTTCTTCATTGGTCGTGCTGTTCCTTGGTGCATTAACTTTGCCTTAGCTGCATGCAATTAATCCAGCCAAAAAGATGCATATGTGTCACACTAGGCAATTTCCTGAGGAGCGTCATGTAGCCGTGAATTTTTTTTAATTTTTATCATGTGCCCGGAAACATCACCTTAATTTTCGTTTCTTAAAATGTACCATTACGCCCACTACCATTTTTCATTGCTGTAGCATTTTTACTGCATTACGTGGTTGCCACCCTGAAATCATGACGGTAAGAATTTTTTTTTGGATTTTAGTTGTGAGGAGTAATAACACATCTATGCTGTCGTATAGCAAAATTTACCGTAGCACGTCTCCTGACTGAGTAATAATTTCATGCAACGAGTTTACATTTCTGTTACACAAGCTGCTATCTTCACGAGCAGACGACGTCCGATTTTTTTTTTTATATTTTCCTTATGGTCAGGTAGAAATCCGTTTTTTCATTTTTAAACATTTATCGTAGCTTATATACTCACCGAGTAATCATTCAATGCAACGCCGTTGCAACGTGGGCATACAATTTTTGCTTTGTGATTTGCCGATTGAAAATACTTCGAACTTAAACAAATTTTTTTCAAAAAATACAAATATTTGTTAAACTTGTAGGTTTTGTTTTATAATTAGAAAAATATTTTATTTTCGGAATAAAAACTATAAAATTCAACAAAAATTGTTGGAACTTTTGTCATCCTAAAATGGACCTCCGCCAACGTAAAAAAAAAGAAAAGCGAATTGGCCATTTAAGTCCTTTACAGGATTTTTACCGAGATTCTTTTTATCAAATTGTGTTGTGCGTGTTATAACATGTTTTGTACACAAATGATCGAGAACTGGACCTACTTAATTTAACGCCAACATGGCGCATGTTCTCAAGAAGCTTTACATGGCATTATATACTATTTGAGTTTTGTCAATGTTTGCAGAGTGGTGAAGGCCGATTAGAGAAATTGAATTCAATTGAAAAAATTCTTCACTAGGAATCGAACCTTGTCTCGAATTGACATTGAGTGGTCAACGCTTTTCTTAACGCATTCAGCGTTAACAAACCTCCAGCAGTGATTTAAAATTCTGCTTTCTCGTTGCGAGCATTGCTCTGGAACTAGCAGTTCAAAAATAGGAACTGACTATTAATAAGGATATTTTCAAAAGATCCTCGATGTCCACAACCTATCTTTAGATATAAATTATCTACTTGAAAAATTAAAATTTATAATAATTGCTCAACTATAATCTATCACTTTCTCACCTGTGCTTACGCCCACTTATAGTTAAGCGGTAGATATCTGAGCTATCTGAGGTTTAAAAATTCGCTGACTTTTATGCTAGCATCGATGGCTGCTGAACTCCAGCAAACATCAGTCATTACTGGCAGCAGCAGCAGCAGCAGCAGCAAACATTATATCAACTGCAACACTAGCGACTCCTCCAACTAATCAATTTTAATGCTTTGGGCGTTTGATTTCCTATTAAAAGTTCGACTTAAAGTTTCTACTTAATCGAAATTTGCATCGCATTAAAGCTCATTTCGGTGGCGCGTACCGCAAGCGACTTAAATAAATATGGATGTTGTTG
Source organism: Pherbina coryleti (assembly GCA_943735915.1). NCBI lineage: Eukaryota > Metazoa > Arthropoda > Insecta > Diptera > Sciomyzidae > Pherbina > Pherbina coryleti. The sequence continues at coordinate 91,532,464 of OX030952.1, forward strand.
TTTATTTTTATTAGCGATGTTGTTGTTGGTGGTGTTGGTGTTGGTGTTGTAGTTTTTCTTTGCTCTTAGCGACAACAACTAAAAACAACATTAACGGCAACAATAGCTTCAACAATAGCTATAACAACAACAACAACAACAACTAATACACCCGCCGCGGACAGTATGAAGAACACCGATTTATTGACTGTTAACGAAATTAATGCGCTGATTTGATGCTTTGTGGCAGTTTTATGAGCTTTCCGTGCCACACAGGAAGATTGTATCGCATAGATACGACAGATGCCAACAAACGAATACAATGAATGCAGGCACCACAGAGATAGATAACTGCTGAGAAATGCAGTGAATTTCTTTTGCAGTGAACTTCATCGATGCGCCGCCGCTGCTGCTGCTCTTAAGTCATAAAGACAACACTTCACTTTCACTTTATTTTTCTAGCGTGTTGATTTTTATTTTCATTTTGAGATCAATCTACGGCGTTGAAGCCACCCTCTTCATCTCCAATACTAACGCATAGCGGTTAAATATGCGCCAGTTTCTGAGTTATACAGCCAAAGAAAGAACGTTGCAGCAAATGACTTAGTTTTTTAAGATCCAGCAGAGTTAAAACAGAGCAAAATTGTTTGAGGTCAAATTTAAAAGACGAATTCTTTCCGTTCGTAGAAGATCTTTCGAAGATTCCGAAGACCTATAATGCTATACATCAAATTTTTTAAGAAATACATTTAACCACTTAAATAGGGATGTAAGGTGTGTAGAGCTCAATAGGTGGATATTTTACCTTGAACTAATCTTTAAGTTGTCGTTATAATAACTTTAGTAGGGCTTTAGGGTGTATTTTACCTTAATCTAATCTTTAGTCTGTAGGTACATATAACCTCTAAGCACTTGACTAGGGCTTTAGGTTGTGTAGGGCTCAAGTCCTAAGAATTTTTGAGGAATTTAACAAACATTTTTCTGTGAGTATTTAAGTGCGCTGTTTGTGCTTAAGTAGGTTTCCATATCGAAATTTCATAATATTTCCTAGTCGTCTTTATATTTTATTTTTCATTTATTTTTCTTTTTATTATATCACTTTTATTTATTTTTTTTGTTTTGTTTTATTTGTTATATTTATGGCATTATAGCAAATGTATCAATGTCTCTATTTCCGTTTATTGTTATTTATTGGCTTAATATTGTTAGTATTAATTTTATTGTTATTGTTGCTGTCATTGATGTGATCGTTATACTTTTTCTCTGCGTTGTTGTCAATTGTGACTGTGAGATAATTTTTGAGATTAATGAGTTTATCGTTGTTATGTAACTGTGAGGGAATTTAAAAGATTCATTATTTATGAGATATGTTATATTTTTTTTTTGTTTTGTCAAAAGATTGTTACTTGAAAGATATTTAATTAATTGTTACTTATTAGAATAACAAAATGTTTACCCTCTTCAGAAGGAACAGAAAATAAAGGCTGTATTAACAAGTGGTGTAGTATTACAAAAGCATATTATTTAACAGTTGGTCGCTTGGTAGTTTTGAAATACTATGCATTGTATACACATATAATATATATGTGTCTACATTATAATTCAATAAACATTTAAGAGACATCTAATTAATTGTTCGTTTTATTCCAAAAACAAATCTTACACCTCTTGTTGATTCACCTTACAGAATGAAGTAGAAGGCATGATTTTAACCTCCATTTTCAATCATATTTATCTTTTTCAGTACACTGGCTAGACTTTTGCGTAAAGTTTTGAACATCTTCTACAGGACAGGAGTATTTCCATCTTTCTGGAAGGTGGCGAACGTTCAGCCGGTACCTAAGAAGAGCGATGACAAGTACCCTGAGAACTACCGACCCATTGCGATATGCTCTACGCTCTCTAAAGTCGTGGAGAGTGTAATAAACTTGTACCTAATGCATTATCTGGAGCGCAACAAATTGCTTAGTGACCGTCAGTATGGCTTCCTTAGGGCTCGCTTTACTGGCGACCTCATCGGGTTCTTCACGGAGAAATGGAACCATTGTGTTTGCATCCTCGATAAAAGCAGGGTTGTTGTTCTGGATATTTCTAAGGCGTTTGACCGAGTGTGGCATAAAGCTCTCGTGTCAAAACTAATCTATATGGTGTTGGTGGTAACTTTGTTCGTTGGATCACGTGCTTTCTAAAGGACAGGTTGATTCATGTCATGGTTGACGGCATTTCGTCTAATGAATACGCCATCGGTGCTGGAGTACGGTAGGGTTCAGTCCTCCACCAACTATTCATTCCCAATTCATTCGTTTGCTGACGACAGCAGCATTTGACATTCATATTCCTTAAGGCATGTTCCTTCTTGGCGCTGCACAGTGGTAGAAATGGCCAATCAAGCTCCGATTAAATCAAATTTCAAAATCTATTTTAACAGAAAAACAGATTTGTATTTGATTACCAATACATCAGATAGATTACTGACATTTTTCATTTTGTTTTGCTCTCAATATTCGCACAGCTGTAAAGCTTCAAACACAGCATATGTTGCACCAGATGCAGCCAAAAACCTTTCCGCCTCTTTTAACAAGCAGCTGCAATTGTTCATTAAATTTCTCAAAGTGATTCTAAAATTCTTTTTAATTTTTTTATTTAAAGTTAAAGGTGTGTATTAACGAAAAAAAATGTGTTTGTGTCCAGTTTTTGTGTTTCGTGTTTTAGATTTGTTGTTGTTTTAAGTGCTAGTAAGAATTATAATGTTTTCCAATAAATTCACCTGTTGTAGAGGTAAACTTCTGTGATTCGAATGCAATCGATCTAATTTTATTTTTTTTAATTAATGTAGAATGTTGTTATGTGAAATGTTTAAAATGAGATGCACGTTTTTGCAACTTTTTTATAAATTAATTTTTTTAGTTACAATGTCAGTATCTAAGCGAGCGCTATTTTTGGTATGGTATGCGGAACATGACGCTTCTAAAAAATTTTCTGCCGTGGAATCCTATGTTTTCGACATCATAGATAAAAGCAAATATAATGAGGATTAATGCATTGAAATATCCAACAGGGTAAAAAATTTCACCACAAAAATAAGCATGAAATGGAGACAAAGCCACCGGGCTCGGATGATTTTTGAGAGAAATAACAAGGTCTGGGTAGATAGTGAAATTTTATTGGTAGACCCAACCCCAAGTACTGGGCGACCCAAAATAAGCTTCACGGACAGCCAGGAAAAAACAAAAAAGAAAACAGTGTCTGATATCGCCAAAGAAATCCCGTGCGATGAGCTCATGTCTGCGGGCAGCACTCGTTTACATAAGGCTGGCAAGAGGACTGCATCAGTAGTCGTATCAATGTTGAACTCCGATGAAAATTTGCCAAAAAGATTAAAATCTGCCATATTAACCAATAATAATGAAGTCATAAAATACACAGCAGAGGAAGCTTTAGCATTATATATTGATGGCGGTTATACAAAAAGGGTTTACATGGACTTGCAGAATGGAACTAAAAAGAGAAATGCTAATATATTTCCCACTTATGATGTTTTACTGTCTGCGAAAAAAATTTGCTACCCTGATGGGCTACAAGTTACTGATCATTCTTTTGAGGTGCCTTTACAATGTTTGGTTAATCACACAGTGGCCAGAATATTTGCAGCGCATTCCCAAGATTTCACAAACTCTGAGAGTAATAACGCTCTTAAGATAACTGCCATTTACAAATGGGGTTGTGATGGAAGTAGTGGCCACTCAACTTATCTACAAAATTTTGATAATGTTGACGCTTGTATGATTGACCAACATATGTTTACGGTGTGCTTGGTACCATTACAAATAGTTTTCGGTTCAACCATACTCCGGAAAAATGCCAAACCTTCATCAACTCGTTATTGCAGACCACTAAAATTACTTTGTCAAAAGGAAACAGCAGAATTAATCCGTGATGAAGTGAACAATGTTGAATCTCAAATAGCCAAAATTCAGCCAACGAAACTTCAAAATTATGAAGTTCATCATCAGTTCCATATGACCATGATAGATGGGAAGGTATTTTGTGTTGTGGCAGAAACATCATCCCAAAAGTGTGGAATTTGTGATGCATCATCAAAAAAAATATGAACAACCTTCAAATGGTGAAAAATTTGCCGTGCAAAGAAAACTTATACGAATGTGGATTATCAACTTTACATGCGTGGATTCGCTTCTTTGAGTGTATTCTGCATATCGCTTACAGAATTCCAATTAAAAAATGGCAGATTCGCAGTTGTGATATGGCGACTGTTGATAAAAAGAAAACTGAAATACAAACAAATCTGAGAAAAGAAATGGGTATACTGGTTGATATCCCAATGCCTGCATCAGGCACAACTAATAATGGCAACACATCCAGAAGATTTTTCCAACAATCAAAATTGGCTGCTCAAATAACTGGTGTTAGCAGTTTATTAATAATCGTTTCAGCGTTATTTTACGGACAATGGCTTCTGGATATGAAATCAATACGGACGCCTTTCAGCAGTACGCATACCAAAAAGCAACTATTTTTGTTGATTTGTATCCCTGGTTTTATATGCCCTCATCGGTCCATAAAATTTTAATACATGGTGCAGATATTATAAAATATGCTTCCCTTCCAATAGGTATGATGTCAGAAGAAGCTCTCGAGGCCAGAAATAAAGACCTTAGAAAATATCGCCTACATCACACTCGAAAAAATTCACGGAAAAACTCAATGGAAGACTTGGCACATACACTATTTGTTTCATCAGATCCTTTCATTACCATGTTATCGAAAAGTTCATTACCCTCTTCAAAAAAGGATGATATATATATGTATATCATCATAAAGGATGATATATAATAGATAAGGATATTATTAGTCTTCTTTGTAATACAGGTGAATAAAATAATATGTCATATGATAGCTTATCAGATACTGAGTAGAGCATTTTAATCTGAAAATTAAAAAAAAAATTATAAATAAAAAGCTTATTGAAAATATATGTTTTGCATTAATTTTGATTTATTCCAATGTTATCAATATACAAAAAATTTGCAGTTTCACAATATCAGCCTTTTTTTATGAAATATATGATGACTGAATAAGGCCTAAAATAGTTATTTGAACAGAAAAAAAAATTTTAAAAAAATATAAAAAAATAAAAAATTCAAATAAAAAAAATTTTAATATTAAAGTTCACTATATTTTTATCCCAAAAGAATAAGAAACATTAAATATATAAACTTCATTATGTTTTTCTGAATAAAAGAAATAATGTCTAAAATATGAAAAAAAGGTTCAACTTTCACCAAAAAAATAAAATATAAATATATTTTTAAAAGATTTTTTTTTGTTTACCATTGTAGATGGTTTTCAACTAAAAAAAAATATTACACAAACAAAAAAAAATTCCCTAAGCGCTATTAATTAAACGCCGCTAAATAAGTGTTTTCGACCACTGTGCGCTCTCGGCAATCAAGTGAAAATAAACAATTTTTTTACAAAAAAACGGTAGGAAATAATGGAAAATCGTTTTTTCGGAGTTAATAAATACACGAAAAATTATTTACAAAAAATTTTTCTCTAAATTTTTGACATTTTTTATGTATGCAAATGGGCGAAGACAACTGCAATTACTTTTTGTCAACACAACATGGCACAATTAATTGCATTAAATATTTATTCACACATACTTAATTCGTACAATAACCTATAAAACTATAACACATCATCATCTAGCAACTCAAGCAAATAATACAATTTGACAACAGTCAACAGTTCCTCTCTTTCGCCCTCAATTCAAACTCACTAACATCTTATTATTATTACACCACGAGTTCAACATTTCACGCACTAGCCTGAGGAGAATTCTGCATAAAGATCTCGGATTAATCGCTTACAAGGTCCAATTGACTCAACAATTAAAGCCCCACGACCATCCGCTTCGTTATCGCTTCGCAGTTTGAGCCAAAGAGCAGCTTGAATTGGACGACGATTTTGAGTGAAAAATCATCAACCATCTTCGGACGAGGCGCATTTTCATCTCGGCGGGTACGTTAACAAACAAAATTGCCGCATTTGGGGCTCGGAAAACCTACACGCTATTGTCGAGATGCCGATGCATCCACAGAGTGTGACAGTTTGCTGCGGATTGTAGAGTGGTCCATTATTAGACCATTTCTCTTCGGAAATGAGGCTGGGAACAAGGTTTCGGTCAATGGTGGGCGTTACAAAGCCATGTTTACCGATTTTTTTTGTAATGAAATTGGAGACATGAATTTGGACGACCTCTGGTTCATGCAAGATGGTGCGCCATGCCACACAGCCAATGCCACTACTGATCTTTTGCGCATTAAATTTCCAAATCGTGTTAACAGCCGTCTTCGCTATGTCAATTGGCTGCCTCGGAGCTGCGATTTGACTCCTTTGGACTTTCTTTTTGTGGAAAACCGTAAAGTACCGATGTTATGCCAAAAATCCAGAAACCATTCAAGCACTTAAGGCCAATATCATCCAAGCAATCCGTGAGCTACAGCCCGAAACCATCAACTAGGTCTTGGAAAATTGGAGTGACAGAATGCGCTACTGCGAAGCCAGCTTAGGCAACCACTTGAACGACGTTGTATTCAGAGAACGCAAATAAACTAAACGATATCCGAACCGATCGCTCAGAGGGTGATACAAAACCTTTATTTTTCATTCGTTTCGTTCGTGAAGCCTACCGAAACACGAAACTTTTCAGTGAAAGAGAGAACTAACGTAATTTTTATATTTTTCCGTAAAGTGTCAGTATAGAAAACGAAACCAAATCAAACGTTTCATTAATGATCATTGGTATGCAAAAGGCATTGAACTCAAACTCCGTGGAAAGAGTCAGCATGCGAATGATGCTTGCCTCTTCTATCGAGGTGATTTTGAATTTTGTTTTTGACCTTTTTGTCAATAGCGTTGTCATCATTCACTGGTTGATATTTGTGAACGTAGAAAAAAAAATTTTATTTGAAGATATAAAATCTGATATTCTAAGCCAACAAAGAACTAAAATATAAGGAAGTGATGTTATTGCACAAAAGTGTGGTATTTTTCTTATTCGTGTTGGTTGACACAAATACATAAACATTCACAAAGGGCCGTATTCAGTTGCATCAAAGAAGAAGGCTCAATTTGTTTCTGATTCGAATAACATATAAAACAGGTGTTTAGAGTTATACGGTATTAATAAAATGTTTGATAATTGAAGACCTAATAAATTAAAAGAAAATTGTATTGTAATACAGAATTATTTTACTCAGGGCCGTATTCAGTAAGATCGTTAAAGGAGGTCCAAATGGTTTCTAATTAGAATCACATATACGATAGATTCTGAGTTAAATTTACTGATTTTGGAGCTAATTTAATTATACAATATAAATATAATTAAATTATTATAAATTAAGGCTTTTTAAATGTATGATAATATAGTTTTGTTTTTATTATATTTCCACACCACCTATATCTTCTTTTTTTTTTAATATTTCATTAGGTAATAATAATATAATAATATAATATAATATAATATAATATAATTTGAGATCCAAAATATGCGGAAATCTGAAAAAAATTAAAAATAACAATTATATATCTTAAACTTTGCTGAAGACAAAAGCGCCCCAAAAGTGTGTTAAAGAGTGAAAAAATAATGCGCCCCTGAAGCAGTGATTGCGTTTTGACAACTATGGTCGCATCAAATTGGCGCGACTAATTTTTTTTACTGAGAAGACTTGTGAACAGCTGACGATCGCTCAGAAATGTCAAAAAAACACACTCCGTCTCGCTCACTCAATTTACGAAATTTGCCACAGTTCACGTACACTGTATGTGTAGACAACACCACTTCCTTATATTTTAGTTCTTTGTAAGCCAAACATTCATCAAGTTTGAGGCAAAATTGTTGATACGAAAATGCAAAACATGCAAACTGCGCAAAAAATGCTAACTGCGCAAAATAATGCGAGGTAGAGAAATTTTTTGTTGTTATCCGACGATCGTTTAACGAATCGTTGTTTCGGTTTCGTTTGTGTCTCTTCGTCGCTCAATCGTTTTGTTTTGTTAATGGTTTCGCTAGTGACAGACAGTGTTGCCAGAGGCCGAGCTCCAAATATCCCGTTCTCTTTTTAAAACGCCCTGTTTATACCGTTTTAAAAATAAAAAATCCCGAAAAAAATCCCATTCACAAACCTTGCACATAGCTTCATGTTTAATTACTCGTTAATTTTTTTGGCTTGTTTCTCTTTTTTACCTGGTAAAGTCAAGTCAAAAAGAAAACGAATCCGACCATCCAAAATTGAATTCTTCTTCTTTCTCTTTAAAATATTCACAGTGTAATTGTGTTCAAGTTCAATTCTTAAACAGCTTTGCAAGGGTCTTGCTTTAAACAGCAAGAGTATTGCTTTTAATGTAGGGGAGATGGCTGGGTTGTGAACCGGGTTTTGTTTTTGGGCTCAAACTTTTCCTCAGAATAAAGATACCGAATATCGTTGGAAAGGTGAATATACAGCGCAACTTTTTTATGCAGTCAGATTAGCGTTTTGATTAAAATTTAACTCTCTACTGCCAATTTTCTAAAGACGTGATTTTTTGGCTCTTCCAAAAATGTGGCTGGGTTGTGAAAAATCTGGCAAATACCAATAAAAGCCGGAAAATACGAAGTAAATCACCAATAATATTATAAGTTAGAGGCAAAACTAATGACGCCAATTAGGCTAAAAAATCGTAATGAATGGAAGTGTTTAGTCATAATTTTCTTCATCTTCATCCAAATCGGTGTCGCAATGTTTGCATGTGAAATACGAACGCCTTCCCATATTGACGCACTTCAAGTGAATAGGCCGGCCACATGTGTTGCATTCGATGGAGTTTTTGGGTGTCAGTTCTTTAGGCAAAAACCTCAAACAAATGCTGCAAAAATCAATATCCTCATCAGATGGTTTTGATGGTTCTTTTGCCTTAGGACGCTTGGATGGTAATGGTTGTGCCTTCTTCAGTGATGCTTTTGCTAGGGATTTTGACTTTTTTGCTGTTTTTTACTGCTTCAGATCATCAATTTTGTCTGGAGCAGTAAGCTCGCAGCTCTTCATTGCCTTTCGCAAAAGTTTTCACAGTTTCAAACACGATGTCTGCCACTGGCACAAGCAATATATCTGTACACTTCGGTGTAACTGCAAAAATTGCGTCATGTCAAAAGACAAATTTAGCAGTTGAAAGATTGGCGATATGTCAATTACTTACTTACTAACTTATCTGGCGCTTACAACCGTAGGTCGGTTTTGGCCTCGTATAAGAAATCTACGAAAATATAAGAAAAAAAGAAACGAAATTCCCTCGATAAGTAGGGAAAGAAAAAAGTAATGGTTCACAACCCATCCTGGTTCACAGCCCAGCCCTCTCTCCTAAATTTTTGAAATTAAAAAAAAATTTGAGAAACTCGACTTGAGCAAAAATCCCATTTTAGGGCTCAAAATCCCGTGCGCCCTTTTGAGGTTTAAAAAACCCGAAATATGGGCGAAATCCCAGGTTCTGGCAACACTGGTGACAGAAACCGAAAAACAAAACAGACGCCCAATCGTTGTTTTGTTGTTTGAATCGTTTTTGGTTCGTTCGCTTGAAAGATCCGAACGTAACAAAATAGAACGATTCGTTTTTGTTTATTTGCGTTCTCTGGTTGTATTCCATAATTAATGGGAATATTTGCTCTTACTAATAAAGCCATAATACATGGAAAAGATTTAATTTTGTTAATTTTATTGCATTTAAAAAAAAAACTTGTGTTTGGCCCACCTTGTATATATATATATATATCTCGAAAACAAGATATCTCAGACAGGCCCGTAGCCAGGATTTACCTAAGGGAGGGGGGGTTTAGATTAAAAAAAATATCGATAGCTTTTGATATCGATAAATAAAAAGGTATTTTTTATATAATTACCAGAAAGATGGGAAAAATCAGTGGCTAGAAATGGACAATACTTTGAAAAATGAATTTATAACAAATTTTTCACAATAAGCGACAAACTTGAAAAAACCACTTTAAAACTTTTTTGTACACCAAATACATAAAACAAAAATTAATTTACTTTATTTTTGTTTATTTTATATATTTATACTAGAGGACCCGGCAAACTTCGTCCCGCCCTAAATTCCAGCAATCACGATTACACCCGAAATTATTTTTTTATCGAACATTCATGATCAATAACAAATGGTGCTAATCGAATTTCAATTATTGATTGAATGAAAAACTCCAATATCCCATATTAACACGGAATGTAATAGGCTGCTATTATTCGAATTCAAAAGATTGTGCTGTCATATCATTTTATTGCGAATTCTATTAGAAAAATTTTTTAGTACATTTCAATTTGAATACAAATAGTTAGCTCAACTGTTAGTTTTGAAGCCATGCGGTGGTCCAAGGATCGATCCTCACAATGGGCAAACAAATAATTTTTTTTTTAAAGTTTTTTTTATTTATTGAAATGACAGCTTTTGTGATTTTTGGAGTAAAAAATGAATACTTTGGAGCTTTCTTCAAATATGGTTTATTAAGTGCTTAAATTGAATTTATCAACGAAAAGAAATTGGATGAAATATATTAAAAAAAAACGGAGTTATTTCCATCGAAAGTAATAAATACGAATTTCTGATAGTTTTTTGTTATTCTAAGGAAACGAAGTTATTAGAAAAAGACGCTGTACTAAAATTTTGTGCAATTTTGAAGATATGTGAATGTTTTTTGACAGAATTTTCTTTTAATTATTTAGACGCACAGTTTCGCTTATAAAAGTACGCTAGTAGGATAATTTACGTTTCTTGTAAAGGAGCAGAAGAAGGGGCGTGGTAAAAACCAAGTATGCCATTACCTCTATCTAGGATTCAAGTAATGTATGTGCCAAATTTGAGTTAAATCCGTCCAGCCGTTAAGATTTTTTGGCTATTTAAAGTTGTATGATGTGGCAATTCCCATACAAAATTACCAATTACGATTTTTTTTGATTTTTCCGCTGTTCCTTGAGGTTTTTGTAATTTTCTTTCTTTCTAAACCACATTTTTATTAAGGCAAACAATACAAAAAAAGATTTATTAAAATAGGCCCAGCCGTTTCTGAGCCTTAGCAAGACTAACGCACACGCATTTGATTTTTATATATATAGACTAGCTGGTACCCGACGCGTTGCTGTCGTAGCGGAAATAATTTCTATCTCTATCTGAATCTCAAACTCAGTCTCAATCTCAATCTCAATCTCAATTTCAATCTCTATCTATCTCTATCTATATCTCTATCTCTATCTCTATCTCTATCTCTATCTCTATCTCTATCTCTATCTCTATCTCTATCTCTATCTCTATCTCTATCTCTATCTCTATCTCTATCTCTATCTCTATCTCTATCTCTATCTCTATCTCTATCTCTATCTCTATCTCTATCTCTATCTCTATCTCTATCTCTATCTCTATCTCTATCTCTATCTCTATCTCTATCTCTATCTCTATCTCTATCTCTATCTCTATCTCTATCTCTATCTCTATCTCTATCTCTATCTCTATCTCTATCTCTATCTCTATCTCTATCTCTATCTCTATCTCTATCTCTATCTCTATCTCTATCTCTATCTCTATCTCTATCTCTATCTCTATCTCTATCTCTATCTCTATCTCTATCTCTATCTCTATCTCTATCTCTATCTCTATCTCTATCTCTATCTCTATCTCTATCTCTATCTCTATCTCTATCTCTATCTCTATCTCTATCTCTATCTCTATCTCTATCTCTATCTCTATCTCTATCTCTATCTCTATCTCTATCTCTATCTCTATCTCTATCTCTATCTCTTTCTCTATCTCTATCTCTATCTCTATCTCTATCTCTATCTCTATCTCTATCTCTATCTCTATCTCTATCTCTATCTCTATCTCTATCTCTATCTCTATCTCTATCTCTATCTCTATCTCTATCTCTATCTCTATCTCTATCTCTATCTCTATCTCTATCCTCTATCCATCTCTATCTCTATCTCTATCTCTATCTCTATCTCTATCTCCATCTCTATCTCTATCTCTATCTCTATCTCTATCTCTATCTCTATCTCTATCTCTATCTCTATCTCTATCTCTATCTCTATCTCTATCTCTATCTCTATCTCTATCTCTATCTCTATCTCTATCTCTATCTCTATCTCTATCTCTATCTCCATCTCTATCTCTATCTCTATCTCTATCTCTATCGCTATCTCTATTTCTAAGTGGAACGACTCGTGTAAATTGATAACCAAATTTCGAGGCTATGCTACCCATAATTCCAAAGTTATTCGATATCGCAAATTTGGCTTGTATGGGCGGAGCCACACCCCCTTGTTCAATGACGTCTCAGTTTTCTAGTTGATGGATATCACCCAATAGTAATTCCATACTGAATTTCGTTGTTATACGACTTTTTGTTCCAAAGCTATCTGATATCAAAAATTTAAAGTGTATGGGCGGGGCCACACCCCCTTTTCCAAAGCCCATCCCAGTTTTATAGTAGAAATATTTCCCCAAGTGGCAACTCCGTACTGAATTTCATTATTATACGGCATTTAGTTCCAAAGCTATTCGATATCATAAATTTGAATTGTATGGGCGGTGCCACACCCCTTTGGCCTATACTTGCTCAATTTTGCCAGTCGAAAGACACAACTAAATAGAACGTTCTAACCGAGTTGCATTAATGTGTGACTTATAGCTCGAAAGTTATACCGAAAATTTGGTCTGCTGAAAAAGTGCCACGCCCCACGTCCAACGCCCATAAAATTTTACCTGTGGAACGGCTCTTGTAAATTGAGGTAGAACACCGAATTCCGATGCTATGCGACCTATAACTTCAGAGCTATTCGCTACCGTAGATTTGGGTTGTATGGGAGGTGCCACGCCCCCTTATTTTAGGGGGATGAAAAATAGATGTTGTTCGATTCTCACCCCTGACTAATATCCTCGCTAAGGATCACGAAAATCGGTCAAGCCGTTTCGGAGGAGTTCGATCACGCACCCCGTGACAGAAGAATTTTATATATTAGATTAAGTCTTCTTATTTTTGTTTGTTAATTCTAATAACACAGCGTCCGATGTGACACTGCAATCCCTATGTATGCTTAAGGATGCACACCCATTTAACATAAAAAACGTATGTTCTATAATATCAAAACTGTCGTTTGTTGAGCTCAATTTGTTTCGGCTATATATCTTGCTTATCGTTGCACTGTCATTTTGGAATACAGAAAGACGCTAAAAAAATAAAATTTTCAAGACAAACTTCTAAAATGACAATAATTAAGTCTCTTATATTATTATTTTAATAATTTACTTGCAAACTTATATCGGTTTAAAATCTATATATATAAAAAAATGTTGTCAAATCTGTTTGTGACGAGTGTTTGAGAGTTCGGCTGTGTAAAAAAAAAATCTGCCGATACCATTTTGTAGGGTACGTTCTCTAGATGGTTTTAAAAAAAATTTATTTGAAAATGACAAGGGGGCGTGGCACCTCCCATACAACCCAAATCTACGGTAGCGAATAGCTCTGAAGTTATAGTTCACATAGCATCGGAATTCGGTGTTCTACCTTAATTTACAAGAGCCGTTCCGCAGGTAAAATTTTATGGGCGTTGAATGTGGGGCGTGGCACTTTTTCAGCAGACCAAATTTTCGGTATAACTTTCAAGCTATAAGTCACACATCAATGAAACTTGGTAGGAGCGTACTATTTAGTCGCGTCATTCGACTAGCAAAATTAATCAAGTATAGGCCAAAGGGGTGTGGCACCGCCCATACAATTCTAATTTATGATATCGAATAGCTTTGGAACTAAATGCCGTATAATAATGAAATTCAGTATGGAGTTTCCACTTGGTGATATATTTATACTATAAAACTGGGATGGGCTTTGGAAAAGGGGGTGTGGCTACGCCCATACACTTAAAATTTTTGATATCAGATAGTTTTGGAACTAAACGTCGTTTAACAACGAAATTCAGTATGGAATTACTATTGGGTGATATTCTTCTACTAGAAAACTGAGACGTCATTGAACAAGGGGGTGTGGCTCCGCCCATACAAGCTAAATTTGCGATATCGAATAACTTTGGAATTATAAGTAGCATAGCCTCGAAATTTGGTTATCAATTTACACGAGTCGTTCCACTTAGAGATAGAGATAGAGATAGAGTTAGAGATAGAGATAGAGATAGAGATAGAGATAGAGATAGAGATAGAGATAGAGATAGAGATAGAGATAGAGATAGAGATAGAGATAGAGATAGAGATAGAGATAGAGATAGAGATAGAGATAGAGATAGAGATAGAGATAGAGATAGAGATAGAGATAGAGATAGAGATAGAGATAGAGATAGAGATAGAGATAGAGATAGAGATAGAGATAGAGATAGAGATAGAGATAGAGATAGAGATAGAGATAGAGATAGAGATAGAGATAGAGATAGAGATAGAGATAGAGATAGAGATAGAGATAGAGATAGAGATAGAGATAGAAATAGAGATAGAGATAGAGATAGAGATAGAGATAGAGATAGAGATAGAGATAGAGATAGAGATAGAGATAGAGATAGAGATAGAGATAGAGATAGAGATAGAGATAGAGATAGAGATAGAGATAGAGATAGAGATAGAGATAGAGATAGAGATAGAGATAGAGATAGAGATAGAGATAGAGATAGAGATAGAGATAGAGATAGAGATAGAGATAGAGATAGAGATAGAGATAGAGATAGAGATAGAGATAGAGATAGAGATTGAGATAGAGATTGAGATAGAGATAGAGATAGAGATAGAGATAGAGATAGAGATAGAGATAGAGATAGAGATAGAGATAGAGATAGAGATAGAGATAGAGATAGAGATAGAGATAGAGATAGAGATAGAGATAGAGATAGAGATAGAGATAGAGATAGAGATAGAGATAGAGATAGAGATAGAGATAGAGATAGAGATAGAGATAGAGATAGAGATAGAGATAGAGATAGAGATAGAGATAGAGATAGAGATAGAGATAGAGATAGAGATAGAGATTGAGATTGAGATTGAGATTGAGATTGAGATTGAGATTGAGATTGAGATTGAGATTGAGATTGAGATTGAGATTGAGATTGAGATTGAGATTGAGATTGAGATTGAGATTGAGATTGAGATTGAGATTGAGATTGAGATAGAGATAGAGATAGAGATAGAGATAGAAATCATTTCCGCTACGACAGCAACGCGTCGGGTATCAGCTAGTTCTATATAAAAATAACCACGATTAGAATAACGACATTTTCTTGTATTCCTGACTTTTGTAAACGCCACAATGAAAAGGTAAGAAAATTTTATTTAAAAAGTTTTTATTATCATTCGGTAAAATTACCAAGAGGTTGTGATCCTGAACCTCCAAAACCAGTGCTAAAAAATACGCAAAACTTGCAATAAGCTGCATTTTCCAATTTGGAGTAAACCAACCAATGCCAACGATTCAACCAAGAATGCTTAAATCGGAGTTTGCGAGAACCGCTGGCAGGAAAATTAAAATTTGGTGGAGGCACATAAATGCTTTGAAAACTTTCAAAGCGGTTCGAATCGAAAATATTGCTCATCAACTTGGAAATATCGTTATTTGGACACTGATATACTCTCGAAGTCGAAGGCAGTTCCGATGAATCTAATGTTTTCTGGAACAATTTCTACAATCATACACACAAACTTAGAGTTATAAACATTAAAAGTAAAATATTAATACCGCAACTTGTACCACCGGTTTCTACATAGCTGTCAACATTAAAGCTTCCTACAACTGCAGGTTACAAAGGAAGTTCTGAAGACTTTTCAGATTCCAAAGTTTCTTGAACGTTTTCTGCAATACAGATGAAATATTATTCGGATTTTGTCGGTTCCGCATCAAGCAAAAAGCTAATCCATTAATACATATTCAATCAATGCAAACACGCTACAAAAAAAAACAGAGCTTTCAAACATTCAGAAATATTCGGCAACTTTTTAACACATTTACGCATTGATAAAGGAAAAAAATCATTTACAGTTGCGGCGAACTAATTAAGAACGTGATGACAGGAAATACTTTTTGAGTTTTTCAATAAAAACGAATTAGAGAATTTGTGTTTTTTGTATATTTATTCATAAACCAGATATTAACTTAACATAAACAAAAATAGTTTCTTCCTTTAACACATAACGTTTCGTTTATGTTCAAAACTAAATATTCCATAGAAATATGAGATGGCAAACTAATTAAGAACGATTAAACAAATTTTAATTAAATTGACTTTAGTTGAAAAATATGCTAATATTTTGTTGCAAAACCTTTGTTTGCGATGACATCTCGACATCGTTTAGGCATAGAGT
Source organism: Pherbina coryleti (assembly GCA_943735915.1). NCBI lineage: Eukaryota > Metazoa > Arthropoda > Insecta > Diptera > Sciomyzidae > Pherbina > Pherbina coryleti. Next base: position 91,548,859 of record OX030952.1, read on the forward strand.
TAATTAAAGCCTGGCATTTTTCTGGTGGTATATCATTCCAAGCTCGCTGGGCAATTTCATAAAGTTCATTTAAATTTCCAATTTTGTGTTTTGAAATTTCTCTTTTAAGCGTATTCCAGAGGTTTTCTATGGGATTCAAATCCGGGCTGCATGATGGCCATTTGATAACATCAACAGAATTTTGTTCCAACCATGATTTAGTTGATCTGGCCGTATGCTTTGGGTCGTTATCCTGCATAAATTTCCATGTAATTGGCAAATTCTCCTCTGCATATGGTAGCATGACATTTTCTAAAATGCTTATGTACTTCTCTGAGTTCATAATGCCTTCTATGCGGTACAAGGGCCCAGTTCCTTTAAATGACATACAACCCCAGAGCATCACACTTCCTCCTCCATGCTTTAAACTTACTGTTGTGTACTTGGGATTAAATTCTGCGTTTCTTGGCCGTCGGACGTATTGTTTTCCATCATTTCCCACTCGATTGATCTTAGTCTCGTCACTCCAGAGTATTTTTTTCCATTGAGAAATTGTCCAATCTTTGTGCTCCTTTGCAAAATCTAACCTATTTTGTCTGTTTTTTTTTAGAGAGCAATGGCTTTTTCCTTGATGCTCTGCCGAAGAGCTGATTTTCATTTAGTCTTTCTCTTATAGAACGTACAGATAATGCATTGGGGTCCTCACCAAAAACCAGGCTTTGTATTTCCTTAGCGCTTAGAAATGGGTTAGTTTTCGCAGCTCGAACAATCCTGCGGTCCACCGCTTCTGTTGTTTTACGTGGACGTTTGCGTCTGGGGACCGACTCATGAGTCTTATATTTCTTTAAATGTTGTACAGCATTATACACCATAGTTTTCGAGCATTTTAATTTTTTTGCAATGTCTCCATAGGACATGTGCCCATCTGAGTGCAGTTTGTAAATAGCATCTCTTGTGCCAGGATTACAGCTCTTGTTCTTACCCATTTCTACAAAAAATTAAAACAATTTGCTTTCACTTACTTAAATGAAACCTTTTTCAATCTTACATACCAAAAATTATTGAATACCTTTGTAAATATTAAATGAAATTTATTGAAAAATTAATCGTTTTTAATTATACCGCCGCACGAATATCGAATGATTTTGTAAAAACTGTTTTACTTGCAAACAAACAAACAACAATGAATTACACTAATGCAATTTTAAAGAGTACATCTCAAGTCTTAAATATAACGGGACGCTTTCTTGGGTTGCCACCTTCAAACAATAATTATATGGGATTCATTGCAGTTTCGCCAGTGTTCTTAATTAGTTCGCCGCAACGTAAATCAAGCACTTACTTTCCACCGCTCTAGCCTTTTTTAATTCTGGTTTCTGCAGCCAATTAAGTAGAATCATTTTTGTAGTTTTGGGACAGTAAAATTAACAATAGAAACTCATAAACTTATCTAACGAAACTCAATCAAAATTTCACCACTTTCACGTAACACCTGTTAACGCAATAAATTCTTAAATTGCTGGTGGTAAACAAAGTTCAATTGAATGTATCGAACTTTTTTCGATACTTAAGCATGTTGATGTTTTCGATGTTGCTGGTTACACTTGCAGTTTGCACTGTAAGAGAAAAAAGACGCACGTGCAGCAAGTATTCGCAAATTGGCAAAGTTATATTAATTCTAATATATTATTTTTTTATACTTTTTGGACCATAAGGGGGGGGGGGGTTTTAACCCTAAAAACCCCCCCTTGTCTACGGGCCTGATCTCAGATAATCGAACGGTATATCAAAATGTTTGTATTATCACAACATATCAATGCTAAGTACATTCCAATGACGGTTTTCTATTTATATTGATGGTATGGAACAAATAATCCAAAAAATAGTCTTTAGGTCCAACTATAGACCCAACTGGCGGCGGGTTGCGGCCATTCTATCTGGATGAAATTTAAGGAACTTGAATTTGGCACCAAATGACACATTTTGACCATGTTTAACCATGTACATTTGTATTTCGAAAAAAAAATTCCCATATAACGTGCGGCCACTCTATTGAGGATGTTTTAAGCAAATATTCCGTTAGATATTTAATTACAGCTTAGCTGATGAAAATTTTGAGTGTCACAATTAATTTTCACAGCCTAAGACAGGAAGTTTTGATTTTGTTGAAGTGAAACTTGCTATAAATAATAATTTTTTTTAAAGAAAGCATTTCTTTTTATAGTAAATATGGCCGACTTACCTTTAAGGCAATATGTTCGTTATATATGTACCTTAAAAGAGTTGACTTAATACATAAACACACACACAAACACCAGCATACGGAAGCAATTTTCAAATTTTAAATTTAAATTTCGTGTCCCTTTTATCGGCTCTTATCTTTTATAGACAAGCAAAAAAGGAATTATTAATTAGGAAATTCAGCGAACACAAATTTGCACTGTACACTGTCGGATGCAAACGTGGATTATAAACATAGCACTTAAAGCTGTTCATTTATGGTCGGGGGCTCTTAAGCACATTATTCAGTCCTTAAAAGAAACAAAAATAAAAATCACCATTTGACCCAAATGACTTTTCTTCATTAGCAGCCCCAATTATGCTGTGCAGCTATACTGGAATAGCTCATGACTAACAAAATTTTCCATACAAACAGGAAGCTTTTTACTTTAAGCATTACGTAATGTAATAGAAAAAGTTAAATAAGCCAAGAGAAAAATCTTTTTAGGCTTTTTTCAAACACTTTCAAAACTGCTGTCAAGATTTCAGCCATATTACTAGGCTCTTTGACAAGCTTTGCGTTACTTGAAGAGGATTTATGAAAGATAATGTACTTAAATGATCAAATTTAACATAAATACCATCTATAAATTCCCAATTGTCACTTCACATTTGCATAGTCAATAAATTATTTATTTTAAGTTCAATTAATCGGAAGTGCAACTTACCGTCATTTATTGTGATAATGATTACAACTTATCCGATAAATAAGTCAGCCGAAAACGTAGTTAGTCTGTCCAAATTCGCAAAAAAAAAGACTTGGTAAAATTTATGAGCAGTTTTATTCGCAATGCAGGAGTTACTTCAAGTAACCAACCAACCAGCCACACAAAGTGTTGACATCTCATAGGCTTGTGTTAATTGCCGCCAAATTCAAATGATGATAAATCAGTTGCTGTTGATCTTACAACAACGATGGACGCATGCAACAGAGTTTTGAAATTGAACTCGCTATAATAAAATTGGGAGGAAAAAAAGAAAATGCAATAAAACACCAAAAATACCAAAAAGAGTCAGGTCGTCGAGCCATTCATAACACTTGCATGCAATTTGCATTTTGCTGCAATCCTACGATCACTTGTAAGGAAGCTGATGCCAGACCAACCACACACAATCACACTGGCTGCCACCAAGTCAGTTGGTGGTGGTGATAGTGGTGTTAGTAGTCGCAGCAGTCGTCGGGTGCCACCGCGGTCGCTTCACGTTGATCGCATTTGAATAATGAAATTATTGCTTTTAATTTGTCGTTGATTTATTTGCCGCAGGGTGATCATCAGCTATGAATTGCTTTTATTTACAAGCATGTGAAAAATTTCAGTCCGACTGGTTTTGAAAACTGCTGCATTTCCGTTTGAAGGTGTTGAATGATGCTTAGATTTTGTTTATGCTCTGCGAATTGTTTGAATTTGCTTTGAATTTGACGTTTTTGAGATATTTTGTCGGGTTGCCTTTAATGTTTCGTTTAATCTTAACTTGTTTAGATATTTTATGACAGCCGTTAAATTGTTTTTATCGTGTGCCACTTTCTTTGCCTTTGTCGGGACTTCAAAATAATAAAAACGCATTTATTGCTGCTCTTATCGTAAATATAAATAATGTGATGATTACTCTACTTCTTATATTATAACTGGTTTTTCTTTTCCCCAAATTGGTTTTTCATATTCTTAAATAGCCATTCACAGCTAATATATGTTAAATGACTTACATTTATCCAACACATTTATTGCAAACAGAAGTCAATAAAATGTAATAATAATTAAATTAATCCAATAAAATAAGATCCAAGATAAATGCAATAATGTTTATTAATTTAATTGATTTCTCCTGTAGGTTTGTTGCTTGGTGACGACGTACGGTGGTTTCAAAGTGGAATTATATCTTTTTTTTTCATGTTGTCATTTTTGTTCGTTTCTGTTAAATTTTAGTTTAGCAATGTTTCAATATCATATTTCCAAAAAAATTTCTAAGTTAAGTCATCTTAGTTTTTATGGACGAGTCATAATTTGAAGCCGTTTTCCGGTAAATACCAGGGTGCGGAGAACGATCAAAATACGATTGTTCTCACAATTAATCACTGCTAATAATTTCATGCTTTCAATTTCTCACGAGCAGTGTTGCCAAGTCAGTGCTTTTAGCACTAGATCTAGTACTTTTTGATGTCCCAAAACGCGTTTTTTTTTTAAAAAAGCACTAAATTTAAAAAAAAGCACCAACATTAGTGCATTTTCATTTTGAGTTTAGTGCTTTTAGTGCATTTTGATTGTTAACCTAGGAATATTTTCTTGCAGCTCTGAATTAGGAAATTAATATGAATTTCCGAACGCATATTTTCGAAATATGGTTTACTACTAAACACTAGATGTGTTGTGATTCTTTTAATATACCTGATGAAATTCTTTGCAAAATTAATTCTGCTAAAACTAAAAAGTCAGATTATTATATACCAAAGAATCTAAACTTTATTCAGAAGATGATTCAGCTGGTTATGATGAAGCAAAAATGCTGTATTCTTTGATAAATTTAAAAAAAATAATAAGTCAGATTTGTGTTCATTCCTCTTTCGTCTGTTTGTTTTTGCTTTTTTTTTTTTTAGAAACTAAATGCTTAAATATTTTTCGAAAAATTAAATTAAAACTTTTAAGTATTTTTTTCAGTTTTGTTTTAAAAATAATGTTTATTTAAAACCATGAGTTATAAATAAGAATATCTTTAAAAAAATTTTGCATAAAATGTTTTATTTAATTTTTTGTTCAATAATCATTTTAGGAACGCATAGTTTTGTAGCGTGTCAAAATGTCTTTTGCAGCTTCATAAAGCACTGAATACACTAAACGAAAAACATTTCAAAGTTTATAAGTCAGCTAAGTTAGAAAATTTTGTTTGAAGCCTACAAAACTTGAATAATTCAACAAGAAAATTTTCTATATGTACTTGTACAAAGATCTTTTCTTTGTTTTCCCTAAACGAAATCTTATTAAACAAATATCGAGGTAAAACAAGATAACTTAAGGAAATTGTATTTTGTATGAAAATTCGAAATAAAAATTATAGATTCACCTAAAAAAAAACAACAAAGTTTCCTAAAAGTTTTTTAGTTGAATCAACAAAAAAAAAAAAAAAAAAACAAATTTGTAAGTAAAAGGAATACAAGTTTATTTTATCATATACTCGATACTCAGATAACTTTACATAAGTTTTTGCTGTAGTAACTAATTTTATCTACTCTTTAAAAGGTTTCTTTTTTAGTGCTTTTTATTTAAAATTACGCGTTTTGCTATTCAAGTTGGTGTTTTTTGGCTTGGAATTGTTGGCAACACTACTCATGAGTGAGAAAGTTATGCGACGAACAAAAGCATTAACGATCGCTCACCATCAAAAGCAAAGTTCGTAAATATCACGAACGAAAAAACTTCGCTGCAAGCGTCGTTGGCTCGCTCACTCATGATCGTTCTTTGGTTGTGAACGCTCATTTTAAAATTCGATACGTAACTCTTATTGTGAAGATTGAATCTTTAATCGTTCGTGAGCGTATTTTTGCAGTGATACATTGTTACTCTGACAGGGAAGAAATAAGTAAAATTTTGTTCAATTAAAAAAAGACAATAAAGTAGAAGAAAATTGCATAAAAAAAAAAACATCAAGAATTATAAAATAAAAATAAATTAGAAATTCAGAATATTTAGCGTAGTTATACAGGTTGTCATATATTGTTTGTTCTTTTGATGGTTTAAATGTATGTATATAAACATCCATAGCACTACAAAATATATGTAATCGACCTGTGTAATTAATATTAAATAAATATTAAAATTAAATAAAAATATTAAAATAAAATAAAAGTACAAAGTATAAATTATATAATTAAAAAACAAAACCAAAAACAAAACGAAAAGAAAAACACTCTTCAACTGATACAAAATATGTAATTAAATTATATAAAAATTTGCTTCTTCATAAGAGGCAATAATTTTTGCCTATTAATATATTTGATACTCTGTACATTTTTCAAATTAACCAAGCGAATGCACAACAAAGCAATTTAAGTAATAGATTGTTTCTATCTGCTTTCGTCCGTTTCACAAGAGAATGAATTTAAAGATTTCTTCCCTCTGCGCTTTACTCATGAACTTTAAAAAAGTCGTTCACGAACGATTAAAAATTCAATCTTCTCACGATAACTCATTTTGCGATTGTATTTTCTTATGATAAATACTTTAGATATTGAACGTTCACGATATATGCAGTTATTTTATGTAAACATGTTTCTCATGAGTGAGCTACCAAAAGCGATTGTTCGTAAAGTTGAGCGCGTGAGCAAAAAATCATTGCATTTAGTCTCTCGTTAAAGAACACGAAGGCAATGTTTTCGTGATCGTTCGATTTCAAAAGAATTTATCATAATAAAATACAATCGCAAAATGAGTTTCCATGAGAAGATTGAATTTTTAATCGTTCGTGAGCGAATTTTTCCGCACCCTGGTAAATACAGCTTTAACATAATTGCTTGTATTCACTTAATTCTTTTTATATATTTACAACTAGCTTTTTCCCGTTACGCTTTGCTGCACCTTATCTACACAAGTGTCGGGAAATGTTGCAAAGCCTTCAAGGTTATTATTTCTAAACCATCTCGTACTCGAAACATATTTACTGCCCAAATTTGAGCTCAATAGGTCCAGTAGTTTTGGAGACCATTGCAGCGCCCTCTATCATAATTTTTTTTTTTTTGCTTTTTTCATTTCCCAGTAGTAGGGTAATAACAAATAGTAACTCCATACTAACTTTCTATGTTCTGTGTCTTTTACTTTCATAGCTATTCTGAATCGTAAATTTGGCTTGTATGGCCGGAGCCACACCCCCTTGTCCAATGCATGTCATCTTTTCTAGTAGAAAGACATTACCTGGACAGACATTAGGAAAGACATTAGGCTCGTGCCTGTTTTTCAGTAGAAAACCTGGTCAATTAGTAATTCCATACTGAGTTTCATTGTTATACGACACTTAGTTCCAAAGCAATTTGATATCATAAATTTGGTCTGTTTGGGAGGAGCCATTCTCCCTGATCTAATGCTCGCTTGAATGCAATGATACTCAACCTTTTCTTTCTTCGGGCCACATACATACATTTGAAAAGTTACGCGGACCCCAATACTATACTGGTATGACGAAAAAAAATCATGAAACCCCTCTTTTTGTAGAAACCATTTATTTTGAAAATGAAAAACTAACCCTGCAAACATTTTTTAAGTGTCTCAAAAAAAAAATTACTCTAAAAAGAGTCTTTCTTATGCGTAAGTATTAAAAAGACTCCTAAAGGAATCCTTGATATGATTGTAAAATGATTGCTCAGAAATAAGACTCTAAAAAGAGTATTTTTTAGGCATGTCTTATGAGTAGGCAATTATGTAAAATGACTGCTCAAAAATAGAACTCTTAAAAAAGCCAATATTATGCTTGCTTTATTAGTTCTCATAAAAAGAACTCATTAAAAAGTACTAAATAAGACGGTATTTTGATTATTCATAACAAGACTCACAACAGGATTATACTTCTCAGCAATATTATGACTCTTTTGAGACTCATATAAATAAGTTTTTATCGTCATAATGCGTTTAAAAAAGACTCTTTTATGAGTACATTTTCATAAGTTATGGGCTTCAAAATATGATTCATAATAATGATTGCTTTATGTATCATTTTGGACTCAAAATTAAGACTCTTTTAAGACTTATATTTAGTATACTTTTAAGATTCATTATAAAGGCTCTTTAAAAAATTATAATAAAAACTCTTTTAAAACTCTTTTAATAAATTAGTCTTTTTGGACTCAAAATTAGGATTCTTTTAAGTCTAATATTTAATACTCTTTTAAGGATCATAATAAAGACTCTTAAAATACTTTTTTCAAACTCATATAGATTAGTCTTTTGGACTCAAAATTAAGACTCTTTTAAAGCCATATTTAATACTCTTTTTAGAATCATGTATAGGAATCTTTAAAGACTTATAATGAAGACTCTTTCAGAACTCATAGAAGTAAGAATGATCCGTTTAGGTTGAAATATATTTTTAGATTCAAATTTATTTAAAATATTTTATAATTGAAAAATAAAAAAATAAAAACAAGGACAAAAATATTTTTTTAAACATCTCAAATAACAGAATAATAATAGAACATATCGCTTATCAGCATACTGTTCGTCAAAATATAAAATAGTGAAAAAAGTAAAATTCAAAAATATTTTTTTTTTAATATAACACTCTCACGACAGATCAACCATGTAGTCGATCTATGTTTATTTGCTACAACAAAATATTCTTCTTCCCATTTGTCTTGAAACGTTCTCTTTTTGTCGGATATTTTCCGATTGCATTTCGATTGAAGACATTCCCGCCATTATGGGTAATTAAATTATAGCAAAATAATACTTTATAAGAAAGAAAAAATGCTGTTGTATCCGTGTTTCACGTAGTACTTTGTACTTTATTTACTTACAAAGTATTTTACGTACTAAAAAGTACTTTATTTACTATAAAGTAGTACTTTATTTTCTTTGTAATTTGCAACCTATCACTTGCAACCTGTCACCAAGGTTGCACAACTTTAATACCATTTTGGATACTGGTGTAATCCTTAAGTACGGAGTACCAAATTCTGTACGTTTTAGCCGAAATGAATCTCAAGATATCTGAAATTTAGAACGATTTTTCTAAATCATGTTCCTGATAATAAATGTGTTTAGGGTCATACATAAAAAATTGGCGGGCCGCATGCGGCCCGCGGGCCACAGGTTGAATATGATTGCTCTTATATATAGTGATCACCTATTGAGACCATAGCATCTACATACCAAGTTGCACTATCAAAACATGAACAACTCAGGAATTATAATGATTTCTAAAATGTAGGCGTATATAAAGTTCGTCCACGCCCATTTTATAGTTGCTCATAGTAATCATGCGAACATAATTCCCAAATTTTAGTACGATACGACCAGAACCGTCTTAAATATAGTATATTTATTGATTTGTGGGAGCTAAAAGGGAGTGTGGAAAATTTTTACCATGGCCAATTGACATCGCCAAGACGTCTGATAACATGAATTGGGAATTTAGTGCGCAAAAGATCGATTGTAACATAGGCTGTGTGGCACAGCGTGCAATCCTGCATGAACCAGAGGTCGTCTAAGTTCATGTCCCCAATTTAAGTAAAAAAAAGTCGGTTAACATAACTCTGTAACGCCCACCGTTGACCGAAACGTTGTTGCCAGCCTCATTTACGAAGAAAAATGGTCCAATGATGGCACCACTTCACAATCCGCACCCAACTGTCACTCTCTGTGACATCGCATGCATCGGCTGCTCGACAATAACATATGGGTTTTCCCAAGCCCCATATACGGCACTCAAATAACGAACTGTTTGGGCTACACAGTACTCACTTTGGAAATAAGTTTCCAATATTTCCCAACGTTGTTTAAGCGTAAAGCGACTCATTTCTTTCCGCAGAGGTATGTTATAATACTGACTTTATGTTATATGTGATATGGAGCGGGAAATAACTGTCTGTGTCAAAATAACCTATGATTTGAAAAGAAACCACTAGATGGCTCATCCTGTGAGACGTGAGCGCCAGTGCGTTGTCATGGTGGAAATACACTTTTTTCTTCGCAAAAATACGATCGTTTTTGCTTCAAATCAATGTCAATTCTATCCAACAGCTGTAAATAATATTCTCCAGTTACCGTTTCACCCTTTTCAAGGTAATCGATATGAATGACGATGTGAATGACCTTGTTGGATGAGAAACCAACCTTTCCCTTCATTGCTGCATGTTCAAGTTGAGAAGTTAAGTGCTTTGACTGTTTCTTGGTTTCTGGTATATTGTGTTATATTCATGTTTCGTCTATAGTTATGAAACGGCTCAAAAACTCCTTCGGATTGTCAACAACTACTTTGAAGTGGTCCCACGGCAGCGCTTATGGTCGAGTGTTAGCTTCGCAGTACCCATTGTGCGGATAGCTTTTTCATGTGAAATGTGATGTACTCGCTCGGCTGAGATGGCAATAGTCTCAGCCACCTCACGCACTTTTATTCTCCGATCGTCCAATAGTATTCCATGGATTTGATAGATGAGTTCTGGCACGACGACATCTTTTGGGCGACCTGAACATTGAGCGTCAATTGTGCCTGGTACGACCACAACGGAATTCAGTAAAGCTTTAAAATTGATATACGTTGAAATACGCGAAGTTTTTTCTTTCATTGGCTGTCAAATGCAAACTTAATGACGCAGCTTGCTCAAAATTTGACAGTAGTCTGCTAACTGATGGATGTCGACAGGAATACATCGACAGTAATGTATTTAAGGTACTACGCGGGAGATTCAAAAAGTCACCGAAATTCAAAAAGTCAATTTGCTCTCGTAATTTTTATGGAATTTATGAAGGTTTTGCTATTTTGATGACGTCATTGTGCATGACAAGTCGGCGTTGTGTCCATTCAATGTAAAAAAAGTTTTTAAGTATAGCTTATGCTCAACATTTTTAAGGAGTTAGACGAATATTCGTGGAATTGGTAGATTTAACCATTTTGATGACGTCACCGATTTAAACAAATTTGAAGCGTAGAGTGCGTCTTTGAAATCAAAGCTTATGTGAACTATTTAAGATTATAAAAAAAAAGCTCAAGCCTGTGTTAGATAACACGGGCGCATAGGTCAGACGTAGAATACGTTAGTCATTAACAGCCTTATTCAATAGATTTCCTTAAACAACCTTTAAACGCTTGTTTAGTTACGCACTGTTTAAGGCTAAGTGAAACATGTTGTGTTTTTGATAAAATCGTGAAACATGTTGCGCTACTCAGAAAAACAGGTTTTTTTCTTGTTGCGAAGATCACAAATCATTTAAATTTTGTGATTGTGTTTGTAATTGCCATTTCTATCAACAAAAATAGCGAAAATTTGCAACAATGCACTTTTTCGCAATTTTGTTTAATTTCTATGAAGCTGGCATTTTTTCGCAAAATTCAATTTCATTGGATATGATTGCGGAGGCGTGGGTTCAATTCCGGCGGCTGGCATGATTTTTATACCCCCACGTTTAAAAAACGTAAATGGGGGTATATTAATTTTGTCACTCCGTTTGTAACGCCCATAAGGAGGCGTGGTAGGTATAGAAAAGTATATATATTCTTGATCAGCATCACCACCCGAGTTGATTTAGCCATGTCCGTCTGTCTGTCCGTCTGTCCGTCTGTCCGTCTGTCTGTGATCACGATTCCAGCCGTAATTTTAAAGCTATCATCACGAAATTCTATATTTAAGCTTTTATCTAAAAAATGAAGGTCAAGTTCGTAAATGAGCCAAATCGGATGAAAACCACGCCTACCTCCCATACAAAGCGACTTTATCAAAACGGTAAAATCTCTTCGAATTCAACAAAAATTAATATATGGACTTGAAATTTTGCATATGAGTTTTGATGTTCAAAATACACTCTAAGTATGAAATTCAATCAAATCGGATAAAAACCACGCCTACCTCCCATACAAAGTGACTTTATCAAAAAGGTAAAATTTCTCTAAAATCCACAAAAATTAATGTATGGACTTGAAATTTTGCATATGAACTTTGATATATAACGTGTACTATGTGTATGGAATTCAACCAAATTGGGTAAAAACCACGCCCTCCGCCCATACAAAGCCATTTTATCAAAAAACAAAAGCGAATATTTTCTGTTAAAAATATAACGAAAACGTTTTTACAGATAAACATTTTATTGATTGCTTAAGACTTTGAATATACTTTGGTTCGGCCGTGGGGGTATTTTAACTTCGGCCCAGTCGAAGATCATTTCTTACTAGTTTTTTCTTAAAATATACATTTTTTTATTATTTTTTTTAATCAATTTTTAGTAAATAATTTTTAATTTTTATAAATTTCAAGCGAAGAACTTATTTGTTTTCAGTCATTTTGTTTTTGTTTTTTTTTATTATTTAAGCTTAGGTAATATCGCAAAGGCGCGGGTTCAATTCCGGCGGCTGGCATGATTTTTTTTTTCAATTTCGCATTATTTATTATTTTTTTTAAACAATTTTTTAATAAGTACTTACTTACTTACTTATCTGGCGCTTACAACCGTAAGTCGGTTTTGGCCTCGTATAAGAAATTGCGCCAGCCATTTCTGTTCTGCGCTTGCTGGCGCCAGTTGGAAACACCAAGCGTGGTCAGGTTATCCAACACCTTATCCTTCCAACGAAGATGTGGGCGTCCACTTCTGCGTTGACCACCACCGGGCACCGAATCGAATATTTTTTTTCGCTGGAGCGTCGTTTTCCATTCGCTCAACATGACCTAGCCAGCGGAGCCGCTCGATTTTAATGCGCTAAACTATGTCGATGTCAGCGTACAGCTCATACAGCTCGTGGTTCCATCGAATACGGTACTCGCCATTGACGCAGATTGGACCGAAGACTTTACGAAGGATCTTTTTCTCGAAGGCTCCCAGGGTCTTTTCATCAGAACTGCTCAACGTCCAGGTTTGTGCTGCATATAATAGGACGGGCATGATTAGTGACTTATAGAGCGTGAGTTTTGTTCGTCGAGAGAGGGCTCTGCTTCTCAATTGCCTACTTAGCCCAAAGTAACACCTGTTGGCAAGAGTTATCCTTAGTCCTTAACAACCTCGAAGGAGATGCTGTCAACAGTGACGTTGTTTCCAAGACGCTGGGACTGTTTATTTGTTGACACTAGGTATTTCTTCTTATCTGCATTCACTGCAAGACCCATTCGACTCGACTCTTTCGCTAATCTGGAGAATGCTGCGCTGACTTCGCGCGTATTATGGCCAATGGTATCGATATCATCAGCATTCGCCAGCAGCATAATACTTTTGTAGAATATCGTGCCGCTGCGTCTCAAATCAGCAGCTCGGATGATGTTCTCCATCATCAGGTTGAAAAAGTCGCACGATAAGGAATCACCTTGTCTGAAACCTCGTTTGGTATCGAACGGAGGAGTGAGATCCTTCCCGATCTTTACTGTGCTGCTGGTGTTGCTCAGTGTCATTCTGCAAAGACGGATGAGCTTTGCAGGAATACCAAATTCAGACATGGAGGAGTATAGATTCCTTATAGGACTGCCGAAGGCGGCTTTATAATCGACAAAAAGATGGTGTGTGTCGATCTGTTTTTCTAGGGTCTTCTCCAAGATTTGTCGTAGCGTAAATATCTGGTCTATGGTGGATTTACCAGGTCTGAAGCCACACTGATAAGGTCCAATCAGAACAAAGCAAAACATAGCACGCTCGACAGGACCTTATATGCGATATTAAGAAGGCTTATTCCACGGTAGTTGGCGCACATTGTGGGATTGCCTTTTTTGTGGATTGGGCAGAGCACGTTGAGGTTCCAATCGTTTGGAATGCATTCTTCCGACCATATTCTGCATAGAAGCTCATGAATGCATTTAAATAGAGTTTCACCTCCATTCTTGAAGATCTCAGCCGGTAAGCAATCGGCTCCTGCGGCTTTGTTGTTTTTAAGCCGAGCTATAGCTTTCAAGACTTCACTATGGTCGGGCAGCGGAACTTCAACGCTGTCGTCCACAATTGGGGTTTCCGGGATATCATCTCTATTGGCGGGATTGTTGTCGTCGTCACCATTCAGAAGCCTAGAGAAGTGTTCCCTCCACATCATCAGTGTACTCTGGATATCTGTCACTAGATTGCCATTTTCATCGACATTCATTGCAGGAAGAGGCCCCGGTCTTGAAACCATCGGCCAGGCGTGTTATTTTTTCAAAAAATTTTCGGACCTCATTCCTATCACCATGCATCTCAATTTTCTCGCACTCACGCATTTCTGCTTCCCTTTTCTTTCGCCTGAAAATGCGTCTCTCTTCCCTCCTCTTCTCTTTGTATCGCTCTTTAGCAGCACGCGTTACAACCGACTGCAGGGTGGCTTTGTAGGCGGGTCCTTATAAGACTTACAAGACTTATAAGACTATCCAGAGACCAATGCGAAATGTATCAGTGGGGACTTGTGACAGTACGTCTGTCGAGAGTAACGACTATCTCCGTGCTAACAAATTTTTTAGGATCATTGCTATTCCCTCGTAGGCATACGCTACCGTTGATCTAGTCAAACGGTCCACCTACTTCCCAGATTGGGCAACCAACTCCAAGATCTAGGTAGTCCCATCTCATTTACACAGGATAGGGCGAACCTGTTGCCTGCGACCATCCTCCTTTATCCTGGCTGCTCGTGAGAACAGGCGGGGTTTTCTAAAGTGATGTGCACCCTGATGTGCAGACTGTATAAATTTTACTAAACGTTATTGCATAAGCTGCTAAAAAAAAATTTAACTGTAATTGCTCAGAGCTACTTAAATATTTCAGCGCAGCCCGCTCATTAATTTTGGCAAGAAAACTTATGGAAACAACTTAAAAAAAAAACCAAAAAAATCGCATCTACTTTAACCCCAAAATGATGCAATTCTGAGCTACAAAAAAATCTCTATGCCACAAAATTGCAATAGTTTAAAATGCAATTTGAACCACAGCAACAATAGCAACAACAATAACATTAGAGCCAATACGGCGCTCAACTATGGACGACACCGTCAACCTTAAAAATAAAAATTGTTGGTGATCGACAACATATGAACGAACATGTTTAGGCAAAACTTCACTTTCCCCACAATTAGCATAATCGTGCAGAACATAACCGGGGAAGTGCAAAAATCTCTGCGCCAATGAAGATAGCAGTGTTGGATGGATGGATGCATTTGATAGTCTGGCAACACATTGGCTGGCACAGTGTTGATGATGAAATCGCACCAGCTCTGAACACACTCGAGGCTATATTGTGCGCCTTAGACGGGCATTAATTTTCCGCATACATGTTCTTTTTTTTTACTTTTTTTGGTGTTTGTTGTTGGTTTTTTCACTGAAAATGCAAATGGGAAAAATGCATGAAAATGCTAAAATATCGCTGTCAAATTAATGTTGTACAAATTTTCTTTGTACAAATCGAAATTTAACGAATAATTTATCAACTTTCGTTTTTTAACTCGAACTTGGTAAAATTTATGCTAGAAACAAGCCAAAAACGAAGAGTTATCGATGAGCCGCAAGCTTGGAAACCTAAAAAACTAAGCCATCCTCGTACTAGTGGTACTTGGATTTGATGAAATATGATGCTCGTCTGCCCAGAAAGTTATCAGGTAGTTAGTCAGTCAGCCAGTCAGTTAGTGTGTCAGTTGGAATGAGCTGAATGGGTTTGAAATATTTTATAAATTAAAGTCTATTGTCAAGGGGAGGTGTTTTAAAACGCACTACGATAAGTAACGGCAAGGGGGGATTCGGATATTGTAATGTTACCAAAAATAAAAAAAACCTCTAATTAAAATTCTAATTAATAATACCCCTTCATTTCAAAACACTTTCATCCCAAAGTCCAAATCACAATATTTGGTGAATGGGCGCTGGCAAAGTTGGATGAAGATCCACTTTTTTATCGGAAAATTGTGCTCAGCGACGAAGCTCATTTCTGTGAATAGGTGGATACGTGACCAAACAAAATTGCAGTATTTGGTGTGAAAAGCAGCCAGAAGCATTGCAAGAACTGCCAATGCATCCCGAAAAATGCACTGTTTGGTGTGGATTATGGGCCGGTGGCATCATTGGACCGTACTTTTTCAAAGACGACGAAGGCAGGAACATTGCTGTGAATGGCGAGCGCTACCGTGCGATGATTACAAATTTTTTTTTTTTTTGCCCAAAATGGAAGAGCTGGACTTGCCTGAAATGTGGTTTCAACAAGACAGTGCCACATGCCACACACCACGCGGAACCATGGCACAATTGAAAGCCGAGTTCGATAAACAGCTTAATTCACGTTCGGGACCGGTTAATTGGCCGCCTAGATCGTATTCTTCAATATTTATTTTATCACCTTCAAAATAATCACCATCGGAGGCGATACATACAGTGTCCGACAAATCTAAAGCACGAAACAGACCTTATGATCATTTTATAGCATATAATTAAAAAAAGAAATTTGAATTTATTTTTTTTTATATATTTAAAAAGGTTATGTTTTCGTTGTTATAGATAAATAAAAACTTAAGTTAAAACTTCATATGAAAATATTAAAAAAATTCACAGATAACAAATTGCTTAAAACTATCGTGACAAAACTAAAGCACATTTCATGAAAATATAAAAAAATGTAATTTTTTCTTAATATTTTGTGGCGTATCCCTTATTTTGTATTACTGACTTACATCTGCGTGCCATGGAGTCGACTAAATTTTTTAAAATATCCTCGGAAATACTCTTCCAGGCTTGTTCTGCTTGAAAGAATAGAGAGTCCTTATTTTTGTAGTTATCGCGCTCAATTTTTCCATCTACAATTTCCCATAGACTTTCTATGAGATTGAGATCTGGCGATTGAGCCGGCCATTTGAGAACATCAATCTGATTTTCCGTAAGCCACTCTTTCACACACTTGGCATTGTGCTTCGGATCGTTATCGTATTGGTAGATCCAGTTCAGCGGCAAATTTTCTTCAGCATGAGGCATCATTACGTTTTGGAGGATGTCTTTATACATGAAACGATCCATTATACCGTCAATTCGATGAATTGGACCGATCCCATGTCCAGAAAAACACCCCCACACCAAAACGTTACCTCCGCAATGTTTAACAGTGCCCCTTGTGTAACGCGGATTGAGCCGCTCCCCTTTTGGCCTTCGTACCAGCCTGAATCCGTCAGAACCTTTTAAATTAAATTTTGACTCATCAGAAAAAAGTACATTCTTCCATTGTTCAGTAGTCCAGTCCACATGAGTTTTCGCAAACTCCAGCCGCGCTCGTCTGTGTTTCATGGAAATGAATGGCTTTTTTGCACTTCTGTATGTTGAGAAACCACCTTATTTAGCCCTTCTTTGGATGGTTCTACGAGATATATTCGGGCAAACCTGACTTTGTATTGTGGTCGCCGATACAAAGGGGTCCTTTTTTATTGCGCGAATGATCGCCTGATCTTCCCGTTGCGTTGTTTTCCGTGGCCTTCCACCTTTATGGATAGTTTTTAACGAACCAGATGAATGAAAACGGCGAATAGTTCGTGAAATAACGCTATGGTGAATATTGAATTTTTTGGCAATGCTTGATACATATTCGCCATTGTTAAAATCACTTAAAATTTTTTCTCGAATAACGGCAGAATACTTATTACGAGTTATTCTCAAAATGAATGCACCCGAACACAAAGAATGATCACCAGCGAATGATAGACTACTTAAATAAAATTTTTAACACTCTTCTTATGCTTCTTAATCACGTGTTTTTATTTCTAACGGTTTTTTTATTAGGTATTTCTCAATGACTATTTTAAAAGCGAGAGACTAAGAAAGCGTGCTTTAGTTATGTCGAAGCGCATCAGCACATATTACAACATTTTCATAAATAAAAAAAATGTATGCAATGACACTGACTCTTTTCTTATTTTGTTATTAAAATTTAATATTCTTATTACAATAATACCTAATTTAAACTAATCATTGGCATATTTTAACTTTTATTGACTAGTACGCATGTAAGGCAGAGCTCGTGCTTTAGTTTTGTCGGACACTGTATATGTCAACGATTTTCTCCATTCATTTTTGGTAGGCCGATTTTGGAATAGCCGTTAGCTCCCTCTCCGAATCCTCTTTGATGACTTCAATCGCCTCAAAATGTTTTCCACGAAGCTACAATTTGAGTTTGGGGAATAGGAACCAGTCACACGGGGCCATATTTGGCGAATATGGTGTTTGTGGAACGATATTGACATTGGTTTTGGTCAAATAACCACAAATAACACTGTTTAACACGATAAAAACAACAAGGTTCTGACAACGGATTCTAATAGAGGGGACAAAAAAATAATACACGTGTATCGGCGTTTTCAAAGTTTACGTATGAGTCTTACTTTAGGGGGGATTTAATTTTCCCCCCTTTTGAACATTCTTATAGTGAATCGGCATAGGAAATCATGTTATCCTTACATTTTGGGTATAGGATGTGTGCTGAGGATTTATGTAAAATACTACGAGGAATATTTTTGTGCAGTATTTTAACCTCCTTACTTCTCAATTTATGGGTCCTTTTTGACTCTTTTGTGATAAAAGGCAAAAAAAGCCCATAATACAAGGATACAATGGGTTAAAATGTTGCACAAAAAAGTTTATCATAACATTCTATTGTAAGTCTCTGAATACATCAAAGCTGAAAATTCAACTTAAATGCTAGACATAAGTCAAAACTTAAAATGTGTTTAAGGGTTAATTTCGTACTTATACAGAATTGATGATAAAATGTCGCACAAAACTTGGTTTTCGGGGGTTTCTTTATATGAAAAAATTGTTTTACTCATTTGGCACTTCATACTTAGCAATAGCAACGAACCTTATCGGATGCATTTCGGCTGATAAGATACATTAGGTTCAAACAAAAAACTATGAAAAGCAAAATTAAAATAATAGTCAATTTTAATCCCTCCTTCGTTTCCCATTATTTTATTGTACCAAAACTTGTCGCATGTCTAAAACATCATGTAAAATGGTCGATATGTCAAGCTCGACAGCTATATCTCTCACGGTCACGCGATGGTTTTCGAGCATAACTTCCTTTACTTTTTTGACATTTTCATCGTTTATTGATATTGCTTGACGAGAAAGGTGAGACAAGTTGTCAACTGTTGTACGATTCTCTTTAAAAAATTTGTACCACTCAAATGACTCCGTAAGGGTGGAGCAGACTCCCCATAGGTTTTCTTAAATTCCGTTGACAAAAGACAATTTCCAACACACTCTTTTCTCAATTTTGACGTAGAATACGTCATTATCGGAGGTAAGTAGGGTGGTTGATAGTGATCAGGTGTCGGTATTTATATCACAATTTGAGCCTTTGGTGTGCCTTAAGTACTGATCGTACAATGTTGATGCTAGCACTAGTTGGTTGGCTTGATCCTCACTGGGAGAAAAAAATTCATGTTTGAACTCTCTAACTTATATAAATTTTACACAATTACATGAAATATAAAGCCAACATTTGATGTTTTTGTTTGCTTAGTTTGCTACCTTTTTATCGACAGTTTCCGGTTTGATCGACAAAACCATAAAATTTGTATGGGAGCCCCCCTAAGGAGTGGTCGGAGGGAATAGGTGTCAAAGGAAAAAATGTTCCTTTTGCAAAAGTAATGGGGGTCAGTCATACATATTAACCCTTTCCGGCACTTTTTTAAAGGTCATATGCTCAGGTGTATGGAGTAAATATACAAAAACCATAAAATTTGTATGGGAGCCCCCCTAAGGAGTGGTCGGAGGGAATAGGTGTCCAAAGCAACACTGTTCCTTTTGCAAAAGTAATGGTTGTCGGTGATAAATTTTAACCCTCTCCGGCACTCTCTTAAAGGTCATATGCTGAGGTGTATGGAATAAATATTTAAAAACCATAAAATTTGTATGGGAGCCCCCCTAAGGAGTGGTCGGAGGGAATAGATGTCCAAGGCAAAAATGTTCCTTTTGTAAAAATAATGGGGGTCGGTCATACATATTAACCCTCTCCGGCACTCTTTTAGAGGGCATATGCTCAGGTGTATGGAATAAATATTTTGCTAAATATTTTTTAAAAAAGATGTCATCAAAAGCGAATTGAATAATTCTACGTCTTGTATTACGACATAGTCGAAACTACTGTATCTTTTTTTCCGTTATGAAATTCGTAGGTCAGACTTGAGGTGAACTTATTTACAAAGCAATAACATAGAAACCACTATCAACCGCCGCTTGATCACTATCAACCGCCCTACTAAACTCCGAGAATGACGTATTCTATAGATAGCAAACTTTTTAACAAAAAAAAAACTCATTAGCCTTGATAACTTCGATAACATTAAAATTGAAGAATTCTGAAACCAAGTAGAACCAACTGGACTGAACGCAATAGATGTCTGCAAACTTGACTCTGCCATCCATGGAAGGACTTCTATCCCGACAGTCAAGGGACCTGAGTTAAGAAATCATTTCTTCACTAACGTACTAGAATTGTTAATAACACTCCTTACTATTCTCTATAGCATGTGGGGGTTTTATAGGGTTGACACCACTGGTTTCGGCCCCGGGTGTCACCAAGCCTAAGAACGCCACTGATAGAAACTACGTGACAGATCACGCTAAATATTAACGCCCAAACCTATAACAGTGTTACTAACCTTAAAAAAAATCATTAGCCTTATGACAACTGTTGTTGTTTCTTTCGCACAGTTCAATTTTGAACAGAATGTATTTAGAAATTGATGGATATTCTTAGTTTTAAAATAAATGATACATGACGCAGCTTACTTTTATATCTCATATCATTCCTATAAATTAATCGTTATTTGTATTCGTCAAAATTAACCAATAAACAATGATTTAAACGTTGATTTTCTAATGATGCTGAAAAATACCGATCAATGTTTTACCGCCACGATAATTATTTTTTATGTAGTGACTATTGCACACTTCAATTATTTTTGGCCAATTTGCGGAATCAACAAGATAACATGACGCAGCTGCCAACCAACCCAGCATAGAGTGCATTCATGGCGGTCACTAGGCGCAGTCGCTGTGTCACAAATAGTGAATCAGGAAGAGCTGACTGAACAAAATTTCAAGTAGCTTTAAGAACTTGCGCCATTTCCGCAGATCATGATGATGCAAGCCAAGCTGTGGTATTTATTGTGGTAACTACTACTGGCTGGCGATGCACAACAACACTTGTCGTGACTTCATTGAAGCTAATGAATTTCAACCAATGATTGTTGAGGTTGTTTAGTTGAAGTTGTTCATGATGCTGCTGTTGCTGTGGCTGTTACTGAAAGAAACAACAATTGTTGCTGGTAGCTCGTTGGTTTTTGTAATCGGGTTAATTGGGTGTTATGCTGGGGCGTCAACCGCGCCGCGTGCCCAGATGTTGATAATTTGTGTGTCGGTTGTTGTAATGTTACGTTTCTACGATTGTCTGCCAATAAGTCAGAGGATGTATTTTTGCACTCTAATGAATTTAAATGCTTCAACGAGATTCTTAGATTGTACCGAGCGTTGATTGGTATTTTCTTAACATTATTTTGATTAAATTTTAAATGAATTACATGTTGAATTAAGTAAGCAAGTTATTTAAATATGCTTCATGAAAAGCCATAGATTTCTGAGATTTACAACAGATATTTTTCTTTTATTAATTTTTGTTTTTTGTTCCATTCCGTAGGTCAGAGAGAGTGAAGAACTGCAATGTCTTCATTAGAATGTTGAACAAAAAGCTTGTTGCGTGTCTGTTTACTAGACACAATTGGCTAGATACCTCCTTCTCTGTTGATGCTTTACTTTTTGATGGATTTGCCTTATTTTTATGTATTCGCGTGTAAGCTAGGAGTTTGTCCCAGAAATTTGACCTACCTTTAGTACCTCAGATGTTCTTCGCGTTCCCACGTAAGTATTTTTGTTTTTTGTTTCCTTATCTATTTTATATCGGAGTGGTTTATGGAGTGTCCTACCTAAGTATTGCATTGCATGTTTGAACAATTTTTCATTTTCACCAGAACCATTATGTTTAACCTAAAAAAAATTTTCATTGTGCCAATTTTTTTGTAAATACATATATATATATATTTATTTTTATGCTCTGCAACCATCCTAGTTTTAAAAAACTTCTTAGAGTTTCTAGGTCATTCGAAAAAAAAAGACTTGTGAAAGGACTTTGATCGAACTTCTTGTGATGTGTGTTTTTTAATGTTGTACACAAATGGTCGAAATGATTGAGAACTGGACCTACTAGTTTTTATGCACAGAAAACAATTTGCAACCTAGCTTCGAAATAATATACTTCAGAAAGAAAATTCAAGAGACCCTTTTTGTTTTTAGAAGTAATGTTTAAATCATATGAACCTTAAATTATTAAATATCACCAATATATGTTATTTCAGATCAATCTTTATTTTGAAATTTTTAAGAATCAAACCTTTGACATACACAAATTGTCATTTTAGGCTTATATTATGTACAGGTGCAAAATGTTACGTGCTTAACACCTGACATTCAATGCACAAAACCATAAAAAATCAAACAATTCGAGATATTTAGTGCCCACGCGATATATATTTTAGTTCAACACCCACTTGACATTCGAAACCAAGAAAAAAAAAAAAAAAAAATGAAAAACAAAACATAAAAAAGTAATAAATGTAAATGAAGGTGTGAAACTGGACTGGCTTCAGTCTGTTTAAAAATATGCAGGAATTTTTACCGCATGGTGCGCCATAGCTAAAAAACCGCAACACATGCAAATTCCAAAACGTCCAGTAGTTATGCTTAACGATTATGAATGAAAACGAATTTATGAACATGAGAGCTTTTATCTGCTGCTTACCGTTATGGCAAATCATGCTGCTGGCTGTATGGACAGCTGATATTCAGGAGCTAGAATTGCTCTTAAATTCGCTAAAGTGAGGCGTTATTGAAAACGAAGTCGAATAAGTTTGACTGACAGTTTGCACATGTTTGCAAGTGCGTAGAATAAATCTTGGCTTTCGATGTTGTGTCTTATATGTCGTCTTCTAATGTCTCTAGTGGTGTTGATGCTAATCATAAACTGTTAATTAACATCTGATGTAAACAAAATGTTGGCCTTTCTGTTGTTCATTTCAATGCTAGAAGCTTGAACTCTTTTAAGCTCGACTATGTTAAAAATGTTTTTGAAGGCTCAACTGTGGATGTAATATGTGTCTCAGAAACCTGGTTCAATCCTAACATTCCCGACTGCTTTTTAAACATTCCTACTTACACACTTTTTAGGAATGACAGGATTGGAAATAGAGGGGGTGGAATTGCTGTGTATTGTAAGTCCTTTCTCAGTTCAAAGCTTGTAAACAAATCTTGTGGGTCTGATATTGAATTTTTAAATGTTGAGATATGTAATAATAGTAATGTGAAACTACTTGTTTCTTGTGTCTACAACCCTAATAGGTACTGCAGTCTTGATCCTTATTTTTCTGATCTACATAATCGTTTAACTGACTTTGACTTTTATGCTATATGTGGAGACTTTAATGTGAACTTGCTGTCAAATGACAATGTATCGGACAGTTTTAAAGACAAAGTTAATGCTGCTGGTATGTCTTTTCTTAATTCTACGACTCCGACTCGTTTTGCATCAGGTGTTTGTCCTAGTCTACTCGATGTCTTTATACTGTCTGATGTTTCATTGGTTTTACTCTTTGACCAAATTTCATTTATATCTGACCATGATCTATTGTTTTGTACAATCAGTTTTAATCCATCTAGTAACCATGTTCCGTTGTCGATATCGTATCGTGATTATAAGTCCATTGATTATTCTCTGTTGTATGAGCATTTGTCTCATGTCTGTTGGAATGACTGCTGGTACAACGTAATCACGTTGTATCAGTAGTTAGGCAGTCAAAAAAAAGATTTTTCCACCGAAAATTAAATTGCTCTCTTCCTGCCAAGCAACTGTGGAAAAATATTCGAAGTCTTGGTGTTTGTTGTAAGAATGAGCAAAACTGTGATATTGACCCTAACCTTTTGAATGACTTTTTTCTTTCTAGTAATTCTGTATGTAATTATAACTTTCAATGTAGTGGTCGTCAGTTTTGTGATTTTAATAAATTCTCTTTTTCTAACGTAGGTGAAAATGATGTGATAAAAGCCATCATGAAAATTAAGTCAAATGCTATCGGCGAAGACGGAATCTCTTTAAAATTTATTAAAATCATCTTACCATATATAATAGCACCATTGACACATATTGTAAATCATTGCTTTACTACCTCTTGTTTTCCTAAATCGTGGAAACTAGCTTCTGTTATTCCTATTGCTAAGGTTACTCGTGCAACTACGATGAGTGATTATAGACCAATTAGTATTCTTTCCTCTTTTTCCAAGATTTGTGAGTCCCTTATGGCCAATCAAATTAATCAATATCTTTTAACGCATAAGCTCTTGTCACCGCACCAATCTGGATTTCGAATCGGACATAGCTGCGCGACTGCAATGCTGAAAGTTATTGATGACATTCGAACATCATTCGATGAAGGACACCTTACACTTCTTTGTCTATTAGACTTTTCCAAAGCATTCGATCGTGTTAATCATTCGATCTTAGTCCAAAAACTTAAACTATTGTTTGGTTTTAATGATAATGCAGTATCCTTAATAGAAAATTATCTTAATGGTAGGATGCAGAGGGTTAAGATCGGGGACTTGTTTTCTACCTACAAGGAAACTAAGATGGGTGTTCCACAAGGATCGATTCTTGGTCCTCTGTTATTTAGTATTTTTATTAATGACATATTTACAGTTTGCAATGACGTAACTGTGCATGCTTATGCAGATGACATCCAATTATATTCCTCTAACCGAATTGGACTAGTTGATGATTTATGTTACAGACTAAATGATGACCTTAGAGCTATATCCAAGTGGGCATTTGATAATGATCTTTGTCTGAATGCTAATAAATCTTATGTTCTCCTAATTTATAAGGATAAAATTGACCACCTTGAAATCCCGCCAATATTTTTAAACGGCAATAGTCTTCAAATAGTTGTAAAGGTTAAAAACTTGGGTTTTTATGTCAATTGTAAACTCTCCAGTTCTGACCATATAAATAATGTTATAAAACGCGTTTATTATACACTACGATGCCTGCAAATTGTCCTCACAATTTGTTCCCATTGAGACTAAAAAAAGGCTTGCAGTTCAATTAATAGTGCCCCTAATAACTTACTCTGAGCTTGTCTATAGTAATCTTGACTATCAGTCTACGCATAAAATTCAGGTTGCTTTCAATGATGTGGCAAGATATGTATTTGGATTGAGACGCTTTGAGCACGTGTCAATAAAAAGTAAAGAAATTCTCGGATGTAGCATTATCAACTATTTAAACGCAAGAAATTGTTTATTTTTACATAAATTAATACATAACCAGACTCCATCTTACCTCTATAATAAATTACGTTTTGTGTTTCAAATAGAACTGGCAACCTTATAATACCTAAATTTAAAACTTTGCACTCAAAACGGTTATTTTTCGTCAACGCCATTAAACTATGGAATTCACTACCATATGAAATAAAATCAATCATTAATTCGAATAAGTTTAAGCCTGCTCTTATGTCCTATTATTCAAACATCTAACTATCTATCACCTTCTACACTTCTTATTTTTAATCTTACTATACTTTTCACACTATTGTTTTTTTTATGTTAATGTCTTGTTTTCCTTATATATATTCTCAAATTGAATTAAATCTCAAAGTAATTAAGTTTCTATTGTTATTTAGATATTTTTTATTATTATTTTAAGTTCAAAAATATATTGAATATGTAATTTGTTGATTATAATTTCCTTTTATCTGTTGTACTCTTAAAAGATCTCATTGGATCTTATTGTACTAATATTCTTCAAATAAATGAAATGAAATGAAATGAAATGTTTTTGTTTACAGCTATCCAAAATGGCAATGGTATTTAAATATTGAAATTGCGAGGAAAGACAACAAGTATCTAGAATGAACAGGAAAGTCACAAAGAAGCTGCAGTTCAGATTAAAGTTCATAAAGAATGACTAACTGATATTTTAATTAATTTTTACACTAAGGGAAATAATGCATATTAGCATTATCCACGCCTGAGTATAAATTTTATTCAAATATTTACGTGGATAAATCAAATGTTTTCCTTACAAGTCGTTTTTTTCCCGTATTTGAATTTTATTTATACTCAAGCAGCAGCAGCATCGCACTCTGTTCCTGCAGTTTATTTCTTGCATTTGCAGCTGCAGTCTTATAGTCACGGTTGCCACTCGCCTATTTTTTTTTGTACCAAATTTTCCGTAAAAATGTACCAAAAAGGAATAAAATGTACCATTTTTTTATAAAACCCCCGAAAAAACCGCCAAAATGGTATTTTTTCCATAACTTATGCATTTTCTGTCCGATTTCAAAAAATAATATACCATTAAAAAGGCTTGACTAGCACCACATTTTCTTCTCAGAGCTTTTGGACGTTTGATACATCTGATAATCCCTGTTACCTCAATTTAACCCCCCTGGAAATCAATTTTTTTATCATAAAATTAAACTTCTTCAAAATTTGTTCATATCTCGCCCAAAGAGTAGTTTATTTGGCCTTGAAACAAAAATGTTATAGCAATTCCAAATTGTAGTATAGAACTTTCTTTATTAAATTTCTTAAAACTTACAGTTTTTTATTATTGTTTCTGATGCCATTAACTTATATGTTTTATAGGATGTTTTTTTCGGGTTTCATGGTTTCTTTTTTTTCATTATTTTGGCAATGCAAAGTATTCTTAGAATGTCTGTGCAGGTGTGACAAGTGGTTCACTAACGATTCCTCGCAGACGATACAAAATGCATTCTCACTTTTGTTTTGCCAAGAAAATTGCTGCATCCATTCTGAACGAAACTTCCTTTTGTAGTCAGTCTTTGATTGGGAAGAAATATCAACATTAGAAAATAACATTTTACAATTTTTTATAATTTTCAATAAAAATAAAAGGAATACCTGCCGTATTCAGTTTCACTTTCGCAGTCAGAAGTGGACTCTTCCCTTAAATCTTCGCAATCATTGGCATCAGATTTTGTTTTTTTTTATTACAATCTGCTAGCAAAATATTATTAAATTTGATATGATATTGAATATTGAGTGTTTATGACTACCTTTCCATTAGTAGCGTTTTTCCTTCCACCTGCACACACTTGAAGCGTACAATTGAACAATTGTAAAATACAATTTATAATTTGTATAAAAATTGGCGGAATAATCCAGGTTTTTCATTTTCCTTATAATTATGATCTTGTACTTTTATCTCTTTCTTTCCTTCAGAATAAAGGTACAATTTTATGCCATGCAAGTTTCCGCTGAACATAATTTTGAATACATTACGCCAACAGTGCTACCAAATTTCGATTTTTATGAAATTTCTAAACTTTTACAAAATGTACCAAATCAGAAAATAATGTACCGATGTACCAAGCGAAAATAAATGTACCAATTTTGGTACAATTGTACCAAAGTGGCAACCGTGCTTATAGTTCTCATTTAGTTGTTGTTGCAAGGGTAATATAGTATGCAAGTTTGGCAAAGAAATGAAATTATGTAGGGTGGAGTGACAACTTGATATTTTCTTTGAAATATCTTGCACCGGTTGTCATTTACCTACATATTTTGCTTCTATCTACATATATTTTGTATATTTATTTTTTCTCCCTCTATTTTATACTGTTTTTGACATTTGGTGCCCTAATATTGCACCAACTGTCAAAACTAGTGTAATAGCCCAAACACAATACCCGCGACGAGCGGCAGCGCCAATTGTCACTTTTTTTTACATGCATTTCTTATGGGACGTATTTTGGAGACGTGTCGCTCAACATTGTCGCGCGACATTGCCGTCGGCTTCAATTTAATTCTAATTTGACAGGCAGCAAAAGCAAGTTTCCGCCATTGTTTACATTGGTTATAACTGGTCGTATGCACCAAACTAAACTGTTGTGAAATTTATGGTAGCGATGGTAGTGAGGGATGTTTTGTTTGAACTCTATTCAGAGTTGTTAAGTCTGCATTCATATTCAGAATAAGTACAACTGAATAACGACATAAAAATCCATAAATTAATGCAAAATTGATTTATAAATAAAATTTTAATTCACATTTAATTTTAAAAACTTTATTAATTATTCATTTCAACAAATCATTTTTGTTGTCAATTCTTCAATTTTTTTTTTCATATGAAAACTATACACAAAGAATGAAATTCAAAAAGAATTTTAGAATTTGCAATTGGTTTTTAATATAATTATATTTTAATCGTTTTTCATTTTTTTATTCATTGCTCATTTGTTATTCATTATTCATTTGTTATTCATTACTAATTTCTTAGTTATTATTGATTTCTTATCATTAATTGATATAAATGTAACGAATTATTAATAAATTTTTTAAATTTGAATGTGAAATAACATTTTTATTCATAAATGAATTTTGCATTCATTGAAGAGATTCTTATTTCGTTATTCACTCATTCAACTTTTTGAAAATAAAATTAAATTGAATGGATTTATTTTTCAGCTCTGATTGCGTTGTTATTCTAAACGGCAACTGTTGAGTCGGCTGAAAAGAGCCATTGTTTTTTGTGTACTATACATGCTGCTGAAGTTTGCTGGTGTCGCTCAACATTTCTCTACAACGACAGATTGGAGACGTGTTGCTCGCCGTTCGTCGCGCGTATTGTTTTCGGGCTATAAACTAGAGAACAAAAAAGTGAAGTCAGAATAAATAATACAGGCAAATGCCATTTGATGGACGCAATATGAAGAAAATAATACTATAAAACCATTAAAAACATATTCAATTTAAATATGTTGTTTTTTAAATTCAATATTTTTATATGAATTTTCTTTAAATGTAGTTTATTTTCAAATAGTAAATATTTGAAAGATATTTTAAAAAAATTCGTGCATAATTTTAATATATTTTTTATTAATTCTGTTTAAATATTTAACGGACGCCACCTCTCTACAGACAATGGCAAACCTCAGAGAGTAAAAAAAATGCCATGTAAAGCTTCTTGAGAATAAGAACATTTCGTTCATCGTTCATTCGGAGTCGGCGTTAAGCCTGTAGGTCCATTTCTCGGTCAATTGTGTACAAACTTAATAATACGCACAACACAATTGATCCTAAGAAGCTAGGTCGAAGTCCTTTCAAGGGCTGAAATGGCCAGTTATTTATTTATTTATTATTAAATATTTAATTTAATTAAAAAAGTATTTGAATAAATTTTCAATATTTACGTAGTCGATTTGAGTAAATGCGTTATAGGTGCAAAAATTACTCGCTTTTTTGGGTAAATTAAAAAAGTTCTTTGATAAATAAAATATTTTTTCTCTAAGTGAAGGGATAGTTTTTACGTAGATCAATCTATCACTAACTTATAAATTCATGATCGCAAAATACATCCTTTTATAGCTCCTGCTCACTGCAATGTCTCGTTAAATTGAACAACTCTTTTGGATACAAATTTTTAAAAAGTAAAAAAAAAGTCAATTTCTGCAAATGGAGTAAGCACCACTATACAGAGTACATAATTCTACGCCAAACTGCAAAAGCTGAGATACTCATGACAGCATGTGGGATACTAACTTTATGTTAGTTATAAAGATTTTTGCATTAGTTTAAGCACACAATTGTACTTATACCGAACATAACTTCATATTGATACTTTCAACTTTTCTTCTATTACTTGACAAAACTACGTAAAAGCAGTTGACTTTTCGTCTGAGTAGGAATTTACTTAATGCTGAAATACGTTGGAAGAATAAATTTTAAGCTGAATTCCTAAGTGGCTAAACGGGATTTCAGGTGTTCATGCTGTGACGTTCTGAGGGTATTAAAATTCCACAACACGCAAAAACCGTTAAAGTCTGCTCAATGCTTTTATGTGCGCCTCTTGTGTTGTGGATATCTGAAGGCGGAAATACTTTGGATGCGTTCGTACAAACCTATTTTCTTTTTTATTTTTATTTTTATTTTTATTTATTTTTGTCATCTTAAAAGCTAGTCAACAAGCCAACGATCAATGGATCCATCAATAATATTTTGCTTGGATTTCCGTCTTAAGTAGCTTCATTAATGCAACTTTTCAATGTAGTTCTAATGCTGCAGCGTATTTTATTTACACACTTTGCCGTTGTGGCAGAAAGAACCTGCTCGTGGTTTTTATTAATGCAATTTACATTGATAATTATTTGAAGTTAACATTTAAACGTGTAGTTTTTAGATATAGTTGAAGTGTGTGTGAGAATCTTGTGAAAAAATTGAAACGCATGCTATGTGTACGACTTGTAATGTAGTGAAAAATAAAAACTATGACTTTAGCGCATTGTTAACCCTTTGCGATCGTATTCATTTTATATATTTGTATCCTGCTGGTCGGAATTATTTTTCGTTGAAGGAACATTAATACGCAATATGCAAGGTAATGAGAAAAAATAAAATTTATTAATTTTTTTAGAACTTTAGATGTAACATAATAATATGTTTAATTTTATGCCAAAATTATATTTTATAGTTCTTCATCGTGTGGAATCTTTCAAAGCAGTCTCCAATATAAAGTATACGACTGGAATGGTAAAAAAATCTTTGGTGGCTGAGAGCAGACATACGGTCGCAAAGAGTTAATCGTACGCATCACCCGGCATTGCGCTGATTTTTTTTTTTAAATATTTTATTATTCCTTGATATCTTTCAATAGGACTAATCTGTCTGTAGGTGCCCGAAATAAAAGGGCACATATAACACGCAGCGAGCAATAATAAATTTAGGTTGCTGAATGGGAGAGCAAACGCAAAGATTTAGTTGTTTTGGACTAAGTTCGTATTAAACTGGGCATCGATAATTGGGAAGACAAAGCTTTTGACAACTATTTGAAGTTTATAAAAATATTTCTAACAAATCTGCATTTCAGATGGCTTAAGGCAAAAAGGACTCACGTCAACTTTCTAAAGCACTGCGCAGGTTGGGTTAGTTGCAATTTAGATTTGTGTATGAAGGAGCTACCAACAACTTCTCCCGGAAGGCCTGTGCTTAATTTTAAAGCCCAAGTGACTTATAACGAAGCTACCGGTCAAACAATCTTCGGTCTTGTCGGTGGCGATCTGACGATGTGCCTTCTAGGTGTCTTTCATCTCTCGTGCGACCTGACGGTGCGCTTAATATACAACTTTCGAAGTCACGTCCAAAACCAAGCGACCTGACGGTGCGCTTCCTAACCTATACTTGACCACCCGTGCGACCTGACGGTGCGCCTAAGTTCCTTGTCCGTGACAACTCCTCTTTGTCACCTTTTCCTTTGAGTTGTATTGTTACTTCTTATACTTCAACTGCTGATAGTTCGTCAGCCCCTCCGTTTTATCAACCTTCTGCTCCAATGTTTCGTCAGCTACTGCCTCAACTCAGTTTTTCTGATCTTTAATGTAATCTCACATCTCTGCCGACCTAGTACCATGATACAATTACAAGGTAGGCTCATTTTAAAATGGCTCTCAATTGTGAAATTTTGCAACAACAAAGCTGTAGAAGCCACCAACGTCAAACGACAAAAGCAACAACAACAACAAAGAAAAACTAAAAGCTATCAGCTGATTTTGACAACTAGCGCACCCTGCTCTCCAATATGAGCCTACCTTGTAATTGTATCATGCCTAGTACAATCTCGGCTCAACCATGATACAATTACAAGGTAAGCTCATTTAAAGATGGCTGCTCGAATGAGAAATTTTGCAACAACAAAGATGTAGGAGCTACAAACGTCAAACGACAAAAGCAACAACAAGAATTAGAAAAACTAAAAACTACCAGCTGATTTTGTCAACGAGTGCACCCTGCTCTCCAATATGAGCCTAACTTGTAATTGTATCATGGGCTCAACAACATCGCTGCTATGCATTTCATTTCATTATCACTCTCTCCTTTTCTTATGTTCACTTGAGCCTCTTGTTAAGCTATGCTTGCTGGTACCTCGACTTGTATTTGTGTCTGCTTGCACCTCTAGTCTTTTTACTCTTACTTGTGCCTCTCTTTATGCAACGCTTGCTTATGTTTTCTTGTTGTAATTGTGTTTGCTTGGGCGTCTCATTGTAATTGTGTTTGCTTGTGTCTCTCGTTGCATTGATCCCTTTTACATTGGTCAAGACTTGAAATCAAGTCTGTGAGTTTGTTGATGAAAGACGCGGACATCAACGTAAAAGGGTAAGTTTAAAAGGCAATAGCAAAGAATTGATTTCAAGTCTTGACCAATGTTAAAGGGGTAATTGTTTGTATTAGTGTTAGAACGCTGGTAGGGGGAAATACTGGTTTTCAACGTGTGCTTCTTTCTACCTCTGACTGATGCTTAGTGCCGCGAAAGTTTAAAATGTTCTGCCAACACTTCGTTGGAGAATGCATTTATTTTAAAATTTTCTGTATTTTTTCAATGTTTGGAAACCCACAAACAATAACCCGCTATATACTTTGGTATTATTAAAATATTGATTAATTTCACTTCACAACAACTTTTTTTTTGTATTTTATTTTGGTTCCGTCCTTTAAATATTGTGTGATTGTTTAAGAAATGACTTCGCATTTATGGATCTACACATTTTATTTAACATATACTACGTGTGTTCCAATATTAATTTTCTATATTGAAAGATGATGTGTTTGTGCATGGAATTTCGTTTCAATTTCGATAGTAAACATTTTCGATAGTAAAATGAAGTCGGTTAAAAAAAAATGCGACTCCCATTTGAACGATCTTAAAAATTTTACACATGTGAGAATAGTTTTCATTACATTATCTCCATTAGTTTAAAAGTTATGAATTTTTTCTCCCCCACATTTCTCAAAAGCGCCACTGTGCGTAGAACGAAAAAAATTAAAAAATATTTATATCTTCGGCTATAGCCCATCTACAACATCTACTGTCCAAGCATTTTTTTAAATGTTCCTCACCGCAAATGTTCCAATTTCTGCAAAGCAGACGAACTCACTCGAAACGATACTACCAAACCCTTATAGACAGATAAGGAACAAATTGCAATACCTCTCGCCACATGTAAATTATTCACAAACTAACTACACCCTGAAAGAACCAACATTAGGTGGTGCTACCCGTGCACATGACATACGGCGCGTCAAGTTTGGCCAACCCTGAAATTAAAACGCTCAAAGGAACTAATTTCCCTTAGAAGGGACCAAATAAATATTGTCATAGATGTTCTAACAGGACACTGCCTAATTGATACCCATGCCCGAAGACTAAAAATCCCCCATAACGATAACAAAGACAAATTAACTCTTCGCTACACATGGTTTTTTACTTACTTGCCGTGACACATGGGGTCGTTCTTGTCTTGAAAAAAATTTCAGTAGCTCCGTATAAGAACACAGTTAAAGGCAGACTGTTCAACGCTTGTCAGCAAGTCACTACATTCCTAAACTTTTTCCGCGTGACTCCCGTAAAAAAACTACAGTCAAAATAAAAAAAAATTTGGATTCGAAAGACCCCATGTGTCACGTGAAGGGTTAATAATAAAAAATTACGTTCTGAGAGAACTAAGAGATGATTTAGATAACTGATGATTTAGTCACTGATAGTCACTTATTTTGACTATGAAGAAAAATATAAAAGGTTTTCCCACACAGAAAAGTTCTCTTTTATTAGAGTTTTTTATAATTATTTTTACTTTATTTCTGACCAACAATTTCCTGAAAAATGTAACTTAAATTAAATTTCTTTGTTCCAAATGACAAATGTGTTGGCGCGAAGCAAATTCCCAGCGTTTTGAGCGAAACACTCAAATGCTTTTCACCCATCTAGTCTCATGGCTTCTTTTCTATGATATATTCACTTCTGTGTCCACTCTATTGTGTAATAGATAAAATGTAAGCAACTTTCAAGATGCATTCGAAGACACATTAACGCATTTTGGGCCCACATGCGTTTCAAAACTAATTGAGGAAACAATGCGATAACGTTTCAGTTTCTAGTTACATAATATTCGAAAATGTCTGCAATTTCCAATCATTCTCTAGGTCGTTAATTGATGTTTTCTTGACGTGAAAAATATTTATTGATTATGCATATAATGTTTTAATTTCATTTGAAGAGAAACACATCTTATGTCAGAGCAATCAATGAAATGCTAACATAAAATTTTAAATAAATTGTCCTTGTGGGATACGAGTTTCAAATTTTACAATGAAAACAAACTTCAAAAACATCAAATGCTCATATCTCCGTAAATAGAGGCCGTAGAGGGGTCAAAGTTGCAGCATTGTAAAGGTGTTTTTTCAACCTTTAATTTGATACCTAAATTGTCCTTGTGCGATACGAGTTTCAAATTTAACAGCGAAAACAATCTTCAAAAACTTCAAATGCTCATATCTCCGTAAATAGAGGCCGTAGAGGGGTCAAAGTTGCAGCATTGTAAAGGTGTTTTTTCAACCTTTAATTTGATACCTAAATTGTCCTTGTGCGATACGAGTTTCAAATTTAACAGTGAAAACAATCTTCAAAAACTTCAAATGCTCATATCTCCGTAAATAGAGGCCGTAGAGGGGTCAAAGTTGCAGCATTGTAAAGGTATTTTTTCAACCTTTAATTTGATACCTTAATTGTCCTTGTGCGATACGAGTTTCAAATTTAACAGTGAAAACAATCTTCAAAAACTTCAAATGCTCATATCTCCGTAAATAGAGGCCGTAGAGGGGTCAAAGTTGCAGCATTGTAAAGGTGTTTTTCAACCTTTAATTTGATACCTAAATTGTCCTTGTGCGATACGAGTTTCAAATTTAACAGTGAAACAATCTTCAAAAACTTCAAATGCTCATATCTCCGTAAATAGAGGCCGTAGAGGGGTCAAAGTTGCAGCATTGTAAAGGTGTTTTTTCAACCTTTAATTTGATACCTAAATTGTCCTTGTGCGATACGAGTTTCAAATTTAACAGTGAAAACAATCTTCAAAAACTTCAAATGCTCATATCTCCGTAAATAGAGGCCGTAGAGGGGTCAAAGTTGCAGCATTGTAAAGGTGTTTTTTCAACCTTTAATTTGATACCTAAATTGTCCTTGTGCGATACGAGTTTCAAATTTAACAGTGAAAACAATCTTCAAAAACTTCAAATGCTCATATCTCCGTAAATAGAGGCCGTAGAGGGGTCAAAGTTGCAGCATTGTAAAGGTGTTTTTTCAACCTTTAATTTGATACCTAAATTGTCCTTGTGCGATACGAGTTTCAAATTTAACAGTGAAAACAATCTTCAAAAACTTCAAATGCTCATATCTCCGTAAATAGAGGCCGTAGAGGGGTCAAAGTTGCAGCATTGTAAAGGTGTTTTTTTAGCCTTTAATTTGATACCTAAATTGTCCTTGTGCGATACGAGTTTCAAATTTAACAGTGAAAACAATCTTCAAAAACTTCAAATGCTCATATCTCCGTAAATAGAGGCCGTAGAGGGGTCAAAGTTGCAGCATTGTAAAGGTGATTTTTCAACCTTTAATTTGATACCTAAATTGTCCTTGTGCGATACGAGTTTCAAATTTAACAGTGAAAACAATCTTCAAAAACTTCAAATGCTCATATCTCCGTAAATAGAGGCCGTAGAGGGGTCAAAGTTGCAGCATTGTAAAGGTGTTTTTTCAACCTTTAATTTGATACCTAAATTGTCGTTGTGCGATACGAGTTTCAAATTTAACAGTGAAAACAATCTTCAAAA
The DNA here is from genome assembly GCA_943735915.1 of Pherbina coryleti. Lineage (NCBI taxonomy): Eukaryota > Metazoa > Arthropoda > Insecta > Diptera > Sciomyzidae > Pherbina > Pherbina coryleti. Next base: position 91,584,513 of record OX030952.1, read on the forward strand.
ACGTAAATAGAGGCCGTAGAGGGGTCAAAGTTGCAGCATTGTAAAGGTGTTTTTTCAACCTTTAATTTGATACCTAAATTGTCCTTGTGCGATACGAGTTTCAAATTTAACAGTGAAAACAATCTTCAAAAACTTCAAATGCTCATATCTCCGTAAATAGAGGCCGTAGAGGGGTCAAAGTTGCAGCATTGTAAAGGTGTTTTTTCAACCTTTAATTTGATACCTAAATTGTCCTTGTGCGATACGAGTTTCAAATTTAACAGTGAAAACAATCTTCAAAAACTTCAAATGCTCATATCTCCGTAAATAGAGGCCGTAGAGGGGTCAAAGTTGCAGCATTGTAAAGGTGTTTTTTTAGCCTTTAATTTGATACCTAAATTGTCCTTGTGCGATACGAGTTTCAAATTTAACAGTGAAAACAATCTTCAAAAACTTCAAATGCTCATATCTCCGTAAATAGAGGCCGTAGAGGGGTCAAAGTTGCAGCATTGTAAAGGTGATTTTTCAACCTTTAATTTGATACCTAAATTGTCCTTGTGCGATACGAGTTTCAAATTTAACAGTGAAAACAATCTTCAAAAACTTCAAATGCTCATATCTCCGTAAATAGAGGCCGTAGAGGGGTCAAAGTTGCAGCATTGTAAAGGTGTTTTTTCAACCTTTAATTTGATACCTAAATTGTCCTTGTGCGATACGAGTTTCAAATTTAACAGTGAAAACAATCTTCAAAAACTTCAAATGCTCATATCTCCGTAAATAGAGGCCGTAGAGGGGTCAAAGTTGCAGCATTGTAAAGGTGTTTTTTCAACCTTTAATTTGATACCTAAATTGTCCTTGTGCGATACGAGTTTCAAATTTAACAGTGAAAACAATCTTCAAAAACTTCAAATGCTCATATCTCCGTAAATAGAGGCCGTAGAGGGGTCAAAGTTGCAGCATTGTAAAGGTGTTTTTTCAACCTTTAATTTGATACCTTAATTGTCCTTGTGCGATACGAGTTTCAAATTTAACAGTGAAAACAATCTTCAAAAACTTCAAATGCTCATATCTCCGTAAATAGAGGCCGTAGAGGGGTCAAAGTTGCAGCATTGTAAAGGTGTTTTTTCAACCTTTAATTTGATACCTAAATTGTCCTTGTGCGATACGAGTTTCAAATTTAACAGTGAAAACAATCTTCAAAAACTTCAAATGCTCATATCTCCGTAAATAGAGGCCGTAGAGGGGTCAAAGTTGCAGCATTGTAAAGGTGATTTTTCAACCTTTAATTTGATACCTAAATTGTCCTTGTGCGATACGAGTTTCAAATTTAACAGTGAAAACAATCTTCAAAAACTTCAAATGCTCATATCTCCGTAAATAGAGGCCGTAGAGGGGTCAAAGTTGCAGCATTGTAAAGGTGTTTTTTCAACCTTTAATTTGATACCTTAATTGTCCTTGTGCGATACGAGTTTCAAATTTAACAGTGAAAACAATCTTCAAAAACTTCAAATGCTCATATCTCCGTAAATAGAGGCCGTAGAGGGGTCAAAGTTGCAGCATTGTAAAGGTGTTTTTTTAGCCTTTAATTTGATACCTAAATTGTCCTTGTGCGATACGAGTTTCAAATTTAACAGTGAAAACAATCTTCAAAAACTTCAAATGCTCATATCTCCGTAAATAGAGGCCGTAGAGGGGTCAAAGTTGCAGCATTGTAAAGGTGTTTTTTCAACCTTTAATTTGATACCTTAATTGTCCTTGTGCGATACGAGTTTCAAATTTAACAGTGAAAACAATCTTCAAAAACTTCAAATGCTCATATCTCCGTAAATAGAGGCCGTAGAGGGGTCAAAGTTGCAGCATTGTAAAGGTGTTTTTTCAACCTTTAATTTGATACCTTAATTGTCCTTGTGCGATACGAGTTTCAAATTTAACAGTGAAAACAATCTTCAAAAACTTCAAATGCTCATATCTCCGTAAATAGAGGCCGTAGAGGGGTCAAAGTTGCAGCATTGTAAAGGTGTTTTTTTAGCCTTTAATTTGATACCTAAATTGTCCTTGTGCGATACGAGTTTCAAATTTAACAGTGAAAACAATCTTCAAAAACTTCAAATGCTCATATCTCCGTAAATAGAGGCCGTAGAGGGGTCAAAGTTGCAGCATTGTAAAGGTGTTTTTTCAACCTTTAATTTGATACCTAAATTGTCCTTGTGCGATACGAGTTTCAAATTTAACAGTGAAAACAATCTTCAAAAACTTCAAATGCTCATATCTCCGTAAATAGAGGCCGTAGAGGGGTCAAAGTTGCAGCATTGTAAAGGTGTTTTTTCAACCTTTAATTTGATACCTAAATTGTCCTTGTGCGATACGAGTTTCAAATTTAACAGTGAAAACAATCTTCAAAAACTTCAAATGCTCATATCTCCGTAAATAGAGGCCGTAGAGGGGTCAAAGTTGCAGCATTGTAAAGGTGTTTTTTCAACCTTTAATTTGATACCTAAATTGTCCTTGTGCGATACGAGTTTCAAATTTAACAGTGAAAACAATCTTCAAAAACTTCAAATGCTCATATCTCCGTAAATAGAGGCCGTAGAGGGGTCAAAGTTGCAGCATTGTAAAGGTGTTTTTTCAACCTTTAATTTGATACCTAAATTGTCCTTGTGCGATACGAGTTTCAAATTTAACAGTGAAAACAATCTTCAAAAACTTCAAATGCTCATATCTCCGTAAATAGAGGCCGTAGAGGGGTCAAAGTTGCAGCATTGTAAAGGTGTTTTTTCAACCTTTAATTTGATACCTAAATTGTCCTTGTGCGATACGAGTTTCAAATTTAACAGTGAAAACAATCTTCAAAAACTTCAAATGCTCATATCTCCGTAAATAGAGGCCGTAGAGGGGTCAAAGTTGCAGCATTGTAAAGGTGTTTTTTCAACCTTTAATTTGATACCTAAATTGTCCTTGTGCGATACGAGTTTCAAATTTAACAGTGAAAACAATCTTCAAAAACTTCAAATGCTCATATCTCCGTAAATAGAGGCCGTAGAGGGGTCAAAGTTGCAGCATTGTAAAGGTGTTTTTTCAACCTTTAATTTGATACCTAAATTGTCCTTGTGCGATACGAGTTTCAAATTTAACAGTGAAAACAATCTTCAAAAACTTCAAATGCTCATATCTCCGTAAATAGAGGCCGTAGAGGGGTCAAAGTTGCAGCATTGTAAAGGTGTTTTTTCAACCTTTAATTTGATACCTAAATTGTCCTTGTGCGATACGAGTTTCAAATTTAACAGTGAAAACAATCTTCAAAAACTTCAAATGCTCATATCTCCGTAAATAGAGGCCGTAGAGGGGTCAAAGTTGCAGCATTGTAAAGGTGTTTTTTCAACCTTTAATTTGATACCTAAATTGTCCTTGTGCGATACGAGTTTCAAATTTAACAGTGAAAACAATCTTCAAAAACTTCAAATGCTCATATCTCCGTAAATAGAGGCCGTAGAGGGGTCAAAGTTGCAGCATTGTAAAGGTGTTTTTTCAACCTTTAATTTGATACCTAAATTGTCCTTGTGCGATACGAGTTTCAAATTTAACAGTGAAAACAATCTTCAAAAACTTCAAATGCTCATATCTCCGTAAATAGAGGCCGTAGAGGGGTCAAAGTTGCAGCATTGTAAAGGTGTTTTTTCAACCTTTAATTTGATACCTAAATTGTCCTTGTGCGATACGAGTTTCAAATTTAACAGTGAAAACAATCTTCAAAAACTTCAAATGCTCATATCTCCGTAAATAGAGGCCGTAGAGGGGTCAAAGTTGCAGCATTGTAAAGGTGTTTTTTCAACCTTTAATTTGATACCTAAATTGTCCTTGTGCGATACGAGTTTCAAATTTAACAGTGAAAACAATCTTCAAAAACTTCAAATGCTCATATCTCCGTAAATAGAGGCCGTAGAGGGGTCAAAGTTGCAGCATTGTAAAGGTGTTTTTTCAACCTTTAATTTGATACCTAAATTGTCCTTGTGCGATACGAGTTTCAAATTTAACAGTGAAAACAATCTTCAAAAACTTCAAATGCTCATATCTCCGTAAATAGAGGCCGTAGAGGGGTCAAAGTTGCAGCATTGTAAAGGTGTTTTTTCAACCTTTAATTTGATACCTAAATTGTCCTTGTGCGATACGAGTTTCAAATTTAACAGTGAAAACAATCTTCAAAAACTTCAAATGCTCATATCTCCGTAAATAGAGGCCGTAGAGGGGTCAAAGTTGCAGCATTGTAAAGGTGTTTTTTCAACCTTTAATTTGATACCTAAATTGTCCTTGTGCGATACGAGTTTCAAATTTAACAGTGAAAACAATCTTCAAAAACTTCAAATGCTCATATCTCCGTAAATAGAGGCCGTAGAGGGGTCAAAGTTGCAGCATTGTAAAGGTGTTTTTTCAACCTTTAATTTGATACCTAAATTGTCCTTGTGCGATACGAGTTTCAAATTTAACAGTGAAAACAATCTTCAAAAACTTCAAATGCTCATATCTCCGTAAATAGAGGCCGTAGAGGGGTCAAAGTTGCAGCATTGTAAAGGTGTTTTTTCAACCTTTAATTTGATACCTAAATTGTCCTTGTGCGATACGAGTTTCAAATTTAACAGTGAAAACAATCTTCAAAAACTTCAAATGCTCATATCTCCGTAAATAGAGGCCGTAGAGGGGTCAAAGTTGCAGCATTGTAAAGGTGTTTTTTCAACCTTTAATTTGATACCTAAATTGTCCTTGTGCGATACGAGTTTCAAATTTAACAGTGAAAACAATCTTCAAAAACTTCAAATGCTCATATCTCCGTAAATAGAGGCCGTAGAGGGGTCAAAGTTGCAGCATTGTAAAGGTGTTTTTTCAACCTTTAATTTGATACCTAAATTGTCCTTGTGCGATACGAGTTTCAAATTTAACAGTGAAAACAATCTTCAAAAACTTCAAATGCTCATATCTCCGTAAATAGAGGCCGTAGAGGGGTCAAAGTTGCAGCATTGTAAAGGTGTTTTTTCAACCTTTAATTTGATACCTAAATTGTCCTTGTGCGATACGAGTTTCAAATTTAACAGTGAAAACAATCTTCAAAAACTTCAAATGCTCATATCTCCGTAAATAGAGGCCGTAGAGGGGTCAAAGTTGCAGCATTGTAAAGGTGTTTTTTCAACCTTTAATTTGATACCTAAATTGTCCTTGTGCGATACGAGTTTCAAATTTAACAGTGAAAACAATCTTCAAAAACTTCAAATGCTCATATCTCCGTAAATAGAGGCCGTAGAGGGGTCAAAGTTGCAGCATTGTAAAGGTGTTTTTTCAACCTTTAATTTGATACCTAAATTGTCCTTGTGCGATACGAGTTTCAAATTTAACAGTGAAAACAATCTTCAAAAACTTCAAATGCTCATATCTCCGTAAATAGAGGCCGTAGAGGGGTCAAAGTTGCAGCATTGTAAAGGTGTTTTTTCAACCTTTAATTTGATACCTAAATTGTCCTTGTGCGATACGAGTTTCAAATTTAACAGTGAAAACAATCTTCAAAAACTTCAAATGCTCATATCTCCGTAAATAGAGGCCGTAGAGGGGTCAAAGTTGCAGCATTGTAAAGGTGTTTTTTCAACCTTTAATTTGATACCTAAATTGTCCTTGTGCGATACGAGTTTCAAATTTAACAGTGAAAACAATCTTCAAAAACTTCAAATGCTCATATCTCCGTAAATAGAGGCCGTAGAGGGGTCAAAGTTGCAGCATTGTAAAGGTGTTTTTTCAACCTTTAATTTGATACCTAAATTGTCCTTGTGCGATACGAGTTTCAAATTTAACAGTGAAAACAATCTTCAAAAACTTCAAATGCTCATATCTCCGTAAATAGAGGCCGTAGAGGGGTCAAAGTTGCAGCATTGTAAAGGTGTTTTTTCAACCTTTAATTTGATACCTAAATTGTCCTTGTGCGATACGAGTTTCAAATTTAACAGTGAAAACAATCTTCAAAAACTTCAAATGCTCATATCTCCGTAAATAGAGGCCGTAGAGGGGTCAAAGTTGCAGCATTGTAAAGGTGTTTTTTCAACCTTTAATTTGATACCTAAATTGTCCTTGTGCGATACGAGTTTCAAATTTAACAGTGAAAACAATCTTCAAAAACTTCAAATGCTCATATCTCCGTAAATAGAGGCCGTAGAGGGGTCAAAGTTGCAGCATTGTAAAGGTGTTTTTTCAACCTTTAATTTGATACCTAAATTGTCCTTGTGCGATACGAGTTTCAAATTTAACAGTGAAAACAATCTTCAAAAACTTCAAATGCTCATATCTCCGTAAATAGAGGCCGTAGAGGGGTCAAAGTTGCAGCATTGTAAAGGTGTTTTTTCAACCTTTAATTTGATACCTAAATTGTCCTTGTGCGATACGAGTTTCAAATTTAACAGTGAAAACAATCTTCAAAAACTTCAAATGCTCATATCTCCGTAAATAGAGGCCGTAGAGGGGTCAAAGTTGCAGCATTGTAAAGGTGTTTTTTCAACCTTTAATTTGATACCTAAATTGTCCTTGTGCGATACGAGTTTCAAATTTAACAGTGAAAACAATCTTCAAAAACTTCAAATGCTCATATCTCCGTAAATAGAGGCCGTAGAGGGGTCAAAGTTGCAGCATTGTAAAGGTGTTTTTTCAACCTTTAATTTGATACCTAAATTGTCCTTGTGCGATACGAGTTTCAAATTTAACAGTGAAAACAATCTTCAAAAACTTCAAATGCTCATATCTCCGTAAATAGAGGCCGTAGAGGGGTCAAAGTTGCAGCATTGTAAAGGTGTTTTTTCAACCTTTAATTTGATACCTAAATTGTCCTTGTGCGATACGAGTTTCAAATTTAACAGTGAAAACAATCTTCAAAAACTTCAAATGCTCATATCTCCGTAAATAGAGGCCGTAGAGGGGTCAAAGTTGCAGCATTGTAAAGGTGTTTTTTCAACCTTTAATTTGATACCTAAATTGTCCTTGTGCGATACGAGTTTCAAATTTAACAGTGAAAACAATCTTCAAAAACTTCAAATGCTCATATCTCCGTAAATAGAGGCCGTAGAGGGGTCAAAGTTGCAGCATTGTAAAGGTGTTTTTTCAACCTTTAATTTGATACCTAAATTGTCCTTGTGCGATACGAGTTTCAAATTTAACAGTGAAAACAATCTTCAAAAACTTCAAATGCTCATATCTCCGTAAATAGAGGCCGTAGAGGGGTCAAAGTTGCAGCATTGTAAAGGTGTTTTTTCAACCTTTAATTTGATACCTAAATTGTCCTTGTGCGATACGAGTTTCAAATTTAACAGTGAAAACAATCTTCAAAAACTTCAAATGCTCATATCTCCGTAAATAGAGGCCGTAGAGGGGTCAAAGTTGCAGCATTGTAAAGGTGTTTTTTCAACCTTTAATTTGATACCTAAATTGTCCTTGTGCGATACGAGTTTCAAATTTAACAGTGAAAACAATCTTCAAAAACTTCAAATGCTCATATCTCCGTAAATAGAGGCCGTAGAGGGGTCAAAGTTGCAGCATTGTAAAGGTGTTTTTTCAACCTTTAATTTGATACCTAAATTGTCCTTGTGCGATACGAGTTTCAAATTTAACAGTGAAAACAATCTTCAAAAACTTCAAATGCTCATATCTCCGTAAATAGAGGCCGTAGAGGGGTCAAAGTTGCAGCATTGTAAAGGTGTTTTTTCAACCTTTAATTTGATACCTAAATTGTCCTTGTGCGATACGAGTTTCAAATTTAACAGTGAAAACAATCTTCAAAAACTTCAAATGCTCATATCTCCGTAAATAGAGGCCGTAGAGGGGTCAAAGTTGCAGCATTGTAAAGGTGTTTTTTCAACCTTTAATTTGATACCTAAATTGTCCTTGTGCGATACGAGTTTCAAATTTAACAGTGAAAACAATCTTCAAAAACTTCAAATGCTCATATCTCCGTAAATAGAGGCCGTAGAGGGGTCAAAGTTGCAGCATTGTAAAGGTGTTTTTTCAACCTTTAATTTGATACCTAAATTGTCCTTGTGCGATACGAGTTTCAAATTTAACAGTGAAAACAATCTTCAAAAACTTCAAATGCTCATATCTCCGTAAATAGAGGCCGTAGAGGGGTCAAAGTTGCAGCATTGTAAAGGTGTTTTTTCAACCTTTAATTTGATACCTAAATTGTCCTTGTGCGATACGAGTTTCAAATTTAACAGTGAAAACAATCTTCAAAAACTTCAAATGCTCATATCTCCGTAAATAGAGGCCGTAGAGGGGTCAAAGTTGCAGCATTGTAAAGGTGTTTTTTCAACCTTTAATTTGATACCTAAATTGTCCTTGTGCGATACGAGTTTCAAATTTAACAGTGAAAACAATCTTCAAAAACTTCAAATGCTCATATCTCCGTAAATAGAGGCCGTAGAGGGGTCAAAGTTGCAGCATTGTAAAGGTGTTTTTTCAACCTTTAATTTGATACCTAAATTGTCCTTGTGCGATACGAGTTTCAAATTTAACAGTGAAAACAATCTTCAAAAACTTCAAATGCTCATATCTCCGTAAATAGAGGCCGTAGAGGGGTCAAAGTTGCAGCATTGTAAAGGTGTTTTTTCAACCTTTAATTTGATACCTAAATTGTCCTTGTGCGATACGAGTTTCAAATTTAACAGTGAAAACAATCTTCAAAAACTTCAAATGCTCATATCTCCGTAAATAGAGGCCGTAGAGGGGTCAAAGTTGCAGCATTGTAAAGGTGTTTTTTCAACCTTTAATTTGATACCTAAATTGTCCTTGTGCGATACGAGTTTCAAATTTAACAGTGAAAACAATCTTCAAAAACTTCAAATGCTCATATCTCCGTAAATAGAGGCCGTAGAGGGGTCAAAGTTGCAGCATTGTAAAGGTGTTTTTTCAACCTTTAATTTGATACCTAAATTGTCCTTGTGCGATACGAGTTTCAAATTTAACAGTGAAAACAATCTTCAAAAACTTCAAATGCTCATATCTCCGTAAATAGAGGCCGTAGAGGGGTCAAAGTTGCAGCATTGTAAAGGTGTTTTTTCAACCTTTAATTTGATACCTAAATTGTCCTTGTGCGATACGAGTTTCAAATTTAACAGTGAAAACAATCTTCAAAAACTTCAAATGCTCATATCTCCGTAAATAGAGGCCGTAGAGGGGTCAAAGTTGCAGCATTGTAAAGGTGTTTTTTCAACCTTTAATTTGATACCTAAATTGTCCTTGTGCGATACGAGTTTCAAATTTAACAGTGAAAACAATCTTCAAAAACTTCAAATGCTCATATCTCCGTAAATAGAGGCCGTAGAGGGGTCAAAGTTGCAGCATTGTAAAGGTGTTTTTTCAACCTTTAATTTGATACCTAAATTGTCCTTGTGCGATACGAGTTTCAAATTTAACAGTGAAAACAATTTTCAAAAACTTCAAATGCTCATATCTCCGTAAATAGAGGCCGTAGAGGGGTCAAAGTTGCAGCATTGTAAAGGTGTTTTTTCAACCTTTAATTTGATACCTAAATTGTCCTTGTGCGATACGAGTTTCAAATTTAACAGTGAAAACAATCTTCAAAAACTTCAAATGCTCATATCTCCGTAAATAGAGGCCGTAGAGGGGTCAAAGTTGCAGCATTGTAAAGGTGTTTTTTCAACCTTTAATTTGATACCTAAATTGTCCTTGTGCGATACGAGTTTCAAATTTAACAGTGAAAACAATCTTCAAAAACTTCAAATGCTCATATCTCCGTAAATAGAGGCCGTAGAGGGGTCAAAGTTGCAGCATTGTAAAGGTGTTTTTTCAACCTTTAATTTGATACCTAAATTGTCCTTGTGCGATACGAGTTTCAAATTTAACAGTGAAAACAATCTTCAAAAACTTCAAATGCTCATATCTCCGTAAATAGAGGCCGTAGAGGGGTCAAAGTTGCAGCATTGTAAAGGTGTTTTTTCAACCTTTAATTTGATACCTAAATTGTCCTTGTGCGATACGAGTTTCAAATTTAACAGTGAAAACAATCTTCAAAAACTTCAAATGCTCATATCTCCGTAAATAGAGGCCGTAGAGGGGTCAAAGTTGCAGCATTGTAAAGGTGTTTTTTCAACCTTTAATTTGATACCTAAATTGTCCTTGTGCGATACGAGTTTCAAATTTAACAGTGAAAACAATCTTCAAAAACTTCAAATGCTCATATCTCCGTAAATAGAGGCCGTAGAGGGGTCAAAGTTGCAGCATTGTAAAGGTGTTTTTTCAACCTTTAATTTTATACCTAAATTGTCCTTGTGCGATACGAGTTTCAAATTTAACAGTGAAAACAATCTTCAAAAACTTCAAATGCTCATATCTCCGTAAATAGAGGCCGTAGAGGGGTCAAAGTTGCAGCATTGTAAAGGTGTTTTTTCAACCTTTAATTTGATACCTAAATTGTCCTTGTGCGATACGAGTTTCAAATTTAACAGTGAAAACAATCTTCAAAAACTTCAAATGCTCATATCTCCGTAAATAGAGGCCGTAGAGGGGTCAAAGTTGCAGCATTGTAAAGGTGTTTTTTCAACCTTTAATTTGATACCTAAATTGTCCTTGTGCGATACGAGTTTCAAATTTAACAGTGAAAACAATCTTCAAAAACTTCAAATGCTCATATCTCCGTAAATAGAGGCCGTAGAGGGGTCAAAGTTGCAGCATTGTAAAGGTGTTTTTTCAACCTTTAATTTGATACCTAAATTGTCCTTGTGCGATACGAGTTTCAAATTTAACAGTGAAAACAATCTTCAAAAACTTCAAATGCTCATATCTCCGTAAATAGAGGCCGTAGAGGGGTCAAAGTTGCAGCATTGTAAAGGTGTTTTTTCAACCTTTAATTTGATACCTAAATTGTCCTTGTGCGATACGAGTTTCAAATTTAACAGTGAAAACAATCTTCAAAAACTTCAAATGCTCATATCTCCGTAAATAGAGGCCGTAGAGGGGTCAAGGTTGCAGCATTGTAAAGGTGTTTTTTCAACCTTTAATTTGATACCTAAATTGTCCTTGTGCGATACGAGTTTCAAATTTAACAGTGAAAACAATCTTCAAAAACTTCAAATGCTCATATCTCCGTAAATAGAGGCCGTAGAGGGGTCAAAGTTGCAGCATTGTAAAGGTGTTTTTTCAACCTTTAATTTGATACCTAAATTGTCCTTGTGCGATACGAGTTTCAAATTTAACAGTGAAAACAATCTTCAAAAACTTCAAATGCTCATATCTCCGTAAATAGAGGCCGTAGAGGGGTCAAGGTTGCAGCATTGTAAAGGTGTTTTTTCAACCTTTAATTTGATACCTAAATTGTCCTTGTGCGATACGAGTTTCAAATTTAACAGTGAAAACAATCTTCAAAAACTTCAAATGCTCATATCTCCGTAAATAGAGGCCGTAGAGGGGTCAAAGTTGCAGCATTGTAAAGGTGTTTTTTCAACCTTTAATTTGATACCTAAATTGTCCTTGTGCGATACGAGTTTCAAATTTAACAGTGAAAACAATCTTCAAAAACTTCAAATGCTCATATCTCCGTAAATAGAGGCCGTAGAGGGGTCAAAGTTGCAGCATTGTAAAGGTGTTTTTTCAACCTTTAATTTGATACCTAAATTGTCCTTGTGCGATACGAGTTTCAAATTTAACAGTGAAAACAATCTTCAAAAACTTCAAATGCTCATATCTCCGTAAATAGAGGCCGTAGAGGGGTCAAAGTTGCAGCATTGTAAAGGTGTTTTTTCAACCTTTAATTTGATACCTACATTGTCCTTGTGCGATACGAGTTTCAAATTTAACAGTGAAAACAATCTTCAAAAACTTCAAATGCTCATATCTCCGTAAATAGAGGCCGTAGAGGGGTCAAAGTTGCAGCATTGTAAAGGTGTTTTTTCAACCTTTAATTTGATACCTAAATTGTCCTTGTGCGATACGAGTTTCAAATTTAACAGTGAAAACAATCTTCAAAAACTTCAAATGCTCATATCTCCGTAAATAGAGGCCGTAGAGGGGTCAAAGTTGGAGCATTGTAAAGGTGTTTTTTCAACCTTTAATTTGATACCTAAATTGTCCTTGTGCGATACGAGTTTCAAATTAAACAGTGAAAACAATCTTCAAAAACTTCAAATGCTCATATCTCCGTAAATAGAGGCCGTAGAGGGGTCAAAGTTGCAGCATTGTAAAGGTGTTTTTTCAACCTTTAATTTGATACCTAAATTGTCCTTGTGCGATACGAGTTTCAAATTTAACAGTGAAAACAATCTTCAAAAACTTCAAATGCTCATATCTCCGTAAATAGAGGCCGTAGAGGGGTCAAGGTTGCAGCATTGTAAAGGTGTTTTTTCAACCTTTAATTTGATACCTAAATTGTCCTTGTGCGATACGAGTTTCAAATTTAACAGTGAAAACAATCTTCAAAAACTTCAAATGCTCATATCTCCGTAAATAGAGGCCGTAGAGGGGTCAAAGTTGCAGCATTGTAAAGGTGTTTTTTCAACCTTTAATTTGATACCTAAATTGTCCTTGTGCGATACGAGTTTCAAATTTAACAGTGAAAACAATCTTCAAAAACTTCAAATGCTCATATCTCCGTAAATAGAGGCCGTAGAGGGGTCAAAGTTGCAGCATTGTAAAGGTGTTTTTTCAACCTTTAATTTTATACCTAAATTGTCCTTGTGCGATACGAGTTTCAAATTTAACAGTGAAAACAATCTTCAAAAACTTCAAATGCTCATATCTCCGTAAATAGAGGCCGTAGAGGGGTCAAAGTTGCAGCATTGTAAAGGTGTTTTTTCAACCTTTAATTTGATACCTAAATTGTCCTTGTGCGATACGAGTTTCAAATTTAACAGTGAAAACAATCTTCAAAAACTTCAAATGCTCATATCTCCGTAAATAGAGGCCGTAGAGGGGTCAAAGTTGCAGCATTGTAAAGGTGTTTTTTCAACCTTTAATTTGATACCTACATTGTCCTTGTGCGATACGAGTTTCAAATTTAACAGTGAAAACAATCTTCAAAAACTTCAAATGCTCATATCTCCGTAAATAGAGGCCGTAGAGGGGTCAAAGTTGCAGCATTGTAAAGGTGTTTTTTCAACCTTTAATTTGATACCTAAATTGTCCTTGTGCGATACGAGTTTCAAATTTAACAGTGAAAACAATCTTCAAAAACTTCAAATGCTCATATCTCCGTAAATAGAGGCCGTAGAGGGGTCAAAGTTGCAGCATTGTAAAGGTGTTTTCTCAACCTTTAATTTGATACCTAAATTGTCCTTGTGCAATACGAGTTTCAAATTTAACAGTGAAAACAATCTTCAAAAACTTCAAATGCTCATATCTCCGTAAATAGAGGCCGTAGAGGGGTCAAAGTTGCAGCATTGTAAAGGTGTTTTTTTTAACCTTTAATTTGATACCTAAATTGTCCTTGTGCGATACGAGTTTCAAATTTAACAGTGAAAACAATCTTCAAAAACTTCAAATGCTCATATCTCCGTAAATAGAGGCCGTAGAGGGGTCAAAGTTGCAGCATTGTAAAGGTGTTTTTCTCAACCTTTAATTTGATACCTAAATTGTCCTTGTGCAATACGAGTTTCAAATTTAACAGTGAAAACAATCTTCAAAAACTTCAAATGCTCATATCTCCGTAAATAGAGGCCGTAGAGGGGTCAAAGTTGCAGCATTGTAAAGGTGTTTTTTCAACCTTTAATTTGATACCTAAATTGTCCTTGTGCGATACGAGTTTCAAATTTAACAGTGAAAACAATCTTCAAAAACTTCAAATGCTCATATCTCCGTAAATAGAGGCCGTAGAGGGGTCAAAGTTGCAGCATTGTAAAGGTGTTTTTTCAACCTTTAATTTGATACCTAAATTGTCCTTGTGCGATACGAGTTTCAAATTTAACAGTGAAAACAATCTTCAAAAACTTCAAATGCTCATATCTCCGTAAATAGAGGCCGTAGAGGGGTCAAAGTTGCAGCACTGTAAAGGTGTTTTTTCAACCTTTAATTTGATACCTAAATTGTCCTTGTGCGATACGAGTTTCAAATTTAACAGTGAAAACAATCTTCAAAAACTTCAAATGCTCATATCTCCGTAAATAGAGGCCGTAGAGGGGTCAAAGTTGCAGCATTGTAAAGGTGTTTTTTCAACCTTTAATTTGATACCTAAATTGTCCTTGTGCGATACGAGTTTCAAATTCAACAGTGAAAACAATCTTCAAATGCTGATATCTCCGTAAATAGAGGCCGTAGAGGGGTCAAAGTTGCAGCATTGTAAAGGTGTTTTTTCAACCTTTAATTTGATACCTAAATTGTCCTTGTGCGATACGAGTTTCAAATTTAACAGTGAAAACAATCTTCAAAAACTTCAAATGCTCATATCTCCGTAAATAGAGGCCGTAGAGGGGTCAAAGTTGCAGCATTGTAAAGGTGTTTTTTCAACCTTTAATTTGATACCTAAATTGTAATTGTGCGATACGAGTTTCAAATTTTACAATGAAAACAAACTTCAAATGCTCATATCTCCATAAATAGAGGCCGTAGAGGGGTCAAAGTTGCAGCATTGTAAAGGTGTTTTTTCAACCTTTAATTTGATACCTAAATTGTCCTTGTGCGATACGAGTTTCAAATTTAACAGTGAAAACAATCTTCAAAAACTTCAAATGCTCATATCTCCGTAAATAGAGGCCGTAGAGGGGTCAAAGTTGCAGCATTGTAAAGGTGTATTTTCAACCTTTAATTTGATACCTAAATTGTCCTTGTGCGATACGAGTTTCAAATTCAACAGTGAAAACAATCTTCAAATGCTCATATCTCCGTAAATAGAGGCCGTAGAGGGGTCAAAGTTGCAGCATTGTAAAGGTGTTTTTTCAACCTTTAATTTGATACCTAAATTGTCCTTGTGCGATACGAGTTTCAAATTTAACAGTGAAAACAATCTTCAAAAACTTCAAATGCTCATATCTCCGTAAATAGAGGCCGTAGAGGGGTCAAAGTTGCAGCATTGTAAAGGTGTTTTTTCAACCTTTAATTTGATACCTAAATTGTCCTTGTGCGATACGAGTTTCAAATTCAACAGTGAAAACAATCTTCAAATGCTGATATCTCCGTAAATAGAGGCCGTAGAGGGGTCAAAGTTGCAGCATTGTAAAGGTGTTTTTTCAACCTTTAATTTGATACCTAAATTGTCCTTGTGCGATACGAGTTTCAAATTTAACAGTGAAAACAATCTTCAAAAACTTCAAATGCTCATATCTCCGTAAATAGAGGCCGTAGAGGGGTCAAAGTTGCAGCATTGTAAAGGTGTTTTTTCAACCTTTAATTTGATACCTAAATTGTCCTTGTGCGATACGAGTTTCAAATTTAACAGTGAAAACAATCTTCAAAAACTTCAAATGCTCATATCTCCGTAAATAGAGGCCGTAGAGGGGTCAAAGTTGCAGCATTGTAAAGGTGTTTTTTCAACCTTTAATTTGATACCTAAATTGTCCTTGTGCGATACGAGTTTCAAATTCAACAGTGAAAACAATCTTCAAATGCTGATATCTCCGTAAATAGAGGCCGTAGAGGGGTCAAAGTTGCAGCATTGTAAAGGTGTTTTTTCAACCTTTAATTTGATACCTAAATTGTCCTTGTGCGATACGAGTTTCAAATTTAACAGTGAAAACAATCTTCAAAAACTTCAAATGCTCATATCTC
Source organism: Pherbina coryleti (assembly GCA_943735915.1). Classification (NCBI taxonomy): domain Eukaryota; kingdom Metazoa; phylum Arthropoda; class Insecta; order Diptera; family Sciomyzidae; genus Pherbina; species Pherbina coryleti. The sequence goes on from OX030952.1 coordinate 91,600,221, forward strand.
CGTAAATAGAGGCCGTAGAGGGGTCAAAGTTGCAGCATTGTAAAGGTGTTTTTTCAACCTTTAATTTGATACCTAAATTGTCCTTGTGCGATACGAGTTTCAAATTTAACAGTGAAAACAATCTTCAAAAACTTCAAATGCTCATATCTCCGTAAATAGAGGCCGTAGAGGGGTCAAAGTTGCAGCATTGTAAAGGTGTTTTTTCAACTTTTAATTTGATACCTAAATTGTCCTTGTGCGATACGAGTTTCAAATTCATCAGTGAAAACAATCTTCAAATGCTGATATCTCCGTAAATAGAGGCCGTAGAGGGGTCAAAGTTGCAGCATTGTAAAGGTGTTTTTTCAACCTTTAATTTGATACCTAAATTGTCCTTGTGCGATACGAGTTTCAAATTTAACAGTGAAAACAATCTTCAAAAACTTCAAATGCTCATATCTCCGTAAATAGAGGCCGTAGAGGGGTCAAAGTTGCAGCATTGTAAAGGTGTTTTTTCAACCTTTAATTTGATACCTAAATTGTCCTTGTGCGATACGAGTTTCAAATTTTACAATGAAAACAAACTTCAAAAACTTCAAATGCTCATATCTCCGTAAATAGAGGCCGTAGAGGGGTCAAAGTTGCAGCATTGTAAAGGTGTTTTTTCAACCTTTAATTTGATACCTAAATTGTCCTTGTGCGATACGAGTTTCAAATTTAACAATGAAAACAAACTTCAAAAACTTCAAATGCTCATATCTCCGTAAATAGAGGCCGTAGAGGGGTCAAAGTTGCAGCATTGTAAAGGTGTTTTTTCAACCTTTAATTTGATACCTAAATTGTCCTTGTGCGATACGAGTTTCAAATTTTACAATGAAAACAAACTTCAAAAACTTCAAATGCTCATATCTCCGTAAATAGAGGCCGTAGAGGGGTCAAAATTGCAGCATTGTAAAGGTGTTTTTTCAGCCTTTAATTTGATACCTAAATTGTCCTTGTGCGATACGAGTTTCAAATTTTACAATGAAAACAAACTTCAGAAACTTCAAATGCTCATATCTCCGTAAATAGAGGCCGTAGAGGGGTCAAAGTTGCAGGTGTTTTTTCAACCTTTAATTTGATACCTAAATTGTCCTTGTGCGATACGAGTTTCAAATTTTACAATGAAAACAAACTTCAAAAACTTCAAATGCTCATATCTCCGTAAATAGAGGCCGTAGAGGGGTCAAAGTTGCAGCATTGTAAAGGTGTATTTTCAACCTTTAATTTGATACCTAAATTGTCCTTGTGCGATACGAGTTTCAAATTCAACAGTGAAAACAATCTTCAAATGCTCATATCTCCGTAAATAGAGGCCGTAGAGGGGTCAAAGTTGCAGCATTGTAAAGGTGTTTTTTCAACCTTTAATTTGATACCTAAATTGTCCTTGTGCGATACGAGTTTCAAATTTAACAGTGAAAACAATCTTCAAAAACTTCAAATGCTCATATCTCCGTAAATAGAGGCCGTAGAGGGGTCAAAGTTGCAGCATTGTAAAGGTGTTTTTTCAACCTTTAATTTGATACCTAAATTGTCCTTGTGCGATACGAGTTTCAAATTCAACAGTGAAAACAATCTTCAAATGCTGATATCTCCGTAAATAGAGGCCGTAGAGGGGTCAAAGTTGCAGCATTGTAAAGGTGTTTTTTCAACCTTTAATTTGATACCTAAATTGTCCTTGTGCGATACGAGTTTCAAATTTAACAGTGAAAACAATCTTCAAAAACTTCAAATGCTCATATCTCCGTAAATAGAGGCCGTAGAGGGGTCAAAGTTGCAGCATTGTAAAGGTGTTTTTTCAACCTTTAATTTGATACCTAAATTGTCCTTGTGCGATACGAGTTTCAAATTTAACAGTGAAAACAATCTTCAAAAACTTCAAATGCTCATATCTCCGTAAATAGAGGCCGTAGAGGGGTCAAAGTTGCAGCATTGTAAAGGTGTTTTTTCAACCTTTAATTTGATACCTAAATTGTCCTTGTGCGATACGAGTTTCAAATTCAACAGTGAAAACAATCTTCAAATGCTGATATCTCCGTAAATAGAGGCCGTAGAGGGGTCAAAGTTGCAGCATTGTAAAGGTGTTTTTTCAACCTTTAATTTGATACCTAAATTGTCCTTGTGCGATACGAGTTTCAAATTTAACAGTGAAAACAATCTTCAAAAACTTCAAATGCTCATATCTCCGTAAATAGAGGCCGTAGAGGGGTCAAAGTTGCAGCATTGTAAAGGTGTTTTTTCAACCTTTAATTTGATACCTAAATTGTCCTTGTGCGATACGAGTTTCAAATTTAACAGTGAAAACAATCTTCAAAAACTTCAAATGCTCATATCTCCGTAAATAGAGGCCGTAGAGGGGTCAAAGTTGCAGCATTGTAAAGGTGTTTTTTCAACTTTTAATTTGATACCTAAATTGTCCTTGTGCGATACGAGTTTCAAATTCATCAGTGAAAACAATCTTCAAATGCTGATATCTCCGTAAATAGAGGCCGTAGAGGGGTCAAAGTTGCAGCATTGTAAAGGTGTTTTTTCAACCTTTAATTTGATACCTAAATTGTCCTTGTGCGATACGAGTTTCAAATTTAACAGTGAAAACAATCTTCAAAAACTTCAAATGCTCATATCTCCGTAAATAGAGGCCGTAGAGGGGTCAAAGTTGCAGCATTGTAAAGGTGTTTTTTCAACCTTTAATTTGATACCTAAATTGTCCTTGTGCGATACGAGTTTCAAATTTTACAATGAAAACAAACTTCAAAAACTTCAAATGCTCATATCTCCGTAAATAGAGGCCGTAGAGGGGTCAAAGTTGCAGCATTGTAAAGGTGTTTTTTCAACCTTTAATTTGATACCTAAATTGTCCTTGTGCGATACGAGTTTCAAATTTAACAATGAAAACAAACTTCAAAAACTTCAAATGCTCATATCTCCGTAAATAGAGGCCGTAGAGGGGTCAAAGTTGCAGCATTGTAAAGGTGTTTTTTCAACCTTTAATTTGATACCTAAATTGTCCTTGTGCGATACGAGTTTCAAATTTAACAGTGAAAACAATCTTCAAAAACTTCAAATGCTCATATCTCCGTAAATAGAGACCGTAGAGGGGTCAAAGTTGCAGCATTGTAAAGGTGTTTTTTCAACCTTTAATTTGATACCTAAAGTGTCCTTGTGCGATACGAGTTTCAAATTTTACAATGAAAACAAACTTCAAATACTTCAAATGCTCATATCTCCGTAAATAGAGGCCTAGAGGGGTCAAAGTTGCAGCATTGTAAAGGTGTTTTTTCAACCTTTAATTTGATATCTAAATTGTCCTTGTGCGATACGAGTTTCAAATTTTACAATGAAAACAAACTTCAAATGCTCATATCTCCGTAAATAGAGGTCGTAGAGGGGTCAAAGTTGCAGCATTGTAGAGGTGTTTTTTCAACCTTTAATTTGATACCTAAATTGTCCTTGTGCGATACGAGTTTCAAATTTAACAGTGAAAACAATCTTCAAAAACTTCAAATGCTCATATCTCCGTAAATAGAGACCGTAGAGGGGTCAAAGTTGCAGCATTGTAAAGGTGTTTTTTTCAACCTTTAATTTGATACCTAAATTGTCCTTGTGCGATACGAGTTTCAAATTTTACAATGAAAACAAACTTCAAATACTTCAAATGCTCATATCTCCGTAAATAGAGGTCGTAGAGGGGTCAAAGTTGCAGCATTGTAAAGGTGTTTTTTCAACCTTTAATTTGATACCTAAAGTGTCCTTGTGCGATACGAGTTTCAAATTTTACAATGAAAACAAACTTCAAAAACTTCAAATGCTCATATCTCCGTAAATAGAGGCCGTAGAGGGGTCAAAGTTGCAGCATTGTAAAGGTGTTTTTTCAGCCTTTAATTTGATACCTAAATTGTCCTTGTGCGATACGAGTTTCAAATTTAACAGTGAAAACAATCTTCAAAAACTTCAAATGCTCATATCTCCGTAAATAGAGGCCGTAGAGGGGTCAAGCATATTATTGCAGCATATTTGTTGTGAGTGTCAACATTTTACATTTATGTCATACTATTGAAATGTATAAATTGTGAAAATGTTTACTCATTAGGCAATGAAACTGCAGAAACTTCAAAGTTATATTAAAAAATGGAATTTTCCTCTTAGCTTTACAAAAAAAAAGTCTTAGCACCACTCGCTAGTGTGCATGTTTATATATAAAGAGTAATATTTATAGTTATAATTGTTTGTTTTTTTTTTTTTTTGTTTTATTAAAGTTTAACACTTTTAGATACTATGTTATAAAGTTGTGATATGTTAAGATGCAAATAAATATGTACGTAGTATACAGGTTTAAATTTGAGATTAATCATCTGAGCAGAGACTTTAACGTAGCATTTTGTTAATTTGGAAGGTATTTTCTTTTTTTTTTTTAATTTGTTAGAGATAAATTTAAAATTTTTCACCCCTTAAGCAATAAGAGATAAGCTTCCGACTATTTCAATTTTGTTGATTGACAATATGCATCCGACATAGAAATGAACGTGGTACACAGAGGTTACATTTAATGGTGGATAAAAGTTAAATGAGCTGACAGTCAGTGTCGTATAATTAATAGCTATTATGTTCATTTCTAGATAAGCTGCGTCATAGCATGTAAAAAAAGTGATGGAGCATGTGTTTTTACTAGCTGTCAAGTAAAAAGTTTTAGGTATGAGCGCTGTAGACTGTATCGCAAAAAAGTACGTTGGCAGCATAGGTAGTCGAATAGGAAGCATGCTTGACTGCCACCCCAGAGGTCCCGGGTTCGAATCCCGGCCAGTTTATGGTTCTACGCTTTAACCTTTCGCATTTGCAATTTTCGTTCCTCATTTCTAATCAACTGAAGTTGGAAAACTCATCAATAGGTACGACTTGAAGTTGAAGTTGTTGGTAGAGAAGTTTGTGGATGAGATTGCCTTTAAAACCTCAAATCGCAGAGGTAAAGACATAACAACACTTGCCTCAGATTCAAAATTCACATGTTTCTATGGCTTTCCACCACGCTTAGAACATCCTACACATGTTTCACTTGATTGCCCCTTCCCTCCCACTAATCTATCAACCCATTTCGAACCAAGGCAAACTTGACTGAATAGGTATTACACCTGAAATCCTTGGTTTAAAGCCAAAAAAAAAATGTCGTGAAATTGATATCTGGTAAGTGCTAAAATGGGCCCATGAGATCGGACTGTAAATGTTATGACGAAAAATTTAAAAACCCTACGTTCAGCAAAAAAATTAAAAATTTTTCAATAATTCTACTGGTATAATCGATATACTTTCTTCGGAAGAATTTAATGACTTTTGCGAGCTTTTAATTTATAACTTTCATAATTTAGTATAGAATGGTAACTGCTTAAAAACTTTTTTTACTATACACTTCATATTTTTTTTTGTTTTTCTTTTCAAATATCGATAATTTTCAGCTCTATGACAGACAGTAGAAATCAGAAGTATTTGTCAAACAAGCAATAAAAAACAAATTTTTTTCTTTAAACCCTTAGATCGCGACACATAAAACTGCCATGTGCTGAACATTAATCGAATACCCACTTTAAATTCCCCTTTAAATAATAAAAATTGAGTCATGGTTCAGACAAAGATTCGAGAGTGATGGATTGCGTTGAACTCCATCACAAAATCCGCACATTCACACAAGCAACAAATGATCTTCAAGCTATGATCGCTTTAGAGTTCAAAGCACAAAAAGTGTCACTTCAGGCACTTCATCATAATTCCCTGTAGCATTGTGTAGCGGTAATTGTGTACGATACTTACACAGTATACAGCATATCTATATGCTACAAAACATTCTACGTAGTACAACATGTGAAAAATGAACGATCACTGAGATCACGTACAAACAAAGAGCCATCAAAAAAAGGAGCTTAAAGCAAAGTAAAAATATCAGAGAAACAAAACACAAAAAAAAACAAAAAAAAAACAAAAATTGCTATTCCTGCACGGCTTCAATGTTACATAAGCACATCAAGATCAAACCAAGACTCAATACAACGCAATACAATGAGTTGCTGATGCCTCGTCCGCCAATCGATCATGCAACTGAATGAAGTTCTAGAAAAACTGTTGAAAAATGCAAAAAGAAAAAAAACAAGAAATGCATTAAGCTGCAGTGGGAACCAAGTAACGAACTGGTTGGTGTAGCATAAGAAACCAGTTAAAGCCATTGAATAACCAAGAAGTAGAAGCAGAAAAAAAAATCAATTTCAAGTTTAGTTCACAGCTGATCGTTTAACTTTTATTTGAAAATAAGAATAAATGATTTCAATGATCGGCATCAGCAGTTTTGCAATGCGACAGAGAATAAGCGATGAGAACTTTTTTTCAAATAAACTCAACGTTCAGAGGTTATCATAAATAATGCTAAAAGGTTGACAGATTTTATTGAAGAATATAAAAAAATTAAGAGCAACAACGAAACGTAAGATCAACATTATACGAAATTTAATGTGAAAATTAAAAAAAATTGATCTGAATTAGTTCCATCTTAAAAAGCTCTAAAAAAATCAAATGTACGAGAGCGGAATTTTTAGTCTTGCGCACTGGCAACCCTAAGCATGGTCAGATGAATTTTGACAGTTCTATTCGAAAATTTGCTATTTTCTAGCATAAACGTACTCACAACGTTTTGGTGCATGTGCGCTTACTGTGTTTTTTACAGTGGATTGAAATATTTTCAGCAAAAAAATGAGATTTAAAACGTGAACATTTTTGGGTGATGATTTTTTTCCGATTTTCGACGTGAATTAACAGGAAAAGAATGCTTCGGTCAACTTAGTTCGACTTTTGGTGATAAAGCACCACACCCAGTGACTGTAAAATGCTGGTTCAATGAGTTCAAGCGTTGTCGTCGTTCTCGTCAAGACGAATTTCGTGAAGGTCGTCAAAGAATGGCTGTTGTGACAAAATACATCGATCCGGCACGTGAACTGTTGGAAGTAGTTCGGCATGTGATATACCCTGAAATGGAGTCATTCTTAAGAATTAGTCGGAATAGCATACATTCGATTTTACATGAGCATTTAGACGTCAGGAAAATTTGTTCCCGTTGGAAACCCCAATAAATAACAGTTGCTCAAAATAAGGCTCGTGTCGATTGGTGCAAGGAAAAAATGTTGAAAAACATACAGTGGAGGTGATGCGAAACACGTCCACAACATCACCACACTTGAGAAATCACGGATATACGCTAATGACCATGAAAAAATGCAACAATTCACTGTTTGGATCTTTCAAAGTGAGCAGAACCCAACAAAGTTGCCCGCGGACGGAGTACATCCAAACAAATGATTGCCAATTTTTCTCAGAAAAACTACTCAAGTCGCATCTGTATCACTTCAGCAACGGAGAACTGTTAATGCTGAATGGTTCACAATCATTTGTTTGCCGCAAGTCTACGGAGAATTGAGAAAATCCAAAGATCATTCTCCATCACGATAATGTGAGTGATTGATTCTCCACACATCAGCTCAGACAAAAGAGCTTTTGAGCACTCAAAATTTGGAATGGATCGGTCATCTGACTTGACACCCAAAAAATTCTTCTTGTTCCCTCACATAAATACAAAAATGAGTGGCGATTATTTTTCTACTCCCGAACAAGCAATTGAACTCTTCAAAAGCGTCACTCTTCGGAGATACCAACTTCAGAGAGCAAAACTGTTTCAAAAATTGATTCAAACGAATGCAAAAGTGTATTGATCAAATTTTTCTTCACTCATTCTTTTATTGATTGATGCGGTGAATTGCACTTGGCGCTGTCCTGTTGCAAAAATATATCTTCAATAAACATCCTATTCAATTGGGACAGGAAAGAATCGGCAGTCATAACTCTATAGCGCTCGGCGTTTAAAGAAGTAAAGATCAATAATTCCATCGGCCCATATAGTGGTTTTTTATGGACATAATGAGTATCTGCCTGGATTCGTGGACATAATGAGTATTTGGATGCGGATTCGTGGTTGGCAAGCGACTACGACATCATGTTCTGCGATTCACACCTGTGAACGAACGACTTGCCATAATCCGTGTCAAGACAAGATTTTTCAACATAAGCCTGATTTGTGCGCACGCTCCGACAGAAGATAAGGACGATGAGACCAAAGACAGCTTCTACGAGCGCCTTGAAGAGGCCTATGAGCGCAGCCCCCGCCACGACATAAAAATCGTGCTTGGGGACTTCAACGCCAAGGTGGGAAAAGAAAATATCTTTGGTCCAACAGTCGGAAAGTTCAGCCTCCACGACAATACCTCCGATAATGGAATGAGGCTGATTGACTTTACCGCAGCGCGAAACATGGTCGTTAGTAGCACTAGATTCAAGCATCTCAATATTCATAAAGCAACTTGGCTGTCTCCTGATCAAAAGACGCACAACCAAATTGATCACGTTTTGATTGACGGAAGGCACTCTTCCAGTGTTTTAAATGTACGCACGATCCGTGGTGCCAATATAGACTCGGATCATTATCTTGTCACAGCCAAGATCCGTACACGCCTGTGCGCAACCAAGAATGCGCGCAATCCAGCACAGAGAAAGCTAGACGTCGAAAAGCTGCAATCAAAGCAAACAGCCGAAGACTTCGCTACTCGACTCTCACTCCTGCTTCAAGAAAGTATTCCTCCGATCGACGATATATGCGCGCAGTGGAATCATATTTCCCACTCTATGCGTACGTCTGCCGAAGAGGTGATAGGCTATCACCGCCCTCGCCGAAACCAGTGGCACGACCAAGAGTGTCGCGACGCCACTGCAGAAAAAGATGCCGCCTACAAAGCCACCCTGCAGTGAGTGCGAGAAAATTGAGATGCATGGTGACAGAAATGAGGTCCGAAAATTTTTCGAAAAAAATAAGACGCCTGGCCGATGGTTTCAAGACCGGGGCCTCTTCCTGCAAGGATGAAAATGGGAATCTAGTGACAGATATCCAGAGTACACTGATGATGTGGAGGGAACACTTCTCTAGGCTTCTGAATGGCGACGACGACAACAATCCCGCCAATAGAGATGATATCCCGGAATCCCCAGTTTTGGACGACAGCGTTGAAGTTCCGCTGCCCGACCATAGTGAAGTCTTGAAAGCTCGGCTTAAAAACAACAAAGCCGCAGGAGCCGACGGCTTACCTGCTGAGCTCTTCAAGAATAGAGGCGAAGCTCTATTTAAATGCATTCATGAGCTTCTATGCAGAATATTCGGAAGAATGCATTCCAAACGATTGGAACCTCAGTGTGCTCTGCCCAATCCACAAGAAAGGCGATCCCACAATTTGCGCCAACTACCGTGGGATAAGCGTTCTGAATATCGCATATAAGGTCCTGTCGAGCGTACTATGTGAAAGACTGAAGCCCATCGTAAACCAGCTGATTAGACCTTATCAGTGTGGCTTCAGACCTGGTAAATCAACCATAGACTAGATATTTACGCTACGACAAATCTTGGAGAAGACCCTAGAAAAACAAATCGACACACACCATCTTTTTGTCGATTATAAAGCCGCCTTCGACAGTCCTATAAGGAATTATCTATACTCCACCATGTCTGAATTTGGTATTCCTGCAAAGCTCATCCGTCTTTGCAGAATGACACTGAGCAACACCAGCAGCACAGTTAAGATCGGGAAGGATCTCACTCCTCCGTTCGATACCAAACGAGGTTTCAGACAAGGTAATTCCTTATCGTGCGACTTTTTCAACCTGATGATGGAGAAGATCATCCGAGCTGCTGATTTGAGACGCAGCGGCACGATATTCTACAAAAGTATTATGCTGCTGGCGTATGCTGATGATATCGATATCATTGGCCATAATACGCGCGAAGTCAGCGCAGCATTCTCCAGGTTAGCGAAAGAATCGAGTCGAATGGGTCTTGTAGTGAACGCAGATAAGACGAAATACCTAGTGTCAGTAAATAAACAGTCCCAGCGTCTTGGAAACCACGTCACTGTTGACAACATCTCCTTCGAGGTTGTTAAGGACTTCGTCTACCTGGGATCCAGCGTAAACTCTTTCAACGATGTCAGTATTGAGATAAAACGAAGGATAACTCTTGCCAACAGGTGTTACTTGGGCTGAGTAGGCAATTGAGAAGCAGATCCCTCTCTCGACGAACAAAACTCACGCTCTATAAGTCACTAATCATGCCCGTCCTATTATATGCAGCACAAACCTGGACGTTGAGCAGTTCTGATGAAAAGACTTTGGGAGCCTTCGAGAGAAAGATCCTTCGTAAGATCTTCGGTCCAATCTGCGTCAATGGCAAGTACAAAATTCGATGAAACCACGAGCTGTATGAGCTGTACGCTGACATAGACATAGTTAAGCGTATTAAAATCGAGCGGCTCCGCTGGCTAGGTCATGTTGAGCGAATGGAAAACGACGCTCCAGCGAAAAAAATATTCGATTCGGTGCCCGGTGGTGGTCAACGCAGAAGAGGACGCCCACATCTTCGTTGGAAGGATCAGGTGTTGGATAAGCTGACTACACTTGGTGTTTCCAACTGGCGCCAGCAAGCGCAAAACAGAAATGGCTGGCGCAATTTCTTATACGAACGAGGCCAAAACCGACCTTCGGTTGTAAGCGAGTCATACCAGTCAAGAACACGGACTTTTTTGTAAATAAGAAATTTTGTGAGTCTCTTAGTCTATGACAAGGGGCAGAATTATACATAAAAATAAATTTGTTGTTTGGGAATCATTCCTGAGCTTGGGGTAGCATTTTTGTCTGCAGAACCTTGATGTATTGAAAAATTGATGTATGATAAAATCTGAACGGAAGATTCATCGGAGAAGCAAATCTTGAGTAAATTTTTCAAAAACTGTTTATTGTCAAAGTAAATCCATTATTGAAGCAAATATAAAATTTTTAATTCAAGGATAGGCAATTTACATACTTTTTTCCAGTCTTCTATTGACCACTTTTCGTGCTCTTTAGCCCAATTTAGCCGTTTTTGTTGTATTGCCGGTGTAAGAAATAGTTTTTCTTGGAGGTCAGAGACATGCGAAGCATTATTCGTGAGAGCATTTATAGATCCACTCCTGTTATCCTAGCAAATGTCTCTAATTTTTCTTTCGTCACGGCAGGTCGGAATTTTTTTTTCGCCCACATTTCTTTAAACGTTTCGGTGCTAAGTCTCATTTTTTTTGTCAAGTTTTTTTTATTCGGTCCACTAATGCTTCTGAAACAGAAGCAATCGACTCTATCTTTCTTTGAGAGTGTTTTTGAAGTGTTTTTATATCCGAAATTTTACTTGGAGACAGGTCTTTGGCCTTTCCCATAGTTTGAATAGAATCTTTCAATAGATAATTAAAATATCTGTAATACCACACAGTAAAAAGGCAAAATAAACAAAAAACATTTACATGTTTTTACAATATCAATAAACATACTCAAAAAGTACAACAAAAATTTCAAAAACTTGAATTAAATTTAATAAGTCACAACTGAACCACGTGATATTGAAGCGCTTATGCGAACGAAATAGCGGCCAGAGCTGCCAGATATTTTGAACCCCCCGTCCCCATTTGACATGTCTAAAATCCCCAAAATCCCCAAACTTCTTCGAAAATCCCCAAATTTCTTCGAAAATCCTCAAATTTGTATAATAAAAATTACAACTAGAGATCACTGGTCAAAACCTCTTAAAACAATAAAATAAACATTAAAATTTACCCAAAATAAACCACATATGCAACTGTTTTCTTTGCCTCTTAATTATATTTAATTTTCAATCATAAATGAGATTATGTGAACAAAATCAATAAAATATTTATTAAACTTTTCAAATGATCAACATTAAAACACAAAAATGTAAAGAACTACTAAGGAATGAAGGATTCTATTAAAAAAAACTGTATTTGAAAAATACAGTAATTTTTCACAACTTTTATATTTTTAGATATCGATGGCTTCATTCCAGAGTAAGCTAAGTTAGAAAGTGAATTTTGCAGGAGACGTGTTCAAAGTTTATTTTGAATTTCTTAAAAGCCGTATAAGATATAACATTTTTTTTACATCAATCCGAATTAAAAAAAAACAATCTCCTTGAAAACATGCTAAGTTGACCGGAAGGTGTATCTAGAATGATAACTTAAAACTTATTTAGAAAAGTACCTTCCAGTACATCTTCTATGTTACGACTTATCTTATCTTAATAATAAGAGCGACGGGCGATGTGTGCATATTTTAGAGCTAAAATGAAATAATTAATCTATATTATTTTACTATCAAATCCACTTTCAACAGATATTTCAAATCTGTATTCATATAAATATTTTTATTGTAACCCATTTCTACTAATATATAAGCTACACCTTTATCTGATATACATTCTAATTAAAATTCTAGAAAATTATTATTCTTATAAAATTATCTGATAACGACGGTATATAAACTGGATACAAAGACAAGAAAGGTTCAACGTGGATTATCGATTACAGAACAGATTCCTCTGAATAGACTAAAATACCGCCAAATTTTTTAAGTTTCAAGAACATAGCTACTACTACTCAGGTTTGAAAAATTACTCTTAAAATAGTAGGGTTCCTAATCCTAGTTTAAAATTATATAAAGAGATATATAAAAATCTAGAATTAAGCCATTAATTTTGTTTTTGAAATCCTTACAAAACAAAGAGAACTCTATTTGTTTTTATTAAAGAGAAAGAAGATAAGTAAAAAATTTAAATTGCTGATGAAGATGTCCACTAGGAATAGTTTTGCATTAATTATTAAAAATTTGTAAATTTTGAGTTGTAACTGTTTTGTAGTTAGGGTACGATATCACCACTTGAAATTGATAAGTGTTAATTTCCATTACAAACTATTTATATAAAATTTTGGTTCTTTTAATAAAAACCCATTAAAAAAATTTAAAATAGATTTTTCTTGAAAATCCGACGTTACAAAAAGATATTCAATAACTACACAAATATAATTTTACAGTATGTTGTTAACTGTCTGAAAGACGTCAATTTCATTTACATTTTTTTTTTTTAATTAATTTTTAAATAATTTTTGAGTTAACTGAATTTTTGCTCTTTCTCCTCTGAAATCCCCAAAAAAATCCCCAATATAGGCATGGATATCCCCACCAAATCCTTCATCCCCAAACAAAAAAATTCGTCCCCAAAACTGATTTGAAATCCCCATATCTGGCAGCCCTGATAGCGGCTACTCTTACGAAATTGCGTCGACTTGTCACATTATGAAATTAGGAGCGTTGCCAACTGTATATTTTTTTTTTTTTCTAAAAACATCGTTATGTCTTAAAAATATCATAAGCACATACATCCGATTGTGTTCAACTATAACTTTGTAAAGTAAGAAATTGTGAAAAAATGCAAGCGGCTCTAATAATACGATCACACACTGTATAATAAAAACAGCCTTTATTATTGAAAAAAACAAGAAGAATTAATAAAAAGCAACATTACTGAAAAACTTTTCTGATTAAAAGTAAGAAAGCCACAACATTCTTCAAGTGTCTTTCAAAATCTCGCAGCTGATTTTTAAATGAGCAAGCATAGTCGTCTATGCTCTCTGCTGCAGTAACATCAACAGAGCTGTAGCTGTCCCAACATTTTCGCAAGTTGTACTGTCCCAAAATTTAAAAACAAAAAAAAAAACATTATGTTAACAAAAACAGAGAAATCGCTGTGGCGGCAAATTTTAACATTTTGTTTTGTATTAAGCTGCCATTTAGCTTAATAAGAAACAACGCTGTTTATAGTGCTCAAGAACTTAACAGATTTGATCTTCAGTGAGCTGTTATTGCATTGGAATAAAATATATGTAAAGAGAGATGATAATAACAGCGTGATAGTTAATTTTCTAATAACAGTATGATAACAGCAATATTAAACATAGTTTGAGAAAACTTAAATGCAATGAACGCATGCAAAGAGCATAAATAACAAGATGTTCCATGGAATAACAGAGCTCTGTAAATGTTAATTTAATGCAACCTCTTGTTATTTATACTTTTTGGCTAAAGTAATGGAAGCGATGTAAATGAACAGCAGTTGAGAAAATTTGTGCGACTGGTATAACAGCTGTTACTATTTAAAATTTAAAAACTATTTAAAATTTAAATTTGAAATTATCTGAGTCTAGAAACATAAAGAAAAAAAAAATATCTTATTTTAAAGACCTTTTTTAAAAAAAGATCAGATCTTGAAATTGTTCACTGCATTATTAATGATAAGCTTTAAATAAAAGTTATCATTTCAATGAAATTAACGTCGTTAATAACATTCTTTTAAGTTATTTAAGCACGATTTTGTGTGTTGATGTGCATTTGCTGTGACGTCTTTTGTAGTTAACAGTGCATTGCTGCATTTTTGTATGTTTTCAATTGCATTGAACTTAACCTAGTTAAGGAATGCAATTAAGTCATTAATTTAACATTATAACTCGCCAAAAACATAACATACACTGCACTTAAGTTTCTCTTCATAAAATTTTTGGCTTATATAAATTACTAACTTCGCAGTGGGGTGTATATCCGCGGGAATTTCCAAGTACATCCCAGCAGTTGCAGCAGTTGCATGGCAACAACAATAACGACATGCAAACAAATTGATATTCGAATCGATTTATTTTTTTTTTTTCAGCATTTTTTATTTTGCATATCTTGAGGCCATTTAATTGATTACACATTCAATTGATTTAAGCGACGCATTTAAACGTTTACATATGGCATTCTTTGGAGTTTTTTTTTAAATATGTTTCTTATCAGATATGAAATTAACATGTATCTTATGTTGCATAAACAAGATGTTACACATTAACCGAATTTCTCCATACTTACTGTGGGCAGTATATCGATGATTTTTGGCAAAAGTTTTACTATAAGATATTGTCATTACTTTTTAAGTGGTTGAAATGATTTCGCCTTTCAACAATTCATAAATGAATAATTCACTTTCATAGTCCTCAGAGTTTCACTGTGAGAAATATGGTGAAGTAAAAAGAAATCCATTATTTTTCCACTAAATGGCTTTAGTAATCTGTAACTCGCTTGGTATAAGTGTGATCGGGTCCCGTTAGATGGCGTTAGAAAGATGAAATTTCGTACTGAAAACACTTCTCAGACAGTTTTGTGATTGCTAGGCTCAGTTTTGTTTAAGCGTGTGTCAACGATGGACACCAGCAAAGAGAAAATACGCCATATTTTACAGTTTTTCTTCGATAAAGGCGAAAATGCAAGACATTCGGCGAAAATGTGAATAGTGTTTATGGTTTTGATACTGTAACAGCAAATTACGCGCAATTTTGGTTACGTCGATTCCGTTCCGGTAATTTTGATGTCAAAGATGCACCATGCTCTGGAAGGCCAATTGTCGAAAATGTAGATAAGATCATGCAAATCGTCGAGTCCGACCGTCATGTAAGCACAGTTGCGATTGCCCACGAGCTTACACAAAACACCGTTTGGAACCACTTGAATAACCCCGATGTATGGGTACCAGACGAATTAACGCAAAAAAACCTCATGTACCGAATTTCCATCTGCGAATCGCTGCTGAATCGCAACAACATCGACCCATTTCTGTAGCGAATAGTCACTGGTGATGGAAAGTGGATCACTTACGACAACGTCAAGCGAAAACGGTCTTAGTCGAATCGCGGTGAGCCGGCGCAATTGGTAGCCACGACCGGATTGTTAGCCAGGAAGGTTTTGCTGTGTATTTGTGTGGTATTGGGAGGGAGTCATCTACTATGAGGTGCTCCCTTATGGCTTAACTCTTAATTCGGACCCGTACACTAAGCGAAAAAAATATTAAATTTAACCAAAAACTTCTTTAATTTATCCAAAAAGCGAGTAATTTTTGCACCAATAACGCATTTGCATAAATCGACTACGTAAATATTTAAAATTCATTTAAAAACTTTTTTAATTAAATAAAATATTAAAATATTAAAACAGAAATAATAAAAAAAATATATTAAAATTATGCACGAATTTTTTTAAATATCTTTCAAAAATTTACTATTTGAAAATAAAACTATCACATCTAAAGGAAATTTATATAAAAAATATTGAAATTAAGAAACAATATATTCAAATATTTCTCACGAGCTGAGTCCATTAATGCCATTAGCATTGTTACTTTATTTTCTTTTTTCGTTCCTTAATATTATACTATTTTTGACAGTTGGAGCAATATTACGGCACCAAATGTCAAAAATAGTATAAAACTATAGAACGAAAAATAATAAAGCAAAATATGCAGGCAAATGACAATCGGTGCGACACATTCGTGGGAAAATGTCGAGTTGTCACTCCACCCTACATAATTGCATTATTTCAGTACGCAATGGCTCATACGTACGGCCAAATCTCCCTTTTATATTACTCTTGCAACAAAAACGAAATGAGAACTATAAGAAACTGCAGAAATAAATTGCAAGAACAGAGTGCGATGCTGTTGCTGCTTGTCGGAATATGTGTGTACGTGTGCGATGCTGTTGCTGCTTGTCGGCTATTTCAGCTGTATGGAATATGTGTGTAGGTGTGTGGTATAAATAAAATTTAAATACGGGAAAAAAACGAGTTGTAAGGAAAATATTTGATTTATCCACGTAAATATTTAAATAAAATTGATACTCAGGCGTGGATAATGTTAATATGCATTATTTCCCTTAGTGTACTGTCAACAATTAAACAGTCTGAAGGAAGCAATCGCCCAGAAGCTACCAGCTTTGGCCAATAGGAGAGGAATTGTGTTTCAACAGAACAACGCCAGGCCACACACATCGATAGTGACTAGCCAGAAACTAAGAGAGCTTGATTGGGAGGTTCTTATGCATCCACCTTACAGTCCGGACCTGGTACCAAGCGATTACCACCTGTTCCTGTCTTTGACGAATGATTTTGCTGGTGTGAGCTTCGCTTCAAGGGAAGCATGTACGAGTTTTTCAAGGAAAGCATGTACGAGCACAGGAACGAGAGTTTTAATGAGACAGGCATAATGAAATTAAGTTCAAAATGGCAACAAGTTGCCGATCAAAACGGTGCATATTTGACCTAAATCGGATCATTATATCTACGATAAATAAAGCCTTCAATTTCATGCAAAAATAATGTTTTTTTTTTTTACTACACCATACAAATGCGTTCATTGCTGTCAATTAATCGTGATGCTGTGACTTCAATATGATTCTTGAAAAATTTTCGTATTTTTGAATATTTTATAGAAGTCGATTGAATTAACATGATTCACTCAAAATAATTATACAATTTTTGGCGTCGAAAACGTCATTCTCGAAGGTTAGTAGGACGGTTGATAGTGAGGAGGTGGCGGTTTTTATGTCACACTTTGAGCCTTTGGTGTGCCTAAAGTACTGATCGTACTAAAGTACTGATGTTGATGTTAGCACTTGTTGGTCTGCTTCATCCTCACTGGGAGAAAAATTCATGTTTGAACTCTCTAACTTATATAAATTTTACACAATTACATGAAATATAAAGCCAACATTTGATGCTTTTTTTTGCTGTTTTAAGTTTGCTTCCTATTTATCGATAGTTTACGGTTTTTTCGACGGTTTCATGCTAATTGTGCGGGTATCTCCAAATCGTGCTTAGACGATTTAATGTCTGTCCGGTCTGGTCTTCGCTGGTACTGTGCTTCGTGCAGGGCCCTTTCCCCAGATGAGCTTTATTCTAAAATCAAGCTTTTTGGTGAAAGTCTCAACTTGCTAAATAACAATTTTAGGGATATTGTTACATTTTTTAGCGAAGTTAGTGCCGCACCCAGTATCAGCGTCTACGATGAATGTACTTCACCGGAAAAAATTTCGCCTTCTTTGTCTCAGACAATCTTTTCCGGGACGCAAACAAACATTCAGTCTGAAGAAGACCACAATATTTCTAAAAAGAAGAGGAAAAATAAAAATAAAAATAAAAATAAAAATAATACGCGTCGTATGACGTCTTCAAACCTTCCTCAGGCTAAGCAGCCCTCAGCTACGCCTGCAATAAACGATACTACAATTATTTCTTCACCTTCTTCTTATTGGCTCCATTGGCTAATAGTCCAAATGTGATTTCAACCGAGCCCAATAACCTAATAATTAATTTAAGGGCAGTGTCGAGGCGAAAACTCTTATTCATTTCGCGTCTTCAGCCCGACACAACATCTGAAAATGTATTGACGTTTGTCAAACAAAACATTTTATTTAGACAAAATGCATTCTGTTCATGCAAAAAAATTGGCAACAAGCCTTCCCACGCCTCCTTTATTCTAACGGTTGCACCTGGAGAGTTTGCATCTGTTCTTAACTCTAAAATGTGGGCCGATAATATTCTCGTTTCTGAGTTAACGCCTAAAAATAAGTCTAGAAGGACGAATAAAATCGCCCATCAGACCCAAAAAAACTAAATATATTATCCCTTTACTATCAAAATGTAAGGGGATTACGTTCTAAAACGCGCGATTTATTTTTGGCGTCTCAGAATTTCTCTGAGGATATTTTCGCGTTAACAGAAACATGGCTGAACGGAAGCATTATTGACTTGGAATTGTTTGACAATAATTTTCAAGTTTTTAGAAGAGACAGACACACTAACAATATTTCTGCTCTTGGTGGTGGTGTCCTTTGAGCTGTAAGGAATTCCATTATCAGTTCCTAAATTGATATTCCCTGCTCTTCTAATATCGAACTTATATGCGTTAAGGTTATACATTGTAAATCCAATGTATATGTTATAATTATGTTCCCCCAAAGAGCAGTGCAGAAGTCTATGTAAGCCTTGCGGATTGCATAGAGTATACCTATAATAAATCTACTTGACGTTAATGACGACATTTTACTGTGTTCTTTACTGTTGGGCGATTTCAATCTGCCCGACTTAAAATGGCATTCTTCCGACGATGATACATATTTTTATGCATCAAATTCGAAGACTCGCCAAGAGCATATATTTGTTGACAATATATGTTCTGACTTACAACAAGTTAGTTGTATTTATAATAGTCTTGAAAGACTTCTTGACCTGGTCTTAACTACAGACAGTAACAATGTGATTGTTAAGAGGGCCTTCCATGCTCTGACTATTGTAGATGAATACCATCCACCATTGAGCATTTGGTATAAATCAGACAGAGAGAGCATAGTAAATTCGAGTTCAATCGATAAGGTTTATGAATTCAATTTTAAAAAAGCTGACTTTTTGAAGTTGAATCATTTACTTCATAACAAACAAAAAGTTATTTTAGAGTACTTAAATGGAAATAACCTTGATGATTCCATAAATTTTTTTTATACGGATTTCTTAACTGTGGTTTCTCAGTCCGTACCCTATAGCCTCAAATTTGCGAAAAACTGTGCGTATCCTTTGTACACAAAGGATTTAAAAACTCTTCGCAACAACAGGAAATAAATACAAAGAAGAAATCCGATGCATTCCCTTTATTATTCAAAACTGTAGATGGAATTACTGATGATCCCGTCATTATTTGTGGTTTATTTGCAAATCTTTTTAAAGAGTCATTTTGTTCGGATTCTTTTGATCCTGATAAGGGGTATTGAATTCAATATATTAATTCTATACCCAGAGTTTCTTTGGACTCTTTATCCTTTACCTCAGAGGATATTTTAAAATATATTAATTCGATCGATGAAGATTTCCTGCCGCAGTGTTAACTCAATGAGGTTCAAATTTGTGTCAACCACTCTCTTTGTTATTTAATAAATCTTTGAACAAAAGTTATTTTCCACTGTTTTGGAAAAAATCATTTATAAGTGCTATTTATAAAAAACGTTGCAGGAATGATGTTATTAATTGCAGGCCCATTGCTAAACTGTCATCGATTCCAAAACTTTTTGAGCGAATCGTGTATGATCGGGTAAAAATTCACTGCCGTGCAGTCATAACAACTCGTCAGCATGGTTTTGTTAATGGCAGATAAGGTATCTAATCTACTCGATTTTACAACCTTTTGCTTAAACACCATTGAATCTGGTTGCCAGGTCGACTGTATCTACACTGACTTTAGCAAAGCATTTGATAAGCTACCACACAATTTAATTCAATTTAAACTTAAGTCCATTGGATTTCCACAATATTTTGTAAACTGGATTAAATCGTATTTGACAGAACGATCTTATCAAATACGATTCCGAGAGGTTTTGTCTGCTGAGTTTATTGCGTTATCTGGTGTTCCTCAAGGAAGTCACCTAGGTCCACTTCTGTTTATTCTAGCCATTAATGATGTGACCCATATCATTGAAAACTCTCATCTGCTTATTTATGCGGATGATATGAAAATATACAGAAAAATAAATTCTCAAGACAACTCAGCCCTACTCCAGTCCGATCTGAAATCTTTTGAAGTTTGGTGTTCTAAAAATAATATGTTTCTTAATCCAGATAAATGCCAAACTATGACCTTTTCGCGAAAAAGGAATAATTTAGTTTTTGATTATAAGATAAAAGATAGTGCTTTATGTCGTGTGGATGTCGTTAAAGATCTGGGAATATGTATGGATTCTAAGCTATCGTTTAACATTCATATTGATAACATTTGTGAAAAAGCATCTTCTATGATTGGATTTTTTAAACGCTGGGCCAAAGAATTCAATAGCATGATTACGACTACAGCATTGTATTATGCAATAGTGCGTCCTCACTTGGAGTACGCAAGTCAAATCTGGTCTCCAAGTTACAATGTGCATGTTGATCGAATAGAGAGAATCCAAAAATGCTTTGTTCGTTTTGCCCTAAGGGGCTTAAGTGGATTTGACATTTTAAACCTTCCTCCTTATGAGGATCACTTAAAACTTTTAAAAATGCAATCATTGAGTGAGCGAAGGAGATTGCAGATATCGTCTATTTGCACCAACTCATAACCGGTGTATTCGATTCTCCAGAACTTCTTTCTCTTATTAATTTTAACTCTAATCGTAGAAGTAGTAGAAATGCTAACAATTTAATTTACTTGCCATTTAGTAGAACAAATTATATGTTAACTGCTCCTTTAAACCGTGTGAGTAAATTAGTTAACAATTGTAGCTTTTTTGATGTTAACTTGTCTAAAGGTCAACTCAAGAGTGGAAACTCATGTTTTTGCATGATTAGTTTTGACGTCTAGTGTTGTCCTTGAGCCCAACCATATTTTTCTGGGTAAATTTTTCTCAAATTAACTTATTTTGAGCCACTTATATCATTATCTTTGATAAATTCAAAAATGTTTGGGTTTTGGCTTTAAATGCATTAATGCTGAGAATGTGCGAAAAAGCTGTAGTAGCTAAACTCTATTTATTTGTTATTGCAATAGAAGAATAGTTGATGCACTTACTTAGAGTGCAAATCAAATCTTAAAACAATATCTTGGTTGCGGTTTCGAAAATCTGAAAAGAAAATGGGAAAATTTCTTTACCTTTTAGCTAGGCTAAAAACAATTTTAATTGTAGACTTAATCAGCGATCTGAAAAACTTTAGTAACAATGTCCATTTTGTCTTTAAAAAATACTTAATTAATTTCATTTTAAAGACTTGGACTATTCAGAGTATATTTGTTAATTTTTTTTAATCAAGCCTACGCATACTTTCAAACCGATGCAAAGAGTGCAGAATTAATTTTTACATAGAAGCGCACGTAAGGTTAAGCTGTGGTTATAATGGCAACCTACACTTGGTTCCAATCTTTTGTCAAAACCATATGGCATGGTTACACCGCAAAGTGAATGAAAAAAAATGCACGGCAACTATTGCCGTTTGCTGCTGTGCGATATGCCTGCAGGTTAAGTTTAATGCCAAGGTAAAATGACGACATTCTATCGAAAATGTGTCGCTGTGATAATGAATGAATTCGCTGATTGATCGTCATACACTTTTGTGTCACTGACACAACTTTCGTAATTAATTTTTAAAGTTGAGCGCAAGAAAAGAAAAAGATAAAAATTTATCTTTAAAAATGATGGATTAGAAAAAAAAATTATAATCTGCAGTTTTTTTTTTTTTGGCAATTTGAATAGAATTAAACTTTCGCTTGCACTTGAAATTCTAATGACCTCAGTGACAGCCAGTGGCAGCACTTAATTTGGTCAAATAATAAAAAGACAAAGTTAATAAAAAACTGCTTGTCAGCTTAATTGTTGTTTATGCATTGCTCAGAGCCTCATGGCAAATAGTTGATTTTTGAAAATGAGCAAGTTCTTGAAAACTTTTTGTTAAGTAAAGTGATATATAGCTCTTTGTTACATTGGCTAAGACGACAAAAATGAAGGCTAATTGTGGTAGACATGAAATAGTTTCCTTTCATAAAACATACGAGCATGAGTGGGCGCTTTATGGTCAATATTAACAAAATTTTCAATTAAATTTCGATAAAAAACGCATCTTAAAGCTCTCTTTATTACAACGAAAAATAGCCGGTGCCCACAATGAATAGACACAACAATGTAAACAATGTTTGCTTGACTTAATTTTGGCTATTTTTTTAATTTGAAACAATTCTAGCGTCTTTACAGCAACAATATTGTAACTAGTAAGAAAAAAAAAAGCGTCAAGCAAGTTTGTGTCTTAAGTCTTTCGTTTGCGCTGCGCTATGTTGCGCACACTTCCGCCAATCAAGGTCAAATAATTTAGTCATTAGTTGGACAAACACACAAAAATTAAACAAACAACAAAGACTGCACAATTGCTGTTATTACATAAGTCATTACTTAGTATGCCGCTGATGCTGCGGCAACTGCTGCTGCTGCATATGACGAAGGACTTACTTTGTTGGCCAGGAAATTTTTGCCCACTTTTACTTTAACCCGCTGTAACTGCGCACGTTTTTGGCGTTAGTCTTTGCTCAGCTTCTGCGAATTTTTTAACTATTTCTTGTTGTTGTTGGTGTTGTTGTTGTTGTTGTTGTTGTTGTTGTTGTTGTTGTTGTTGTTGTTGTTGTTGTTGTTGTTGTTGTTTTTGTTGTCATTACTTTGTTTTTGCACTTTAAAGTATTATTAAATAATTGTTTGTTTAAGTTGGTTGCTTATCAAATGCAAACGTTGTATGGCATAGCTTGAGATCCTGAAAATAAATGCACAACATTTACAACAACAACAACAACTGCAACTACGACAACTACAGCAAAACGTGTGGCTTTAGTGTGCCGCGTGCAACAAAAGCGTGCTGAAAATTAATTTTTTATTAAAGAGTATTTTTGCCGCAGGCGCATCGTTAATGTTGAACATGATGTCAAAGTCGCTGGTTGTAGCCGCTGATCTTTGTTGTAGCTGCTGCTGCTGCTGTTGGAATGCAGGAAACCGAGTTGGATAAAAGTATAAAAATATATTTTTTTTCATATTATTGCGGGAACATTTTAATTAGTGTTTAAAGCCGCAAAGCATGCAATAAAATTAAAAAAAAACACATTTAATAAAGTTTAACTCTATTAAATTCATGCTCAGCATATAAAAAATTGAAGTTAATTCTTTGACATGAAAACTTCAGTTAATGAAAATATCGAAATTTTTCAATGGATTAAATGAAATTTTTTTTTATATTTTTAATTTCTAACTGAAAGTTTTTAAAATAAAATTCATCGATCTATGAACATTAACAAAATTGAAAATAGAATTTCAATCTTTAATCTCTATTTTTAATAAACTATAAAGCTTCCTCGTCTTCATCTGGAGCTTTATATCGTACTCGTATGTGCTCAAATTAAGTGAAAACATTGAATGTAAGCGCTCACAGTTAATGTCAAAAGCGCCATCGTCTGATTTCAATGGGTCACTAAAGCAGACACTACAGGATGTGCTGCTAAGTTATTGGGTGGTCTGCATGTGTTTGCAAAGAACATGAACATGATCATCGATGCTCAATGCGCTGTGTTCACGTTCAGTTCAAGTTTTCGTCTTTAAAACATAATTTTTGGCTTGAAAATAATGTGAAAGTTGCCTGAAATAATTTGATCAAAAGAAAATAAGGTGCAGGGCCTGCAGCTAAAGTGGTTCTTGTGACAGTTTTTCATGTCAGGATTTGAATTGTGTTGCCAAAAATAAATTTATGTTGACAGATTTGAAAATTAAGTTGGTGGGCTAAGGAGCGGCTTAATTTTTTTCATTAAAAAATGTTCAGTATTTGCTAAAATGCTCAAGAAAACTCTCTGATGTTTATCATCAATCATCACAAAAAAAAAAAAATGTCATTACTATCTTTCTTTTAAACTTTGCACCAAGGATTTCGAAATAGGCTGATAGAGACAAGTGTGGAATGTTCAAAGCATGTAACCATAACCATAACCATAACCATAAACATAAACATAACCATAACCATAACCAAAACCATAACCATAACCATAACCATAACCATAACCATAACCATTACCATAACCATAACCATAACCATAACCATAACCATAACCATAACCATAACCATAACCATAACCATAACCATAACCATAACCATAACCATAACCATAACCATAACCATAACCATAACCATAACCATAACCATAACCATAACCATAACCATAACTATAACCATAACAATAACCATAACCATAACCATTTCCATAACCATAACTATAACCATAACCATAACCATTACCATAACCATAACCATAACCATAACCATAACCATAACCATAACCAAAACCATAACCATAACTATAACCATAACCATAACCATAACCATAACCATAACCATAACCATAACCATAACCATAACCATAACCATAACCATAAACATAACCATAACCATAACCATAACTATAACCATAACAATAACCATAACCACAACCATTACCATTAACATAACCATAACCATTACTATAACCATAACAATAACCATAACCATATCCATAACCATAGCCATAACCATAACCATAACCATAACTAAAGAATATCGGGAGAATTAAAGTTGGCTGGGTTATCTGCAGAGTCCGAGACAAGGTTGCTCTAACCAGGTGCTTCAGATGACTTGACTTTGGGCACACCACACAAAAAGCTGTGCTAATACAGACCGGAGCGGATGCTGTCTGAAATGTGGCAAAGAGGGCCACAAGGCGAAAGAGTGCGGAGCAGATGACCAGATGGGTCACTACAGCAGACACTACAGGATGTGCTGCTAAGTTATTGGGTGGTCTGCATGTGTTTGCAAAGAACATGAACATGATCATCGATGCTCAATGCGCTGTGTTCACGTTCAGTTCAAGTTTTCGTCTTTAAAACATAATTTTTGGCTTGAAAATAATGTGAAAGTTGCCTGAAATAATTTGATCAAAAGAAAATAAGGTGCAGGGCCTGCAGCTAAAGTGGTTCTTGTGACAGTTTTTCATGTCAGGATTTGAATTGTGTTGCCAAAAATAAATTTATGTTGACAGATTTGAAAATTAAGTTGGTGGGCTAAGGAGCGGCTTAATTTTTTTCATTAAAAAATGTTCAGTATTTGCTAAAATGCTCAAGAAAACTCTCTGATGTTTATCATCAATCATCACAAAAAAAAAAAAATGTCATTACTATCTTTCTTTTAAACTTTGCACCAAGGATTTCGAAATAGGCTGATAGAGACAAGTGTGGAATGTTCAAAGCATGTAACCATAACCATAACCATAACCATAAACATAAACATAACCATAACCATAACCAAAACCATAACCATAACCATAACCATAACCATAACCATAACCATAACCATTACCATAACCATTACCATAACCATAACCATAACCATAACCATAACCATAACCATAACCATAACCATAACCATAACCATAACCATAACCATAACCATAACCATAACCATAACCATAACCATAACCATAACCATAACCATAACCATAACCATAACCATAACCATAACTATAACCATAACAATAACCATAACCATAACCATTTCCATAACCATAACTATAACCATAACCATAACCATTACCATAACCATAACCATAACCATAACCATAACCATAACCATAACCAAAACCATAACCATAACTATAACCATAACCATAACCATAACCATAACCATAACCATAACCATAACCATAACCATAACCATAACCATAAACATAACCATAACCATAACCATAACTATAACCATAACAATAACCATAACCACAACCATTACCATTAACATAACCATAACCATTACTATAACCATAACCATAACCATAACCATATCCATAACCATAGCCATAACCATAACCATAACCATAACTAAAGAATATCGGGAGAATTAAAGTTGGCTGGGTTATCTGCAGAGTCCGAGACAAGGTTGCTCTAACCAGGTGCTTCAGATGACTTGACTTTGGGCACACCACACAAAAAGCTGTGCTAATACAGACCGGAGCGGATGCTGTCTGAAATGTGGCAAAGAGGGCCACAAGGCGAAAGAGTGCGGAGCAGATGACCAGATGGGTCACTACAGCAGACACTACAGGATGTGCTGGTAAGTTATTGGGTGGTCTGCATGTGTTTGCAAAGAACATGAACATGATCATCGATGCTCAATGCGCTGTGTTCACGTTCAGTTCAAATTAATTCAAGTTTTCGTCTTTAAAACATAATTTTTGGCTTGAAAATAATGTGAAAGTTGCCTGAAATAATTTGATTAAAAGAAAATAAGGTGCAGGGCCTGCAGCTAAAGTGGTTCTTGTGACAGTTTTTCATGTCAGGATTTGAATTGTGTTGCTAAAAATAAATTTAAATTTAAATCAAATGGACAGATTTGAAAATTTAGTTGGTGGCTTAAGGAGCGACTTTATTTTTTTCATTAAAAAATGTTCAGTATTTGCTAAAATGCTCAAGAAAACTCTCTGATGTTTATCATCAATCATCACAAAAAAAAAAAAATGTCATTTACTATCTTTCTTTTAAACTTTGCACCAAGGATTTCGAAATAGGCTGATAGATTAGTGGGAAAAACGGTGCAATACAGTCAGACAAGTGTGGAATGTTCAAAGCATGTAACCATAACCATAACCATAACCATAAACATAAACATAACCATAACCATAACCAAAACCATACCCATAACCATAACCATAACAATAACCATAACCATAACCATAACCATAACCATAACCATAACCATAACCATAACCATAACCATAACCATAACCATAAACATAACCATAACCATAACCATAACCATAACCATAACCATAACAATAACCATAACCATAATCATAAACATAACCATAACCATAACCATAACCATAACTATAACCATAACAATAACCATGACCATAACCATTGCCATAACCATAACCATAACCATAACCATAACCATAACCATAACCATAACCATAACCATAACCATAACCATAACCATAACCATAACTACAGCCATCACCATAGATATAACCATAACCATAACCATAACCATAACCATAACCATAACTACAGCCATAACCATAAATATAACCATAACCATAACCATAACCATAACCATAACCATAACTACAGCCATAACCATAAATATAACCATAACCATAACCATAACCATAACCATAACCATAACCATAAACATAACCATAACCATAACTATAACCATAACCATAACCATAATAATAACCATAACCATAACCATAACCTTAACCATAACCATAACCATAACCATAACCATAACCATAACCATAACCATAACCATTACCATAACCATAACAATAACCATAACCATAACCATAACCATAATCATATCCATAACCATAGCCATAACCATAACCATAACCATAACTAAAGAATATCGGGAGAATTAAAGTTGGCTGGGTTATCTGCAGAGTCCGAGACAAGGTTGCTCTAACCAGGTGCTTCAGATGACTTGACTTTGGGCACACCACACAAAAAGCTGTGCTAATACAGACCGGAGCGGATGCTGTCTGAAATGTGGCAAAGAGGGCCACAAGGCGAAAGAGTGCGGAGCGGATGCAAGATGTTTTCTAGCAGGAAACCGCAATGCAACCAACCACCACGCTGGAAGCTGGAGATGCCCAGCCCTACAGCAAGCCAAACAACGCAATGGCTTGCTGTAGGGCTGGGCAGATTGCGTTGCCCAGCCCTGAGATTTATGCAGTTTAATCTCAACAACTGTCGCGCAGCACACGACCTCCTAACGCAAACCATCACCGAGCAAGGCATCGACCTGGCTATCCTCAGCGAACCCTACGCCGCTATAACGACAGGGAAATGGGTCTCGGACCTAACTAGGAAAG
This sequence comes from Pherbina coryleti, assembly GCA_943735915.1. Taxonomy (NCBI): domain Eukaryota; kingdom Metazoa; phylum Arthropoda; class Insecta; order Diptera; family Sciomyzidae; genus Pherbina; species Pherbina coryleti. Next base: position 91,628,428 of record OX030952.1, read on the forward strand.
CCGCCATATGGTCATGCGGTCACGTACTTCCGTATTTTCGCCAGCATTGCTCAAATAGCTTCGTTCGGGTCGAAGTTGATGACATGCAAGTTGTGAGTTGTTACCTAGCACCAAGTTTGTCCATCCAGGAATTCACGGAAACTCTAGACGCAATAGCCGAAGATGTGAGAGGGCTCCAATCTTTACTCATCGCAGGGGTCCTCAACGCGTGGGCTGGGAGGAGTCAAAGCACGAATCAGCGAGGGCTCATTCTCCTTGAAGCGTTCGCTTCACTAGACGTGGTGCTATTGAATGCTGGAACTCAGCCAACATTTACCAATGCAGGTGAAAGCTCCATAATCGACCTGACTTTCTCCAACAGCGAGCTTAGTGGAGAAGCACAGTGGCAAGTAAATGATGCTTATACGTACAGCGATCACCAAGCTGTCATATATAAGTTGAACGAACAACTGCATAGGCGAGCACGTAGAAGTAGCAATAGCAGAGCTTCCCACAGAGTCGAAACGCTGGACGAGGATGTGTTCAGAATAATGATGGCCGGTACATATATCCTTGGCACACCGATCGTTATGGCAAGGCATGGAGCAAGGAGCAAAGGAGAAAAGCTTGCGATGCTGCAATGGTTCGGAGACAAACCAGCAAACGACACTACAACCCAGCCTACTGGTGGACTGCTGAAATCGCCGATACACGCAGACAATGCCTCCAAGCAAGAAGTCTGTACTACAGAACTAGAGGTACTCACAAGCTTCGACGAGCTCCATGAGAACTACCGAATGCTCAGGAAGGTACTGAAAAAAGCGCAGCAAAATCAGCAAAAGCAAGTAGGCATCTGCGTATGCGACGAGGCAGATGCCACCCCGTGGGGAAGCGCATACAGACTGGTTATGAAGAAGCTAAAGGCGTTCAGGCGGCCAACACCCACGAACCCACTGGTTCTAAGTACCATAGTACAAACACTTTTCCCTCAACAGGCAGAGATGCAACATACCGATGAACAGAGTGAGTCGCAAAACACATCGATGGCAATAGCAAAAGCCATAAAGGACGATAAGGCGCCAGGTTCTGATGGAATCCCAAACCGAGCACTGAAGCTCGCCATTTTCTCACAGTCGCAGACGTTTTTGCACTAATTCAGCGCGTGTCTGACAGAGAGCATATTTCCAGCGCAGTGGAAGATTCAGAAACCAGTGTCGTCCATGAAACCCATGGACGACCCTTCAGGCTACAGGCCGATATGCCTGCTCGACACAATAGGCAAGATCTTCGAGCGATGGGTGTGCAACCGCCTCGAACAGGCGATCCAAGCGAGTGGAGGACTCTCTACTCAACAGTTTGGGTTCCGGAAATTTCATTTCACAACCGATGCTATCAAGCTAGTCACGAGCACTGCGCAGGAAGCTATTGAAGGGAAAAGATGGAGAAGGGGAGCAAAGCAATACTGTCTTGTTTAGACGTACGCAATGCATTCAACTCGGCTAACTGGAGTCAAATTATGACGGCACTCAGGGACTTCGGAGTGCCACGATACTTCAAAGGGTTATTGACAACTACTTCGCGAAAGAGTCTTGGACTACGACACAGGAAAAGACAAGATGACGTACAATGTCTTCTGTGGAGTCCCACAGGGGTCGGTTCTGGGACCCATGTTATGGACCATAATGCACAATGGTGTCCTCAGGCTCGCTGTTCCCACAGGCGTCAAGATCGTCGGCTTTGCAGATGACCTAGCGGTTGTGGTGACAGCAAAGCACCTGGAGGAAGTAGAGGCTCTCAGTAGTTCATCTATCGGCACAATTAATAACTGGTTGAAGCCATACATCACGTACCTCAGTGTGATGATCGACTCCCGACTATCATACAAGCAACACCTCCAGTATGCTCACAGAAAAACAGCTAAAGCTGGAATGGCACTTTCAAGAATAATGCCAGACACAAGGGACCCCAAACAAGCGCGAAGGACATTGCTACTTAATGTAGTCAGGTCTATTACGATGTATGGCTCAATTGTATGGGCGAAAGCAATGAAGACGAAGACTTGGTGCACTCAGGGCTTGTTGTGCCTTAAGAACGGTTTCCGGGGACGCTGCAATGGTTCTGGCAAGCTCAATTCCTATCGACCTCCTCGTAGACGAAACGATGTTTACCACCAGTAACACTAACGCGGCTAATCCAACTGGCTAGCACTGACCAGTATTCTTTGTATGACCACTTTCAGTTCCATGCAAGTTCCTGCATCAAGAATTTTTTAAGCTCTGCGCGGAATTGCTTGTCCATCAAACAAAGCTCTTTCAAATAAAATGCTATTAAAACACATTTTATTAAGAGACTTTAAGCAGAATTTTTAACATTCGCGATAATATTTAAATAATATGAACATTGTCTGTAAATACCATCAACATCAAACTAGTAGAAAGTAATAACAGGTGCTTTCAACGGCTTTTACTTTCTGCAGATATTGAACGAAAAAAAAAGGTTCCCTGTATTGCAGCAGAAACTCCCTTTCAGCATTCCATCGAAGGTAGATAAAAGAAGCCCTAAAGCAAGTTTTTTTTTCATACCAAAAATGCCATAAGAACTCGATGCAACAACAACAACAACTAAAACAACATTTAAAACTTAAAATTCCATTCGTAATTGTGTACAAAGCATATTTAAACAGGTACAGGTACTACTACTTCCTTAAACTCTTGCCAGCCGGCTGAGAGCCAACAAGATTTCGCTGCCAGATACCAGCGCACAGGCAATGTTAATGTTAACATTTTTGGCGGCAACTTGAAATTAAAAGAAGTTGCAGAATATTTAAAATATTTTGAAAAAAAATAACTTTCGATTTCTTTGCAATTTCAACAACAGTTCAAAACTTGCACTTCTTCTTTAGTGCAGATCATTAGCAATTATTTTCGATTGGTTTCACTTTTCGCAACAGTTCTGATGCAGTTGAAGGCAATGAAGCCGAAAATGGAAAAATTCATTTGAATAAGTGAAATTATGCATTGCATTTGAATTTTCTTACAATGCCGCTATGTATCAGCAATTACAACAACAATTAATTCAAAATGCTAGGAAGATCTCTGCAAGAGTTCATCAAGGTTCAAAACATGTTTTCTTATGTGCAAACTGAGCAAAGTAAACAAAACTATCTAGGATTAGTTGCAAAAAGCAACACTGAAACGTGCACAGAAACTCCCTTTGCCAAAGCCAAAAAAGGCTTTTATTTAAACGAATATGCATTACAGAGCATTAAATTGCATAAAAGTGGGTTAGTGGTGCTTGTTTGGTCTAGGCGACGATCGTGTCGCGTGATTTTATCGCTCACTGGAATCATTTAAGAAAAGCAAAAACACATATGTAGCTGACTCATAGCAATTGGCTGGTCAGTGAGTATCATCCACCAAACATTACATTTTTTGGTGTAAACAAAATAATAGATAAAGCTCCTGGAGAAAAAATGCCCGCAAGGGGGAGTCTTGTTTCCGCTTCTCAACTCTTTGTCAACTCATGGAAGGAGCACTCTTAATCCTTTAGAGATGGGCGTCCTGTTATAGTTTAAATGTAAACCGAGATAAAACATACCTCATCCTTTTCACCAGGAAATATAAAATCCCCAACTTAGAACCTCCGCATCTGAACGGCACAAGTTTGCTCTTTAGTAAAAGCACGAAGTACCTTCTGGAAAAGAAACTTATCAGGAATGATAACATAAAGGAACGTGTTCAAAAGGCAAACATAGCTTTATTTTCCTGTAAAAACTCGATAGGTAAAAAATGATAAACAATTTTTTTCTCCCAAAATAGTACGCTGGATTTATACGGCAATTTTCCACCCCATACTTATATATAGCTTATATATATGGTTATGGTTATGGTTATGGTTATGGTTATGGTTATGGTTATGGTTATGATTATAGTTATGGTTGTGGTTATGGTTATGGTTATGGTTATGGTTATGGTTATGGTTATGGTTATGGTTATGGTTATGGTTATGGTTATGGTTATGGTTATGGTAATGGTTATGGTTGTGGTTATGGTTATGGTTGTGGTTATGGTTATGGTTATTATTATGGTTGTGGTTATGGTTATGGTTATGGTTATGGTTATGGTTATGGTTATCGTTATGGTTATGGTTATGGTTATGGTTATGGTTATGGTTATGGTTATTGTTATTGTTATGGTTGTGGTTATGGTTATGGTTATGGTTATGTTTATGGTTATACTTATGGTTATGGTTATAATTATATCACTGTACGGTGCAGGGCCCTTGATAAGATAACTGTACTTCAGAAATTTGCAAAGGTTCAAAGAAGTGCAAGTCTATGTACTGCCGGGGCATTATCCTCAACCCCCACTAGTACTCGGAATGTTATGATTCACCTTCCTTCTCTTGATATCTTTGCCAGAGAATGTGCTAACAGCCCTCAAACTAAGAGAATCTGGAAATTGGGTAGGTAATAGCTGCGGTCACACAATAATTCTGAACTCATCTGTCCGCGACAAAACAGATTGCTGTATGCCTTGTTTAAATCTTGAAAAGGACTACAAAGTTCTCATCCCTTCAATGCAAGAATGGGATAATAAAAACCCCCTTAAAACTACCGGTATTAAAATTTTTACGGATGGGATCCAAGATTCAAGAACAAGTAAGGGGAGTTATTTACTCCCAGGATCTTGAAATCGAAGCTTCCTTTAAACTTCCAAATAGCGTCTTGTAGCGTCTACCAAGCGGTGATGATGACTATTCACGAAACCGCTAAGATTCTAGGTCAAAAATACCTTAGGGGAAAGAGTATTTACATCTTCTCAGATAGTCAAGTTGCCCTTAAGGTGCAGAACCCAGATATTGACAACTCAAAAACTCTGATTGAGTGCCGCAGATCTCTTAACGAGATGGCTAGGTTATTCAGAATCCACCTCATATGGATACCCGGACATAAGGATATCGAAAGCAATAATTTGGCAGACGAATTGGCCAGGAAGGTTACGACTTCTACACCCTCTTAAATGAGGACTTTATTGGTATACCCATGTCCTCTTATAAGCTCTGGTGCAGGAACAGATCTTTAAGTCTTCCACAAGAACGCTGGGAACACCTTGCCACATGTAGGACAGCATAAACCGCTGTGACGAAAATGATCAGCACTTCCCTTGCGGATGTCCGGGGATGACTAAAAGTGGAATGGCAACTCTGGGACATCCCTTCTTAAATGGACTTACCGAAGTCTCATGCCTGGAAATCAAGCATATCCTAAAGTTCATCATCCGTTCGAACTGGTTTGCTAAGGAGGGAAATCTCTCATAGGTTCAAAAGAGATAATGTGGTATCACAACGGGCCTGCACTGGCCTAAGTGTACGAGTCAACTGACGGCGTCTGCTCACCTTAACCTAACCTAACCTAAGTAATTATTTACGCAAAATTTGGAGACTAGGTATGGACCTTTGACATACATGATCAGTAGAAGCCAAATGCCTACGAAGTAGTTACACTTTTGCGTAAGATTTATTGGTACATAGTAGTCGTCCACTAAGATTAAGACAACATGAAACTATTAGCATTTGAAACATTCTTGGGAGTCGAAAATAGTGATATGTTTGGATTGTCATAAGTTAATATGATGCTTTTAAGATACTTTTACGAAGTACTCGCATGAGGGTAACTTTTCCTAATTTTTTACAAAGCGATGTTCGTTTATCGCTTGCTTTACAGTATGTATCCTTTTTGGTGAAACCACTCGTAGCCTATCAAGTACCTTTTAGAGGTAAATAGTTATAGCCAACTGCGATGGCGTTTGGTGTCAGTGGTGTTGAAGTGATATATCTCGGGGAGTATAATTTTTTGACGTAGAATACGTCATTCTCGGAGGTAAGTAGGGTGGTTAATAGTGATCAGGTGTCGGTATTTATATAACTTTTTGAGCCTTTGGTGGGCCTAAAGTACTGACCGTACAATATTGATGTTAGCACTTGTTGGTCTGCTTGATCCTCAATGCGACAAAAATTCATGTTAGAACTCTCTAACTTATATAAATTTTACACAATTACATGAAATCAAAAGCCAACATTTGATGTTTTTGTTTGCTTAAACTTGCTACCTTTTTATCGACAGTTTCCGGTTTTATCGACAAAACCATAAAATTTGTATGGGAGCCCTCTAAGGAGTGGTCGGAGGGAATAGGTGTCAAAGGCAAAAATGTTCCTTTTGAAAAATTAGTGGGGTCGGTCATACATATTAACCCTCTCCGGCACTCTCTTAAAGGTCATATGCTCAGGTGTATGGAATAAATAAACAAAAACCATAAAATTTGTATGGGAGCCCCCCTAAGGAGTGGTCGGTGGAAATAGGTGTCCAAGGCAAAAATATACCTTTTGCAAAAGTAATGGGGGTCGGTGATACATATTAACCCTTTCCGGCACAAACACAATAAAATTTGTATGGGAGCCTTCCTAAGGAGTGGTCGGAGGGAATAGGTGTCAAAGGCAAAAATGTTTCTTGTGCAAAAGTAATTGGGGTCGGTCATACATATTAACCCTCTCCGGCACTCTCTTAAAGGTCATATGCTCAGGTGTATGGAATAAATAAACAAAAACCATAACATTTGTATGGGAGCCCCCTAAGGAGTGGTCGGAGGAAATAGGTGTAAAAGGCAAAAATTTTCGTTTTGCAAAAGTAATGGGGGTCAGTCATACCTATGAACCCTTTCCGGCACTCTATTAAAGGTCATATGCTCAGGTGTATGGAATAAATATACAAAAACCATAAAATTTGTATGGGATCCCCCTAAGGAGTGGTCGGAGCGAATAGGTGTCAAAGGCAAAAACATTCCTTTTGCAAAAGTAATGGGGGTCAGTCATACCTATGAACCCTTTCCGGCACTCTCTTATAGGTCATATGCTCAGGTATATGGAATAAATATTTTGCTAAATAGTTTTTAAAAAAGATGTCATCAAAAGCGAATGCGCTAATTCTACGTCTTGTGTTACGACATAGTCGAAACTACTGTATCTTTTTTTGAGTAATTGAACATCGCGAGCAATCTTTATTTGTTAAAAAAATTCTTCAAAGCTTTTATGTTCATAAAGCAATTAATATATTGATGATAATAAAATAAAATAGAAAAAAATGAAAATAATAAGATTTCCAATATTATAATACATATAAATAACTTTTAAAATTTGACCAAGAAATTAATGGGAACAGTTATTTAAAATAATTTTTTACTTTGCAGTGATTTTGAAGTCGATTTATTTTTTTTTTTGTTAAAAAGTTTTTATTTCTTCCTTTTTAGAGAACATAAAAAATTTTATGTAATTCTTGAGGAAAATTTCAAACATGAAAATTTGTTCTTAAAAAATTTGTTTTATTAATTCCTGAAAGTTTGTTGGGTATTTTCCATTTCTGTCTCTTTACAATTTTTATTAAAGTGCCACGCCCTTTATCAAATCCCGCCCACTTTATATACCGTACTTTATAATGTTTCTACCTAGCCCTGTGCCAAATTTCAGTTCCCAAGTATTAATATTAACCGTAATATAGTACTTTCTTTAAAGTGCCACACCCTATGTACAATCCCGCCCACTTTTGTAATGATTCTACCTGCCCACTTACCTGCATACCAAATATTAGATCCCTAGTGTCAATAGTAACTGAGATATAGTATTTTTATAATATTGCCACACCCCTTTGTTGAATAACACCCACTTCATAGACCGTAATTTGTAGTAACTGTGCCTACCCATGTACTAAATTTCAGCACCCTAGTGTCAATACTATTCGAGATACAGTGTTTTTTTAATATGACCACAACACCCCTTAGTCAAATAACGCCCACTTTATTGACTGTAATTTTTAATAACTATGCCTACCCATGTACTAAATTTCAGCACCCTAGTGTCAATATTATTCGATATATAGTGTGTTTTTTATATTGCCACACCCCTTTGTCGAATAATGCCCACTTTATTTACGGTAATTTTTAAAAATTTTGTCTACCCCTGTACTAAATTTCAGTACCCTAGTGTCAATACTATTCGATATACAGTGTTTTTCTAATATGACCACACCCCTTTGTAAAATAACGCCCACTTTATTGACCGTAATTTGTAAAAATACTGCCTACCCGAGTATTTTTACTGTAAATTTCTGTACCCTAATGTCAATATAAACTTAAGTACATTGTTTTTCTAATATTGACACGCCCCTTTGCCGAATATCGCCCAGTTGTTTAAAAAACGACCTCCTAGGGTACACTAGGGTACTGAAATTTACAGTAAAAATACTGGGGTAGACACAATTATAACAAATTACGATCAATAAAGTGGGCGTTATTTGACAAAGGGGTGTGGTCATATTAAAAAAACACTGTATCTCAAATAGTATTTACACTATGGTACTGAAATTTAGTACAGGGGTAGACACAATTTTTAAAAAGTACTGTAAAGAAAGTGGGCGTTATTCGACAAAAGGGTGTGGCAATATTAGAAACACACTTTATATCGAATTATATTGACACTAGGGTGCTGAAATTAAGTGCATGGGTAGGCATAGTTATTACAAATTACAGTCAATAAAGTGGGCGTTATTTGACAAAGGGGTGTGGCAATATTGGAAAAACACTGTATCTCGAATAGTATTGACACTAGGGTACTGAAATTTAGTACAGGGGTAGACACAATTTTTAAAAATTACTGTAAAGAAAGTGGGCGTTATTCGATAAATGTGTGTGGCAATATTATTAACACACTATATATCGAATCATATTGACATTAGGGTGCTGAAATTTAGTACATGGGTAGGTACAGTTACTACAAATTACGGCCAAAAAAGTGGGCGCTATTCAACAAAGGTGCGTGTCAATATTATAAAAATACTATTTCTTAGTTAATATTGACACTAACGTACTAATATTTGGTATGCAGGTAGGTGGGTAGGTACCCAGCAAACCCAACGATATCGTTCCAATATCGAGGTGATATCGCAAAGGTGATAATTTCTATCGAAAACGATACACGAGACGATATTTTTATGATGTTGAGAAAGTGCTGTTTTCGATAAAAATTGACATATCGTAAACGATATCGAGAACATATTAATTGCGATATCGAAACGATATTGAAATTTCAATCGAAACGATATGGAAATTTCAATGTCGTTTCGATATCGAGATGATATCGCAAAGGTGATAGTTTCTATCGAGAACGATACACGAGACGATATCTTTTTGATGTCGAGAAAGTACTGTTTTCGATAAAAATTGACATATCGTAAACGATATCGAGAACATATTAATTGCGATATCGAAACGATATTGCAAATAATTTTGCAAATAATATCGTTTCGATGCTATATTTTTTGAAAATAATTATGTATTGTCATTAAGTTTTCCATTAGTATTAAGAAAATGAAAATTTGTATTTTCGTTAATTTTGATTGTAACATATAGAATATCTATACTATTATATAAAAGGGTTCTCTCGGATTTTTATCGTTCAATCACGGGGTAACCGCTGAACCGATTTTAATAATTCTTTCACTATTCAACTGCTATAATAAGCGACCCTGCTACTGGGTACTACGTTTTTGGTAAAACTTTTTATTTAATTATTTAAGAATTCATGCATTTTAATCTCTGCTGCCATGCTGCAGCACAAAATAACAGCAAACAATAGCGTATGCTCTTTGTTGAGAGAGAGAGAGGTGAGATTCTACAACTCACCGCGCTGGTCTCTTGAGTGGATAGTTGCACTCAGTTAATTCCTGCTGCAGTGTTGCCATAAGACCAATATATCGTAGATACATATATGAAAATATGTTTTTATATCATATTTATACTCCCAAGCAACGTTGGGAATGGGTATGCTAGTTAATAATAATTAATTAATAATAATTAAATAATAATAATTTAATGAAAATTAAGTACTAATTATATACAGAAACAGATGAAATACATTTAAGTTCAAAGATTTTGTATTTTTTCAAAGTTCAAAGATTGTAAGCAAAAAAAAAGCAACTTGCGCGGTTGGTTCTGCTAATACAGAAGCCACATCTGCTTAAAATTCAGTAAGTACAAGAGTTTACATTTTTGACGATCGAGTTACACAAAACCAAAATTAAATTTAATCGACTCAATCGATTGTGTTCTATTCTACTTGCAATCGACAATCACAATAGTGAAAGCATATGAGCGTTTCGCTGCTGTGCTGTGCTGAAAAACACATTGGGGTAAAAGAGATTCATGACTTGCGTACTGTATTGCTCTAAAGTGTTTTTCAGCACAGCACAGCAACGAAACGCTGAAACGCTTGCACTATGTTTGTACCCTAAGCCTTTGATTTAGCATTTAAGCGATATTTGTTAATCTTTGTTTGCCTGTCGCTCGCATAAAGAAAAAATTTGTTTGTTTTTTCTTCAAAAACTGTAGCTGAATCGTTCGGGTACTAGTTTCTAAAGGCACCTGCAAAAAATTAGTAGAAATTAAAAAGTTAACAAATTTAAAAAAATCATAGGCATACTTTCTATTGCTAGTGTTGTTGCAAGTTTTCGAACTGACATTTTAGCTGTCGTTCCTTTCCAACAAAAATGTTTCGCAGCGTCATCCGTTAAAATGCATCTCCAGCATTTGCTAACAAACTCTCTGTTGAATTACAAAACAAAAGTTAAAAAATTTCGAGTAGTAAATAGCAAACTTAAACTTACAAGACATTGAACATTTTCAATATCTTTAAGCTGATCTTCAAATTTAATAAAATCGTTAAAATCAAGAAATGCTGATTCCGGAATAATATTTCTTGGTTTTTCTTGTGTGGTAGTTGGCATTTTCCTAACATCTTTTTTCAACTGAAGAACTTCTTCAGTGAGCCTGCCAAGAAGTTTTATTGCCTTGTAAATTTTTTCATTAATTTTTGTGAAATTCTCAGAAAGGTAATCAAATCGATCCGGAGAGTCAGCTGTAAAAAATTAGTTTACAAAAATGTCAATAACTAAAAATGTTAAAAAATTATTTTACCTCTTGTTGTAGTGCCTTTTTTGCACTATAAGAATTTTGTTTTTTCAGTTAAATCTAATTCCACAATCACGCAATTATTATTTCACAAGTTCCCTTGCCGAGTTTTCAACACTTTGAAAATTTTAAATGTAAAGCAAAGCACTTACTTGATGGCAAAACCACAATAAGCTTCTATTTCATTAATTTCGCACTTTTATTTATTTTTTTTATATAAATTATTTTATAAATTTTATTGAATCACTTTTTATTTGAACAAATTTTTTTCAATGAATTTTAAAAATGAAAATTTTTGAAGTACAAATTTTTTTTTTAATTTTTTAAAATTCAAAACATAAATATAAGGTAAAATAAATTCAAGTATTTTATATGCTTATAAACACTACAACGCAAAGCTATGGTTGTATTTATTTATTTATAAATACATTATAAATATATTTATATAGTGATGGTAACTATTGATGGCAACAAGAAAATCCAAAGTATAGAAATAATCGATAAATCAAAACAGTTGATTTGAGAGATAGTTTCCTGTAATAGCAACAAAAAACTTTTATTAATAGAAGTACCAATAAAGTACCAATTGGAACGTATAGAAAAAATAGGGACAGGTTGATGCGTTTCGAATTATACCTTTAAATTTTATAACTGCTTATTATAAGTTTTTATTAAATTTACTTCGTGCTCATGTCCGTCAAAATATGCAAACGATTTCTCGACTTGTTGGCGTCTGATTAAGCTGAGATTAAACATGCATATACAAGTCCGGTGACAATGCAATATTATGATTAAATTTTTACCACGCCTCCTTTTACCGCCCACAAACTAATAAAAATGCTAAATCACCGAAGCTACAATGCCGATTCAGGTTAAATTTTGGCAGCGAATTTCCTTTAAGTATAAGATGAGGCTTAGGAAAAACTTTCGCCACACGCTATTTAAACGCCCACAATCAATAAAAATGCAATATCTTCAAAACTACTTGGTGGATTCAGCTAAAACAGTACATTTCTTTCGAGTACGAGGTTATTTAGGAAAATATAACCGCATACCAGTTAGTAAAAATGTTTTAGGCGGTTTTGATCGTATAAATAAACCTTTAAGACTAAAAAGTAAAAATAAAAATAAAGAGTAAACAAATTTTTTATATAGTAACAAAATTTCATTTAAAAATAAGTCAACTAAAAATTAAAAATTAAATTTAAGTGACATTTGTCATATATTTTCACAGTAGGTATATTCTAGATTCACAACAACCCCTCTCTTGGTAACTCATCATAATAATAATATAAGCGTACGTAAATAAGGGACGTTTATTTCATCTAAATATCGGTACCAACGAAATTATATCGAGCATTTTTGGAATCTAGATATTGTTGCGATATCACAGTGCTATCATGTTCATACTATCGTAATGATATCGAGTACTTATTTAATATAAATATCGTAACTATATCGCAATGCTATCGTTATTATAATATCGTAATGATATCTAGAAATTTGTAATGTTATGATATCGAAATGCTATTGGTAAATGTACTATCGGGACGATATCGCGTATTTGTATATTAAGATATCGTAACGATCTCGTTAGACTTTCGTAAAATTTTTCGATCGAGATATGGTTTGCTGGGTAGAATCAATAAAAAAATGAGCGGGATTGTACACAGAGTGTGGCACTTTAAGGAAAGTACTATATTACGCTTAATATTGATACTTGGACACTGAAATTTGGCACAGGGCTAGGTAGAATCATTATAAGGTACGCTAAATAAAGTAGGCGGGATTAGATAAAGGGCGTGGCACTAAAAATTGTAAAGAAACAGAAATGGAAAATACCCAAAAAACTTTCAGGAATTAATAAAACAAATTTTTTAAGAACCAAGTTTCATGTTTGAAAATTTTCTTCAATAATACGATTACATAAAATATTTCATATTCTCTAAAAAGGAAGAAATAAAAACTTTTTAACAAAAAAAAAAAAAAACCGACTTCAAAATCACTACAAAGTAAAAAATAATTTTAAATAACTTTTTCCATTAATTTCTTGGTCATATTTTAAAAGCTATTTATATGTATTATAATTCTGGAATTCTTATCATTTTCATTTGTTCTATTTTGTTTTATTATCATCAATATATTAATTGCTTTATGAACATTAACTCTACGAGTTAACATGAGTTATAAAGTTGTGGTATTTTAATACGAGTTGAAGGTTATACACTCTTTTTATATTTAATAGTTGAACCGATATGAGTGTCGATATTGAAGTATCGGATTTAGCACACCTTTATAATATGTATAAATATAATTGATATGGCCAATATATAAAATTCGATGTTACTGCAAAGTTCTTCCTTGTAAATAAATTTCTTCTCATTTCATTTTGTTTTTTCGTGTAACCTTAAACTCGAAGAGGATACTTGTCTTCGGTGACCTTCAATGATTTTTCTGAATTTCTGGAAGGTTTTAATCTTTTTTGGAAGGTTTTAATCCTTGAACTCTCTCCAAAGTTGACTTTTAGAGAGTTTTTAAATAGAGAGGCCCAAAATGACCCATACGGGTGAGAGCTAGAGGGTTAAAATGTTTATAGAAAAAAAAAATGGTGGCGTCGTGAAGAAAAAAATTGATTGAGTCTCTTATTACTGATGTCGAACACCATCATTTGCTCTGGTTTACTTCCGAGACGATGACCCTCAATTTGTGACATAGTGTTATCAGTGGCGACATGCAGCGCACATTCCAATGGAAGAACCAAACATAATGGTTCTCATGGCGTTTGGAAATTTCTAAAACTTAACTAGACAATACTCGTAGGTGTAAGAATTCCCATAAACCTTCAAGTCAAATCAGAATATATGCAATACTACTCAACTCTACTTACATTTTTTTTTTCTGAGTATTCAATTTTTTGTTTTTTTTTAATTTTCCCTCTTTTTACCCATCATAAAACCAATGCTCAGCAATAAATTTACAATTTGAAATATTTGCATATCAAATAACTTTTAATTGATTTATTGATTTAAACAATTTTGTTTACTTAAAGAAAAAATAATTACAGTTTATGGTGTATTTAAGGCGTTTACTACAAAAAAAAAAAAAAAAAAAAACAAAAACCTCTAACATTTTGCTATGCATCACGGCAATGCGTTGAAACTGTGGCACCACCCTGACTGCTTTCATGCTTTGTTTAATGCAAAGCTTAAGCTATTTTGTGATTTTTTTTTTTTTTTTTAAATAATATTGATTGCATTAATATTTTATTACTTTCCTCACCTATGCATACGCCCATCCGTGTCTAAGTTGGATGGAAGCCGATAGCTTTCTGCTGGCGTGGTAGTGGAACAGATTCAATGGCAAACCACTGACGATGATGGCTACCAGTAACTTCAACCAACGAACGAACTAATGCCAATAACGACGCGCTGGCTCCCACCACTCGAGCACCGACTGCTGTAAAGTTATCAATTTCAAGGCTTTGGGCGTTGAAAATTCATATTAAAAATTTTTAAAACTACTAATTTTCCACTCAATCGTTATTTGCATCGACGGATTGCGCAAGCGTACAAAATAAATTATTATATTAGATGCAAAAACTGTGGCAACTGCAACAAACTAACAACAACACTGTTTTAAGATAGAAGCTTTTGCAATGTGCATCGGATTTATTGACTGTTAAAAAAATTAATTCCGCTTTCTGGTGGCTTCATAAGCCGATCGTGGCAGCATGCCGCACAAGAAGATTGTAACGCGCAGATACGTCAGCTGCCAGCGACACCAATCACTGGTTGTTGTCTCGCACAGGAGTGCGTTTCTTCAAGGCACTTAAGAGGGAAAGTCAAGCCAGTAATAATGCTCAGCACCCTTTAAATAATGCTGGGTTCCGAGTTAATAAGCTTTGGAAAAATTCACTAAATAATAGTGCCTTTAACTAAAATAAACACAATCAAGCGAAAAATTGTAACTCATTTGTGACCTGATAGAATCCTTGAGTTATGCACAACGTTACTTTCCCTTTTGAGGCACTTGAGTGTGTCTTTTCTCAACAAATTTTTCTGCTACCTGCTAGCTTTTGCTTCAACTTGTTTTGGCTCCAATCATTGGTCATTAACAGATAAATTGTCCGACAGTCGCGCATTAGCGGCAACATGACACTTCTGTCCAAATATGCCAATCATGCAATTTTAGCGTTAGATTTGAATAACAATCTCAATATAAATAGCGGCATGTTGATGATTAGTGGTGATAATGATGACGATGATCATCATCGTCACTTGGTCATTCACCATCCTAGCTATCACAACAAATGAATGATAGTCGTTAGTCGATTTTATATCAGCGCGTTCAATCAACAACAAATTGAATTTAAAAATTTTTAGGCAAAATGAAAAATTACAAAAAATAAAAAAAAAAGAAAAAAAGAAAAACAAATCAAAATTAAAATGGAAATCAAAATCAAAATAAAAATCGAAATCGAAATCGAAATCAAAATCAAAACCAATATCAAAATCAAACTCAAGATCAAAGTCAAAATCAAAATCAAAATCAAAATCAAAATCAAAATCAAGATCAAAATCAAAATAAAAATCAAAATCAAAATCAAGATCAAAATCAAAATAAAAATCAAGATCAAAATCAAAATCAAAATCAAAATCAAAATCAAGATCAAAATCAAAATCAAAATCAAAATCAAAATCAAAATCAAAATCAAAAGCATTATCAACATCAACATCAACATCAACATCAACATCAACATCAACATCAACATCAACATCAACATCAACATCAACATCAACATCAACATCAAAATCAAAATCAAAATCAAAATCAAAATCAAAATCAACATCAACATCAACATCAACATCAACATCAACATCAAAATCAAAATCAAAATCAAAATCAAACTCAACCTCAAACTCAAATTCAAAATCATGTTCTTGAGTGATCCTCGTTTACTTAACGTTAACACTAACTTTTATTTCTAGAAAGCTAAATTTGCAATAAATCAAGATATACCTTAAAAAGCCGCATACGTCAAAAAGGAGACTCCTTCAAATGCAAAAGAGCTATTGTAAATCATTTTTTGAGATGTTTAACAAATGAATGATTTTTTTTTTTGTACTCTATGTGTAGAGAATGATTATAAAATGATTTTAACAACGGAGCTGCCTTTCAGGTTACAGGTCGTCAGAAACACCCAGACCAGAATTTAAGTGGGCGCTGAATTGATATACTATTGACAGTAACAATACATCAAATGTCAAACAGTGCAATACAACGTTTACCATTTTGAGATGCAAAACTACAAAAGTGTCTGTAATGCAAACCATTAAGTCAAAAAGCAGACAAATAAACTCTTTAGTCGATGGTTAAATGTAGCAGCAACGAGGTTTTAAAGATTGTTGTTGCTGTGGCAGGATACACTCGATACTGCTATAAAACTTCAGCAGTTTTTGCTTTCTTTTAACTTCAACCTGACCAACATTTATGTTGGACGACCTTTCTTATGGTTGTAAATAAAAACTTTCGATTTCGCAAAAACTTGTCAGTTTCTGACAGCAACCTGCCGACCAGCGTTAAGAAAGGATCACTTTAAACATTCGAGCACACAAGAAAAAAAAATACAAAGAGTATTGTTAGTGTGTAATGGAGCATCGCACAGTGAGTTTTGAGTAACAACTGAAAAACAAAAACAAAATATTTTCTTACAAGCAAAAAATTTTCTTTGAAACTCAACAATATGGGAACGGATCGAAAAACATTGAGAATAATGGAGGAAAAATAAAAGTCGAGATAAGGAAAAAGTATAAATAAGGAAATTTCTTGACAGTACCTACATTTTTTGAGTAAACTCAGATTAAGGGCCTTGCGTTTTTTTATCAAATTGAAAATAAAAGCAATTAAGATAATTTAATAAAATAAAAGTTCATATGAAATAAAATATAATCTTTATAAATAAAAATATAAATGTTTTTTTTTTTTACAAAATCTCAAATCTCCGAAAGTTCTCTACCTATTGCCTTTGAATTTTGGCAGAACAATGCATTAGGATAGTGTCGTGATTTTAAATAAAAATGTTTGCCACTCCCTCTTTTCTCGCCCACGTACCGATAAAAATGCTATATTTCAGACGATTTGGATCGTATTGGACCAAAATTTAGAAATTTACTTCGTAAGGGTAATGTCGGCAACTGAACTAGAAATGGGCGTGATCGAACTATAACTACGCCCATCTTTCAGAAATCATGATTCCTGAGTTTTACCTGCTTTGATAGTGAAATTTGGTATATAGGTGCATGGGTCCAAATGGCGGTCAATATATTTATAAATGTTGCAACTCTTAATGTTGCCACCCATCTTTATTTAAAAAAAGCAAAGCAACGGGTATCTCATGGCCAGGGGCCGTTCCAGGAATATATTTCGGGGGGGTTTCAAAAATATGTATGTACTTTATATATATAAAGGGTAGTTCAATTTTAAAGGCCGATGTTGATTTTGAATAAAACACAAATTATTAAGGAAATTATTGTTATTTCTTTTTATTATGATAATATTGGTATGGTTCACTTATGCATGGAACAATAAAAATATCGGCTAAATGGCCGCCGCGACCTCGGCGAAACACCTCCATCCAATGGTCCAAATTTTCGATGACGCCGAGGCATAAGTGACGTTCTATGCCGTTAATGTGCCGAATTATCTCATCCTTTAGCTTTTGAATTGTTGCTGGCTTATCGACGTACACCTTTTCTTTCAAATAACCCCAAAGAAAGAAGTCTAACGGTGTCAAATCACATGATTCACACATGGCGGCCAATTGACATCGCCACCACGTGAGATAACACGGTCATTGAATTTGTCGCGCAAAAGAGCCATTGTTTCCTTAGCTGTGTGGCAAGTGGCACCGTCCTGTTGAAACCACATATCGTCCACATCCATATATTCCAATTGGGGCCATAAAAAGTTGGTTATCATCTCACGATAGCGAACACCATTCACAGTTACTGTCTGACCAGCCTCATTTTGGAAAAAATACGGACCAATGATGCCGCCAGCCCATAAACCGCACCAAACAGTCAATCTTTGTGGGTGCATTGGTTTTTCGACAATCACTCTTGGATTATCATTCGCCCAAATGCGGCAATTCTGCTTATTGACGAATCCACTGAGGTAAAAATGTGCCTCATCACTGAAGATGATTTTCTTCGAAAATTTATCATCCACTGTTGCCATTTCTTGCCACCATTCTGACCGTGTAAATGCAAGTCTTTATGCATAATGTTCATCAACGACGAGCGTGAGAGGTGCAATTGTTGGGCACGACGACGAGTTGAGGTGGACGGCTCTTCAGCCACACTATCGCGAACAGCAGCAATATTTTCTGCAGTACGAGCTGTACGAGCATGCACTGGTGTTTTCACATCTCCTACAGACCTGGTTTGTTAAAATTTTTGCACGATTTTTCCGATTGTACGCACATTTGGACGATTAAATTGACCGAAAAAATCACGAGGTGCTTGATATGCATTTTGATTTGAAATCCCATTTTCATAATAAGCCTGAATAACTTTAACGGTTCAAATTGAGTTAGTCTGAAATTGAGAAATGTCAAATGAAATGCAAAAAAAAATTTGACATTTAGGTGTGGTTTATATTCAACATCGGCCCTTAAAATTTTACCACCCTTTATATACATTAGAGCGGGTTAATTTTTTTTTTCAAAAAATCGTAGGCGTGGATAATGTTCTACGGAGCAAATTCACCTTTGCTTAAGAAACCGTTAGTCTAAAATCTATTTCGAGCCTCTGGTTTTTCAAAAGAAGGTTATAATTTGTGTTTTGCTGCAATATGTGAAAAAATTATTCCACTTATTGGAAAAAACTTTGCTACGAAAAAAATAGCCATCCACCTTTCACTCCATATTCACTCCATATTCACTCCATATTCACTCCATATGATTGTGTGGTGCTCAGGATTATTTTTTTGTGTGAAATACCACAAGCTGACGCTGGGGTGAAGATAATTATAACAATAAAAGTTATTTCTCTGTTTATTTGACCCGAATACAAATCTAAAAGGCCAACATAAAACCAACATCAAAATAAATAAAAACTACAAAAACCGGAATTTTTCTCCATTACTGTATAAAAAGGAATTTTACGTCTACACTTCCGATACTATCGAAACTGTGGATTTTTAAATTAAAACTGTGCGGTGTTTGGATATATTTTATCCAAAAAATGCGGTGTTTTTGTGATTTCAGGTTAAGATTGTATGTGTGACTGTTTACAGCTACAGGCGTGATATCGCAAAAACAAACAAAAACTGGAACAGAATTCAATATTTTAGCAATACGTGTAGAAACAGCTACAAACGTTTACAGCATAAGGGTGTGAATATTTAAAGTAAATTATAAAAAACCAATGTTTTTCTTTTTGGTACTCTAAGCCCACATAATAAACATCAGTACATCACATTTAAATACAGGTTCTTTAAGAATTTCGGGGGGGAGGGGGAGGGGGTTTGAACCCCCCAAACTCCCCGTGGATCCGCGCCTGCTCATGGCTATAGACTGGGCCGATTGGGCTGAAATTTTGGCAGTCGATTTCTTAAGTGTATGGGATGGCTTAGGAACAAAATGTGGTCACACCTTTCTTGCCGCCCACAAATTAATAAAAATGCTATATTTCAGACGGTTTTGGCTTAACTGCCTTTTCTATTTTTCAGTGCATTAATCGTTGAATTCTCTTAGGAATTATTTGTTCGAGTGTGTAGAAATATACATTCCATGATTCTTACATAAATTCATTCGTTCATTCATTTATACTTTCATTTTTTGAGATATTGTTTATTTTTCATTGTTTTTCATTTCGCCTTTTTTAACCGTTTTTCCTGTTTTTCAGTGGAATACATATATCGTTGAGTATATCTCTTCGGCGTTATTTGTTTGAGTGTGTAGAAGTATACAAACATTCATTCATTCATTTATTCATTCTTTGGTTAGTTCATACGTTAATTTCGAGAGAATTACAGTGAGTGTCAAAACAAAATGTACACAATATGTTTTAATACTTTTTACTTTATTTCAATATTTTAAAAAGCAATTATATAAAAACTTTTAGTATTTTTGGCATTAAAAATTTATGCTCTTATTATATACTAACTACAAATATAAATTATTTGACAGCAAATTTTCAAATAATTCAATACGAAAAATACTCCATTTTGTTCGAGTCAAAACAAAGTGTACACTTAAAGTTGTAAATAAGAAAAAATAACTTCAGTGTCCAAATATTAATTTTTATACCCCTACGTTCAAAAAACGTAAACGCGGTATATTCATTTTGTCACTCCGTTTGTAACGCCCATAAGGAGGCGTGGTAGGTATAGAAAAGTATATATATTCTTTATCAGCATCACCACCCGATTCGATTTAGCCATGTCCGACTGTCCGTCTGTATGTCTGTGATCACGATTACAACCAGACTTACAAACGTTAGTAATGTTCAAGCTATCATCACGAAATTCAATATTTAAGCTTGTATCTAAAAAATAAAGGTCAAGTTCGAAAATGAGCCAAATCGGATGAAAACCACGCCTACCTCCCATACAAAGTGACTTTATCACAACGGTAAAATCTATTAGAATTCCACAAAAATTAATATATGGACTTGTAATTTTGCATATGAACTTTGATATATAACATATATTCTGTTTATGAAATTCAACTTGAGTGAAAACCACACCCACCTCCCATACAAAGTGACTTTATTAAAAAACAAAAGCGAATATTTTTTTCTGTTAAAACTATGACGGAAACTTTTTACAGTTAAACATTTTATTGACTGCTTAATACTTTGAATATATTTTGGTTCGGCCGTGGAGATATTTTAACTTCGGCCCAGTCGAAGATCATTTCTTACTAGTTTTTTTTTTTTATTTTCTTGAGTTTTGCTTCTGCTGTTGGTTTGCTTTTAGGTTTTTTTAAGGGTATCCCTAAGAGGCCTGAAGACGCCATTATTTTTTTATTTTTTGACGTAAAATTACGTCATTCTTGGAGGTTAGTAGGGCGCTTGATAGTGATCAAGCTGCAGTTGATAGCGTTTTTAGGTCACACTTTGAGCCTTTGGTGTGCCTAAAGTACTGATCGTACAATGTTGATGTAAGCACTTGTTGGTCTGCTTGATCCTCACTGGGAGAAAAATTCATGTTTGAACTCTCTAACTTATATTAATTTTACACAATTACATGAAATATAAAGCCAACATTTGATGTTTCTGTTTGCTTTGCGCATGGTTCTCGTTTAAGGTTGCTACCTATTTATCGACTGCATTGGTTCTTGTATATAATAGAATATATGTAGTATGTACTGAGTGTTGCTGATTAAAGCAAGAGGGCACTGCCAGTTAAAAAATATATACATATATAAAACCAGCATTTGATGTATGTGTTTGCTTTGCGAATGGTTTTTTGTTTAAAGCTTAGTATGCTGTAGAAACGAAAATTCCGCGGCATGTAATTCCACACAGTGTAGAGTCAAAATTTTTGTGTGGAGAAAAAAGCAATTACAGTACAACCTTCCTCAATGCAAATAGATAGATTTTTCCTATATAAAAAATGTAGTTTGCAAGCAAGGAAGAACTAAAAGGTAAAAGTTTATGCAAGTTTACGCAAATGTAAGTTGCGATAATTGTGCAATTTTTTTTTTTAAATTTGCGTTTACTAAATGAACAATGTAAATTTCTGAGTGTTGCGATGATCGTACTGTTCTCTTAAGCGAGGTCGTACTGTACTCTTATTGAAATGTCAAAATTACGCAGCCAATTAAATATCCGGGCATATAATCGACAGCGAAATTTTGTCATTTCATCTCTCCACATGTGTTGTTGAACTTGCTAGAATTGAAAAAATTTTTCGACTCTACAGCGTACTAGGTAGCGAAAAAAATTCCGCAGTTGCTTTATTTATCCATTCTTGCTAAATATTTTTTAAAAAAAGATGTCATCAAAAGCGAATTGAATAATTCTACGTCTTGTGTTACGACATAGTCGAAACTGCTGGATCCTTTTTTCATTTTCGTTATGAGGTTAAAGTACCATTCTTTGTTGTCATAAAATTAAATTTTCCGTAGCACTTCTACGCAGCGAGCAATAATTCCATGCAACAATATTGCATTTTTGTTGCATTAGCTGTTACCTCCGTGACCTGATGACCTTAATTAAATTTTTTATTTTTGTCGCATTGCCAAGTATAAAGCCTTCATTTCTGTTTGATAACATTTACCGTGCAGCATATACTCACCTACTTATAATTTCATGCAACGTCGTTGCATTTTCGATCTTGGAGCGGCTTTCTCCACGGCCTCATGACCTATGCTACGGTCATAATTTCATGTGACAAATTTGAGGCGAAGGAGCGTCCCGATATCGTCTTTGTTTTTATTTTTATTTTCGTCTTAAAGTCAAATAATAAACCTATACTCATTGTGTAACAATTCCATGCAATACAGATGTCTTTGGAAAAATGCTTTTTTCAACTTTTTTGGAAACCTGCGTGATTTCGTTGTTACGTTGTAATGTTGTAACGCTGTCATGCAACGCCGATGCATTTTAGAAAAATGCATTTTTCAACTTTTTTTGAAAACCTGCGCGGTTTCGTTGCTATGTCAAAATAATAGTTATAAAAATACGGATAAAATTAAAATTAGGAAATGGATTTGAACAATCAGCAGGTAAGAATTAGAAAAAGGATTTGCACAAGGACTTGGACAAAGGTTAGGACTAGGAATAAGATGAAGAGTAGGTCAAAAATTTGAACAAAGATTAGATCAGCGATTTTGAAAAGGAGTAGAACAAGGTTTATACAAAGCTTAAGACAAGAATTCGGACAAAAACTGGAGAAAGAAGTGAAACAATGATTAGGAAAGGGATTCTTACAAGGATAAGGACAAGAAGTTAGACATGGAATATAATAAATAATTTTGAGAAGAAACATGACAAGTAATTAGAAAAGGTTTTTGTAAGGATTAATATAAAAATAAGGATTATGAGGATAAGTCCAGCAGCAACAAGGAAAATAATTCATATAGGAATGAGGACAAGGCTAAAGATATGATACCACGTCAAAATAAAGGCTGGTTAAATTTTAAGGGCCGATATTGAATGTGAACCACACCTAAACGTCAAGTTTTTTTCTGCATTTCATTTGACATTCCTCAATTTCAGATTAACTCAATTTTTTTCAAATTAACTCGTTAAAGTTATTCAGGCTTATTATGAAAATGGGCTTTCAAATCAAAATGCATATCGTGGATATAATCATAGGCACATTTTCACCTCAGTGGATTCGTCAATAAGCAGAATTGCCGCATTTGGGCGAATGATAATCCAAGAGTGATTGTTGAAAAACCAATACACCCACAAAGAGTGACTGTTTGGTGCGGTTTATGGGCTGGCGGCATCATCGGGCCGTATTTTTTCCAAAATGAAGCCGATCAGGCAATTACTGTGAATGGTGTTTTCTATCGTGAGATGATAACGAACTTTTTATGGCCCGAATTGGAAGATATGGATGTGGACGATATGTGGTTTCAACAGGACGGTGTCACTTGCCACACAGCTAACGAAACAATGGCTCTTTTGCGTGACAAATTCAATGGCCGTGTTATTTCACGTGGTGGCGATGTCAATTGGCCGCCAAGATCATGTGATTTAACACCGTTGGACTTCTTTCTTTGGGGTTATTTGAAAGAAAAGGTGTACGTCGATAAGTCAGCAACAATTCAAGAGCTAAAGGATGAGATAATTCGGCACATTAACGGCATAGAAACTCACTTATGCCTCAGCGTCATCGAAAATTTGGACCATCGGATGGAGGTGTGCCGCCGAGGTTGCGGCGAACATTTGGCCGATATTTTGTTCCATACATAATTGAACCATACCAATATTATCATAATAAAAATAAATGACAATAATTTCCTAAATAATTTGTGTTTTATTCAAAATCAACATCGGCACTTAAAATTTTACCACCCTTTACTTATTGGTGGGTCCATGACAAAACCATCCATGACAAAACCATCTGTCCTACATCCTTTTTTTTTAGTAAAACAAAACTTTGAAAAAAAACATCTAAGAAAAACTATAAAATTCGATACAGATGGACTTGGAAAGCAAAAAATAACAGTGGCGTTGCTAGAGTTGCAGGCACCTGGCGCGAAAACCAGGCAAGACTACTAGATTTTGCATTACAACAGAGGGTACTTTTTGTTCAACATCTTCATACAAAAATTAAAAAAAAAAATAGTATTTTAAGGAATTTTTTCTAGCTATAATTTTTATTTTATTAAGATACCGTGTAAAATAAAACCGCGAACCGAAATAAACATAGAGGTATAAGGAACATTTTTAATGAACACTGCAATCTTGTCTAACAATGATATTTTTGAAAAATGTTGATTCGTGGTTATTTTGAAGACCCTCTAAATTCATTCTGAGAGAAAAACAGAGATTGTTGATATCCAAGAAAAATTTCTATTTTATTCATCGCTTGCATAAAGACAGCACACTGTGCATCAGCACGAATAAGTGCACCACTTTTCTTCTCCGAGCACTTTAAGAAACTTCAAGAAAACGAGCAAAACATGATCAAGAAAAAAGAGCAGAAATATATCAGAAAATATTTTTATTTAAGTTTTTTTATTTATAATTTATTACTTTCTGAAAGTGGAAGTGAAATGAGATTGAAAGAAACTGATTGTATTTTATAGCTCACTTGGTACACGAGCTTGCTACAAAATGCTATCAATTGACTGCTTCAGTTGACTTACATTGGCAGGCGGCCCACCACCAACAACACCATCACCACCTGACTAACTTAGCTGGATGGCCAGACGACTTTTGGATGCTTGCGTACGCATTGTTAGATGCGGCAAAACGAGTCCAGCTTTCAGCGTGCATCACATAATTGGTTGTATATGTATGTGTGTTTGTGGTAGAAGTGCGCGCAAAAGTTCATGTTTGACAACAAAAGCAAAAAAAAAAAAAACAAGCTTATAAAAATGTTAACAAAAGCAGTGCCTGAAAGACAGTTAAATGTGTGTGTGTGTGTGTGAAAAACTTTAGCCAAGTTATGCAGAGAAATTGGAACTTGACACTGGGGACATGTAAACAATAGCCAAAGATTTATGCACTGCGGAGTGGTAGTCAAAAAATGTTCAAAGCTTCATTAAAAATAAGTTTACTACGCGCAGCAAAACTAGCTTAAAGTTATGGTTAGACAGGACCAGCCACTGCTCTATAAAAATGCGCATTTTCATTTATTTTTAAGTTTAATTTAAGAAAAAAACAAACTACGCGCTGCATGGGCTAGATTCAATTTATTGAGCTTGAAATTCTAAATTAATTTCCAAGTACAATGCTGGTTGCTCCCTAAAACTCAAATTCAGAAATGTTCTCATGCCACCAAGTCGAAGCTCAGCAATTCGCAATAGTTTGGTCGATAAGAATCTCGCTGTTAGTTTACTTGCCGCTTTTTATGGCGCAGCTATGAATGAATATGACGTAGCCCGCATTTTGCCTAGGTTCATGGTGACAATCGTAGCTGTGGGGCTGCGCTTTGATCTTGCAACTGCTGTAAGCACTATCCATAATTTGTGGGTGCACGAATTAAAAAGCTGGGCTAAATTTTGCCAACTAATCTGATTGTATCTTAAGTGTTTCTAGGCTAATTTAATTCTATTGTTTTATTTTCCAATTAAATGGCGATTGTTGGCTTTAGGCAAAACGACGGCGTGCGACAGATCTATTGTGTGAGTTTTTTTTAATATATGTAAGTGTGTGTGTATGAGTTTATATATTTCATATGGTCACATTTTTAATTGATGAGTAAACAATAGTTTGCTGAGACGGTTGTAAGAGACAATTTTCTTATTAATGTTCTTCAGTTGGAATAAGCTATAAAACTACTATTTCAATATATTCGTATTTCTTAAATATGAAGTATGATTGCCAAATACTTTTTCATCTAGGAATTTAAAGATTTGCACTCTTTTCTGCTTAAAATTATTAATAATTTAAATAAGGATTCCGTTTGTTCGTCTTTTAATCTTTCTAGCAAGGTACAGTTTGTGTCTTAAGTCTTTTGTTTAAATTAAGTACGTATTGGGTTGGTTGATTTTCTATTATCTTTACAACAACAACAATCGTATTTATTATATTTAAAACTAAAACCATCAATCCAAACATATTATTTGGCTTATTTCAGCGATTTAAAAAAATTTGAATAAAAATGATTGTGAATTAATACCTGGCTCATCCCATTATATCCTCCTGGTACCGTGGGTATCATATTTGATGCTTGCAATTAAAGCTTCGTGACAACGTCATCTATTGAGTAATAATGGAGCTTTTTTGTTGAAGGCATGTAATTAGCTATGGACACGGAGCAAGCTTCGGAGCCAGCTGAGAGCTGATAGCAATTGAGAGCAAAGGCTTATGTAGCAATTAGAGTTGCCAGAAATCCAGTTTCTATGTCGTCCCAAACCTCTTAAAAAAAGTCTTTTTGATGCCAAAATCGTCATTTCCAATAATATTTTAACAAAATTAAAACAAAAAAGACAAATTGGAATTTTTAATATTGGAATTGCATTTTATCGTGAGTATCTTGGATCACACTGATCACGCGTTTGAAATGTTTTTCGCAAGTGCAACAGTAGGAAACATCTTGAAAAAAAAAATAATTATATACACGCAAAGAAAAAATACGTTTATCGCCAGTTTGCAGCAAACGAACTTCGTTTGTCGTGCTTGAAATCGTTATTTGCAAACGTTTCAACAGTTGTCATAATAACAGTTCAGTTGCGAGAAACGCGCCATATAGTTGCAGGAAATTAATTTCGTTTGTCATTAACGCGAGTGATTTTTAAATTGCAGCAATTGAAAACTTCGTTTTTCCCCACTGAAAATTTTTGTTTATTTTTCCCTTCGTTGTATAAACATAACGCTTATAGTTTAGAGTTAATTTTTGGACAAATTGTTACTATATAAGGAAGTTGGTAGTTTGCTTAATAAGCGGACGGAGATAGCAACGGAGGTTCAATCGATAAGAAGACGGACAGACATAAAGAGAAAGATTATTAACATAATAAATAATAATGACCGAAATAGCTTGCGGTATATATATATAAGATATATTTTTAAGTTGTGACAACTGAATATTCGTTTGCGGCAAATACAGCTCGCAAACGAAGTATAGTTGGTGAATTTTTCAATTGTGGTAAACGAAAAATTTCTTTGCGTGTAAGATTATTGATTATAAACAACACAATTATACATCAATCAATTTACTTTGATTCCTACTTATAAATTTGAGATCTCAGAATTATAACTTCTTTAGGCTCGTTTTACGTTTTCTGAACAGTGATTTTTTCGATATAATAGTCATTGCTTCTGTTCTTTTGTCTCAGTTTCCCTTCGTCGAGTCTTAGCGGTCAATTTTTGGGATTCCTTCTTAAACTTTACGCTTCAGTTTACATATATTCAGAGTTGACGATCAAGTCTTCCGTATTTTCTTGAGAAATGAAGTGGCCAAAATAACGGGACAACGAGAGAACAAAGCGACTTGCCAAAAATTTTAAAGCACACATTTTAAAAATACATGTTTTAGTTAATTTTTAATATCAAGTTTTTTCACCAAAAAACAAGTTTTTTTTATGGAAATTAAAGTTTTTTTAAAAAAAAATATGGCAACACTGCTCTACAACGACCGATTGTAGATTGGAGACGTGTGTTGTCGCTTTTATGTATGTAGTTTTTGTTATTGCTATTTTGACATTGTTATAGGAACTATTCTCGAAGTTCCTTTAAAATAAAAATAGCTTTAACTGTAAATCTTTGCGTGCCAGATTTGTGTAGGCGAGGAATGTTATTATTTTTTTACTAATTTTGAGACCAGGAGCAGATGTTTCTTTGCAGCTCACTAGTGTTTTATTTGGAATCTGTCTCAAGAGTAATCCGGACTCATCAGCATTATAAGTCTGTTTTGTGGAAAGATTTAGCTTCTTGATTTTATTTCTAAGTCGAATTTTAAATTGTCGACAGATTCTAACTTATTAGATAAATTTTACCATTTTATCCAATTCAATTCCACAGTGATAACAGCTGTGTGATAACAGCTAGTGTGATAACATGGCCTATCTAATATTTTGTTTATGAATTGACCACTTACCTTGTCATCTTGTTTAAAAAGATTTCTGGATTTCACTTCTCAAGTCACATATTTTGATTTGTTTTTTTTTTAAAGAGTTCTTTGCAATCTCTCTCCATATTCAGGCCGTATCAGCTGTCAGGATTTTTCGGAGTCTCAAATAGGATGCTTAATTAATTTGTATGCATGCACATATCATGTTCAAGATAAATATTTGAAATGTGTATTTAACTAGTTTCAAATTAAAATTACGATTACAAGCATGCATCGAGCTGATGTTATCAAAAGCTGGTCAATGCTTTTGACTTTGCCGCAGCCTAAGCACGATCTTGCTAACGATATATCCAACTATCTGCAACTGCAAAGATAAGCATTTAATTAACGCAAATTGAAAAACAAATATGAGCTACTAGCGAACATGAAGCTAACCAATTTGCATTCATTATCGCGTTACAGATTGGGAGGATTTTTTTAATAAAATGATAAAAATATTTAGCTTAGCATTGAAAAAGAAGCCGCAATTAAATTTTGACTCATGTTAATTTTATTCTGAACTTTGAGTTTGTATGGATACGGGTGGGTTTATTTTTTTTAATTTTATTGAGTATATTTTTATATTGTAAAGTGAAGTGGTTTTTTAAATATCTGTAAAGGAAGTTTTCACTAAAGTTTCAAAAGTTAATGTCATTGTTTGGAGAGATAGAGGAAATAATCCATAAACGATCCTCAAATTAAAAAAAAAAAATTTAAGAGGTGTGAAAAATGTTGCTTAGTTTTTCATATAAACAAAGAAGAAATTATAATAGCCCATGTTAAGCTATTGTATTTAAACATAATAAATTATGTCTGACATATAAATCTGAATTTCAATTCCTCTGACTGCATGTGAGCAGCAGGTTACAACAACTAAAGCTCATGTCCATTGGAACTACAAGCCAAATGTTGTTATGTAAATACGTAGATTAGAGATGGGTTCAGGGAAACGAAGTATAAAGAGTGTTGGATTGGTAAGGTAAGCAAAGCATATCAATTGAAGTCCAGCTAAAGCAAACAAAGCCAAAGAAGAAAGAGAAAAATAATTTTCCGCATACAAATTATTGCGGTTTATTGATTTAAGAGGCGCACGCAACTCACACACGCAACTAAGGGGGAGGCGTATTACATGCGTTCAATTTAAGGATGTTTTTCTTTTATTTTTACTTAACTTACGAATTGCACTTACATGGGTTTCTTTGTGTGAACAGAGGTGGTCAGTAGACTAAAACTCTTCTCGGTTGTTGTGGTTTTAAATTGATTTGGTTTTTGTTTTTTTTTTTTTTTTTGCGACTGTCTTACGTGATGTAATTGTCTGTGGAATTGAGTTGTCGTGCGTATTTAATGACTGAAAACTGGGTATGCTTATCCATATTTTTAAGCTCATTTTTGAAGCATCCAATGTTGATATTAGCAGCTGCAACAGATTGTTTATTCTTTCGTTTTAGTGCATGCATTTAGTTTACCTGCTCTTTCTCTCTCGCTCTTTCTCTTCTAAACTTAACTTCAAATTTGTATTTATAATAACGTTATATAAATTATTGAAATCTTTGCGCTATGCGTAAAGCTTTACAAACAGCAGCAACATTTGCTGTAGCTCCCTGTAGTCAGCCGAATTGCAGTTAATCCAAATTAAAGTGTCAACAATGACAAGGAACAATTTTAATATAAGATTTCAAGCGACTGGCACATGGCAGCATGTATCAAATTTTCTCTGCACTTTCAATGTTTAAGACGTTCTTTTAAGTTTTATTGAAAAACCGCCCGCCAAAGTCATGTCAACGGCACGTTGTTAAGGATTAGCTTAAATACGGCTGACAGTTTTTTTTTTTTTTTGTGATCAAAATAATTGCATCATCGTTTTAATTTTAATCACACAACAGAATTGACAACTTGTTTGTGATAAATTTTGGCTTGCTTGCAGTTTGAGCTAAGTTTGGTTGTTTTAAATACAAAAGACTTGGGCAACGAACGCGCTTATTTATACGTTATAGCTACAAAAGCTATACAAATATCAATCGATAACACTTTGATAACACTGCTTGAATCCGGAACTTTTGGTTTGGAATATGAGAACTCTGATCACGAATCTATTTGTGTCCATCACATCTCCATCACATTCCGCACAATTTTCACTTGAAGTCGCATAAAAGCTTTTTAAGAACTGTGCCACTATACTTTTCCTAATCCTTGCCTCACTTCCTTTCCCAATCCTTATCCTTACCTTTTTTCTAAGTCTTGTCCTTAGGATTTGAACAATCCTTGACCCTGATTTCTGCCCTTACCACTTTTCCAATCCTTGTCTGATTCATTATATTATCCTTATTGAAATTTTTAATCTAGTCTTTGGCCAAAGCCTTGTACTAATCTTATTTCTATTCATAATCCTAGTCCAAATTCTTGTCCTCATCTTTGTTTTATTGGCCTAATCCTTCCCCAAATACTTGTTCTAGGCCTTGTTATTGTATTATTTTGACAGTTTTGTTTCATATATATTTTTAATTTTTATATTTATTCTGTTTTGACGTAGAATACGTCGTTCTCGGAGGTAAGTAGGGTGGTTGATAGTGATCAGGTGTCGGTATTTACATTACTTTTTGAGCCTTTGGTGGGCCTAAAGTACTAATCGTACAATGTTGATCTTAGCACTTGTTGGTCTGCTTGATCCTCAATGCGACAAAAATTCATGTTAGAACTGTCTAACTTATATCAATTTTACACAATTACATGAAATATAAAGCCAACATTTGATGTTTTTGTTTGCTTAAACTTGCTACCTATTTATCGACGGCTTCCGGTTTTTTCGATGGCGAAGACAGCGCCATCTAGCGTGAAGACATAAATCTTATAATTAAAAAAAAGCATACTTTTGGGGGCATGTTGTTTTTAACAGACTCGCGTAGCCCAGTAATACTGAGTAATTTTGAGGGGCATGCTTTTTTAACAGAATCTGTTATTAAAATGTCAAAATTAAATATCCAGCCAATTAAATATTCGGGCATATTATCGACATTGAAATTTTGACACATGGGTTGTTGAACTTGTTAGCATTGAACAAATTTTGTTTGCTTGTTTAAGTTTTCTACCTATTTATGGACAGTTTCCGGTTTTATCGACAAAACCATAAAATTTGTATGGGAGCGCCCCTAAGGAGTGGTCTGAGGGAATAGGTGTCAAAGGCAAAAATGTTCCCTTTGCAAAAGTAATGGGGGTTGGTGATACATATTAACCCTCTCCGGCACTCTCTTAAAGGTCATATCCTCAGGTGTATGGAATAAATATTTTTAAAAAAGATGTCATCAAAAGCGAATTGAATAATTCTACGTCTTGTGTTACGACATAGTCGAAACTACTGTATCTTTTTTATTTTTTATTTATAAGTTTTATTTTTTTATTTATATTTTTATTTTAATTTTATTTTTATTTCTTAATATTCAATTTTTGCCAATAAAAAAAATATTTTATATTATAACAAAATATATATTATAATTATTTTTATCAATATTTCTACAATTGATTTTTTATTTTTCTTTTTGTTTTTCTCTTTATTTTTATTGTTAGTTTTGTTATTATTTTTATTTGTATTTGTATTTTTATTTAACTGTTATTTTTTATTTTTATTTTAATTATGACTTTTATTTTTATATTTAATTTTATCTGTATTGGTTTCTTTTTTAATTTGAATTTGCATTTGTACTTGCATTTGCAAATAAATTTGAATGTTTGTTTGTACTTATATTTGTATTTGTATTTTTATTTATTTTTTTTATTTTTCTTTTTCTTTTTTTTTCTTTTTCTTTTTATTTTCATTTCTATTTTATTATTTTTTTATTTTTAATTTTATATTATTTATAATTTTAATGTGTCTGGTATGAATTTTTGTTTGCGTTTGTTTTTAATTTTTATTGTTTTTCCTCTTTATTTTGCTTTGGTTTTAAATTTAATTTTTATTTTTAATTTTATTGTTTGTTCTCTGTGTTTTTATTTTTAATTTTATTTTTATTTGTATTTTTATTATATTTTATTTTTATTTTTATTTTTATTGTTGTTTGTATAATTTGTTTTTTTTTTTCTTTTTATTTTTTTCTTTTATTTTTATTATTTATTTAATTGTGAGTTTTATTCTTATTTTTATTTTTATTGTATTTCTTTTTATTTTAATTGTATTTAAGTTTGAATTTTTGTTTGTGTTTCTTTTTTATTTATATTGTTTTTTTAGTTTTGTTTTCACATTTATTTATATATCATATATATATACATATATATATTTATATAATTTTTATTTTTTCTTTTTTGCTTATGTTTGTATTTTTGTTTGTTTTTGTTTTTGTTTTCATTTTCATTTTATTTTTTTCTTTTACTTTACTTTTTTCTTTAACTTATTTTGCTTTTACTTTAGCTGTAGCTTTTACTGTTACCATTTCCTTTACTTTTGCTGTTGCTCTTGATTTTGATTTTGATTTTGATTTTGATTTTGATTTTGATTTTGATTTTGATTTTGATTTTGATTTTGATTTTGATTTTGATTTTGATTTTGATTTTGATTTTGATTTTGATTTTGATTTTGATTTTGATTTTGATTTTGATTTTGATTTTGATTTTGATTTTGATTTTGATTTTGATTTTGATTTTGATTTTGATTTTGATTTTGATTTTGATTTTGATTTTGATTTTGATTTTGATTTTGATTTTGATTTTGATTTTGATTTTGATTTTGATTTTGATTTTGGTTTTGATTTTGATTTTGCTTTTGCTTTTGCTTTTGCTTTTGCTTTTGCTTTTGCTTTTGCTTTTGCTTTTGCTTTTGCTTTTGCTTTTGCTTTTGCTTTTGCTTTTGCTTTTGCTTTTGCTTTTGCTTTTGCTTTTGCTTTTGCTTGTGCTTTTGCTTTTGCTTGTGCTTGTGGTTTTACTATTGCTGCTGCTGTTATAAACCCCCTATCATCATCAACTACAACTATGAAGTCATAAAATTGAGAAGAAATTCTCTTATTTTCTAGAGCGAAAGCCTGGAGAGGTTTAAGGTTAAAGGTCTCTAGTCATTACCGGGACTTAAGCCAAGAATTTTAGTGTGTGCGATATACCACGTTGAGTTTTTAAAAAATTGATATTTTACTTCATTAAATAAAATCGAATTCTTACCCGTGCTGGAGGTATTAACCCTTTTGAATTGAGGAGGTCCATAACAAAACGCAATAATTTCACAGTAACACTTTTTTGATAATCAAAGAAATGTAATTCAATATACATTTGGTTAGATATAGAATTGTTGTGTTTTGAGCTGAACCATCATTTTTGGTATTGAATAACGGTATAAATATTGACTCCTGCTATGTTGGTTACATACCAAAAAAGTGAAAAACTTAGAAAGTGTAATTATTGCTTTTTGTTATGGACCTCCTCAATTGTCGACTTTAAGAAATAACTTACCCTTCATGTCCTCGAAAATGAACACTAAGTATTCGGTAGTTATTACAATTTTATTAAGGCTTTGCTTCTGTGAGGCGTTATTGAACTTTAAATACTTTAAAATTATTGCCATATTAGTTCAAGTATTAGCCAATGTAATAAAATTCAGATTCTTAGAAAGTAAGAATTAAATGAAAAAGAAAATTAAGAAAACGACATCTTACAATAAATATTAGACCATATAACCAACGAATAAAATCGTTATTAGTGGAATTTTATCTAGATAGTTAAGGAAAAACCAAACAATATGGTCAACTTCACTTCGAGACCAAATAAAAGCAATACAAAGAAAGTCGCTCTAGCATTTATTCTTTATGAAAGTTTTTTTAAAAAAAAACAAAAAAAAAAAACAAATACTAACTAATTTTAAGTCACTTCGGTACGGTACACATATCACCGCTACAACGTAGAACGAGTCATAACTTGTGAATGGCGTAGATCATAACTTGTTTGGCGTAAGTGAGTGTAACGCATTATAAACCAACTGACAAGGTATGACCGAGGTTAATTCTTCCATATTCATTGCAGCTTAAATGTATAGATGGACAAACCGTAGAGGATCCATCTGCACTAACTCAGCACACTTAGCACCGTCATTTGAGCAGACACATCTTTGCAAGTCGTCGACACAAATAAGCTTAAATTTAATTTTCTATAGCTAGTCGCAAAGAATATCTGCAGAGGTGTTGTTGCTGTTTCCAATTTTCACCATGCTTAACTATGACTGGCACAAATTGTTGTTGTCGTTTAGTGGTTGTTGTTGTTATTACTGTTGTTGTTGTTGTTTCATCGTAATTTATTGGAAAATGCTTGCAAAAATACTGAAATTTTAAGAAATAAACTCAAGTCACAGTCAGGTCATAGGTCAATTGATACATTAATATAACGACTCTACTTGGTTTATACTATATATGTGTAGGAATGAATGTTCGTATGTTTGTATATTACTAGCATTAATACGCTTTAGAGGTCAAAGTGCTATTGGTGCAATTATAAATCTAAAATTTATTCGAGTTCTTTTCTTGCCATTTCCATTCAATGTCTTCATTATAGACTTGCAGAAAGAAATGTAAAACCTGGCAATGTTTTTTGCTTGGAAAACCTGGATGCTTGACTTTAGGAAAGTAGAGTTTGAAGAACCTCTCCTCTAGATAAGATTAACTCAGGCCAAATTTACGCCATTCTTATTTTGAAGTTTAGTTGGTTAATTTCGATTGGCCTGTTTTTTATGAATTTCATTTTTAGCTGTGATTATCTTCTAACTTAGAAGTTTGAAATTTTTAGGTTTATTAAAAAATACATTAAATTTTAATAAAAACAAAGATGGCGCTGGTTACGACAATTGGCGTAAAATACCTTGCAATCTACTGGTTGCTAGGTTGACCTGAACTATGATAACGAAATCAAACGTAG
The DNA here is from genome assembly GCA_943735915.1 of Pherbina coryleti. Lineage (NCBI taxonomy): Eukaryota > Metazoa > Arthropoda > Insecta > Diptera > Sciomyzidae > Pherbina > Pherbina coryleti. Next base: position 91,663,542 of record OX030952.1, read on the forward strand.
ACGTTGGCGAAATTGGACAAGTGGACGTGGCATCTACCATACCACTTAAACACACTTTACGCTGTACTTTAACTTATGTTAACAGCAACGCTAATAGAACTATCGCTGCATAACTAATATGTGATCTTTAAATGCCCGTGAGCTTGGATACATAGACGAAGCACCTCAAATATATGTGAAATATATTTAGTCCTATAATTAAGAAATGAGGAAAACTAACTTTAAGAAATTTTTTATTTTTTTTATATTTTAACAATATTAGGATTGATATTATGAACTACAATGATATGAATAATGTTATGATCCGTGAATCTGTCCGTCTGTCTGTCTGTGATCACGATTGCATCCGTAACTTTGAAGCTAAATAAAAAAAAATAAATAACTGGCCATTTCAGCCCTTGAAAGGACTTGAAAGGACCTAGCTTCTTATGATCAATTGTGTTGTGCGTGTTATTAAGTTTGTACACAATTGACCGAGAAATGGACCTACAGGCTTAACGCCGATTCCGAACGGCGATGAACGGAATGTTCTTATTCTCAAGAAGCTTTACATGGCATTTTTTTTATTACTCACTGAGGTTTGCCATTGTCTGCAGAGAGGTGGCGGCCGTACAGAAAAATTATTTTAATTCAAATAATTTACTGTCGCTGCTGGGGTTCGAACCCGGGTCTCCAGGTTCGTTGACATAGCGGCCACGCACTTTAACCAACTACGTCACGGACGCCACGTGGCGTCCGTCCGTGATAACTTTGAAGCTATCATCACGAAATTCAATATTCAAGCTTGTATATCAATACTACTCTATACTATTATATAGAGGCTTATCACGTATCTTCGTGTACGCTAAACTAAAGAACTACTGAATCAATTTTAATAATTCTTTTACTAATTCAAAGCGTCATTCTTAACTTTATTTTTATTTTTTAAAACCTACCCTAAAAAGTTATTAAAATTTCAGATTAAATACCATCTAAAAAACTTCATAGATAATTATTCATAAACGCTCCATTTAGCAGTACAAAGCTTTTTCTTTCTTTTCCATTGTGTGTTTAAAAGCTCTTTTTGAATACGCCTTGCTTTTTAGCATGATCGAAAAAATGAGCTAATGAAGCAACAACAATGTTAATTGTAATATAGACAGAATCTATTTCTTTTTTAATGAAATTCCCTCCAGTAAAATGCTAAAAATAATTAAATATGTAAACATAAGCACATATTTAAAAATTATAATTCAGTGTCTATGACTTAGTACTCTCGCAAAATAAGCGATACTTTGTCGCTTTGTTGCTGTTTTCGACTCAGACTCAGTGCTGCCAAACAGTAGCAGCGGTGCTGCCATCTCTTATCAAGTAGCTGATAAAAAGCTTTTATTAGCAGTGTTGCTAAGCTCACATTACAAAGGTTGAAGTTTTGATAAAACACTTATCAAGATCTATTTGTGTTTTTTTTTATGTGTAATGGTACCACGGCCACGACAAAATAATGGTTATGCACGAAATTGGCCCATTGGTTCCGGATATATGGAATTTTAAAGATTTTCCTATATCTATATATATATATATATATATATATATATTAGACCTGTCCAAAATGTTCAAAATGATTTTTTCAACTTAGTTTTTCCACTTTATATATCCTTGGGTCAAAATAATAAGAACTGCATAAAAAAAAATAAAAAAAGTTGTACCAAAACTCAGCGCAACGCACCTGAAGTCAGGACTTGAGTGTTCCGCGATATGACGAAAAGTACGGTTACAAAATTACAAATTATGTTTGAACTTAATTTTTGTTTTTTTTAAGTTTAAAAGTTTTATATATTATATATATATAAAAGCCGTGATTTGTGTTTGTAATGCCATAACTCAAGAACGGAGCGTCCGATTGGATTGAGGTTTTCTTTGTTGTATTCTTATTGGCCGTACCATGGTTCGTATGTGAACATTTTTGCCACACCTTCTTTAACCGCCCACAAAATAATGAAAATTTTATATTTCAGACGGCTTGGGTCTTATTAGACTAAAATTTAGTACTTTAGTTCATATGCTCACTGTTGGCAACAGTACTACAAATGGGGGGAGAGCTATACAAATATGCTGGGGATTCCCCCCTCTCTTATATATGTATATCTATCTTTATTCATATCTATCTTGGTTTGTTCGGTTGCTTAAAACTTGAAAACGACTGGACCAAATTGGATACTTCCTTCTGCGAACATGTGATATCGAATATTTTTGGAATTATTGGCCACACAGCATCGAAATTCGATATTAGAATGAAATTTTCACGTGCCGTTTCACTAGTGAAAATTAATGGGCGCTGGACGAGGGGTGTGGCACTTTTTCAGCAGCCCAAATTTAAGGCATAACTCTCGAACTATAAGTCACATATCAATTTAACTCGGTAAAAACGTACTATTTAGTTGTGTTCTTTGACTGGCGAAATTCAGTGACCATTTGACAAGTGGGTGTCGCACTGCCGATACAATTAAAATTAAGGTATCGATTACCTTTGGAAGTAGAAGTCACATAATATTGAAACTCAGAATGGAGAATGTATTTCTACAAGAGACCTGGGACGGGCATAGGAAAAGGGGTTATAGCCTCGACCATACAAGTCAAATTTTTGATATTGAATAGCCTTGTAACTAAACGTCGCATGACAATAAAACTCAGTATGAAGTTACTAATTGCCAAAATCTTTCTACTGGAAAACTGGTACGTGCTTTGGAAATGGGGGTGTGGCCCGATTTTCTATACAGAATAGCTATGGAAATTAAAATCACATTACATTGAAACTCATAATGGAATTGCCACTTGGGAGTGATGTTCTGCTACTGGGAAACTTTAACGGGCATTGGAACATGAGCGTGGTGTTAGACTAAGGGACTTATAAATGTTTTGAATTTACTTATTATTTCCAATATACTTGCCGGGTGCAGCAACGCGCGCCAGGCATCGCTAGTAAAAAATAAAGACCATGTCGGAAAATGAGCCAAATCGGATGAAAATCACGCCTACCTCCCATACAAAGTGACTATCAAAACGGTAAAATCTGTCTGTATTAAATTACTTACATAACAGGCAAAATTAACACCCTTATTAGATCTGACAAACCTCAAGTTATCTCAATGTCAGTTACTCAATATCACAATTATAAAAAAACCAGCTGAAACCTGGTTTTCAATTTAAAATAAAGAGCATTTTTGTGACCATCAAACAGGTTCAAAAACAAGGCAACCGGAAGTTTGTGCACGTTTGCGCTCTTAGAGCTCAAAGTAGACATAATAGCGGTTAAATAATAAAAAAAAATTATGGCCCTTTTTTATTTTATAAAATGTTTTGTCAAATTTTCCGTTTATACAAAAAAAAAAAAAACCTACACTAAATTACATTTTTTTAACTTCTTTAAAACTTTAAAACTTCTTTAGCCGCGATGGGGAGTAAAACCGATGAATCAATTCGCCGATGAAACACTTCGCCGTAAAACGCTTCGACGTATTTTTCACATAGTGTTACGGAGAATCAAATTATTATAGTATAGTATGGACACAGTAGCTTTTCAACTGCATGGTTCATACATCGAGTAATTATAATATTGCCATAAAAATTTGAATCATATGGAGCATGTCTTTGATATTCATATTGAAAACATCAACCATAAACAAAACGACAAATACTGACTGCTGCTAAGTAACAGAGTTGTAACGTACAACATTTTAAAGTATATTTCAAATTTTTGAGAGTAACAAAAGAGTACACAGAGTATATTTCTGTATTGCATTTATTTTCCTTACATTTTTATGTTTTTGATACAATATTCTACATATCACATAGTGTTATGATACATATTAACACTCTCCAGCCCTCCCTTAAAGCCCCCCTGTTCAGGTGTAGGGAATAAATAAACAAAAATCATAAAATTTTTATGGGAGCCCACATAAGGTGTGGTCGGAATGAATAGATCTCTAAGGGAAAAATGTTCCTTTTTTTTTAAGCTTTGAACTAAGGATTTCAGGTGGAATACCTATTTAGTCAAGTCTGCCTTGGTTCGAAATGGGGTGATAGATTAGAAGGAAGGAAAGGTTAATCAAATGAAACACGTGTAAGATGTTCTAAGAATGGTGGAAAGCCAAAGAAACATGTGAATTTGAATCAGAGGCAAGTGTAATGCCTTTACCTCAGTCAATTCAAGTTATAAGGCAATCTCACCCACAAACTTCTCTGCCATCAACTACAACTTCAAATCGTAAATATTGATGAATTTACAATTTCAATTGATTAGAAAAGAGGGTAGAAAATTGCAAATGGGAAAGGTTTTAAAGCGAAGGACCATGGCCTAGCCGGTTTATACAGGCCAGAGCCTGGTTTATACAGGCATTTTTGAAACCACTACATAGATTAGAAAAAAGTTACGCACCTTGACATACCCAGGGATTCTTTATTTTTCAAAATATTTTTCCAAATTTTACGTTTTTCCGCATTTATATCATTAAATACCGTTTTTATTTCATATTTAAGTCATGAAGTATGCCGATTTTTACATCTTTGGATATTGGGAAATATTTCAAAAATGTAATCAACTGCATGGTTCACCAAAGATGTTGTTATACCCATGTATGGTATAACAACAAAATTAATGAATAAAAATTTCAAAAATATCACTTTTTGTGCCAACTTTCAAGAATTTTCGTACTTTTTGTAGAAAGAGAAGGTAAGCAAAAAATTAACCTGAGATCAGTGGTTATTTCTCAACAGTTCTACATGTTCAGAATGTAATAATTCGATTTCGAATTTATTCCGTCTTGTATTTCCTTTCGCATCACTGTGCGACCTGATGGCATCATTTTTTTTTTTTTTTATTTTTGTCATAAGGCCAAGAAGTTACAAGTCCTTCATTTTCGTTTTATAATATTTATAGAAGTACATATACTCACCAGTAATAATTCAATGCAACGCCGTGGCATGAATGTTGCATTTTCAATCTTGTAGCGGCTGTTTCCGCGGTCCCCATTATTTTTTGCCTCATGCATTTTTTGCCTATTTTTGTCGTATGGGTTAAAGACCAACCTTCACTGACGTTTAATAGTTTTTACTTTAGCACCCATGTTATCATTTCGGAACAGGTGGTAACTTGAATCGTAACATTCTGTATTTTTTTTTTTAGGTTGTACAGAGATAAATAGACTTAGTACATAATTTAAAAAGCATTCTGTGCAAAAATAAGCTATTTGTTCAAAATTTTCAAGTTACAACTTCCAAATTCGCATGACATGAGCTCATATCAATGAACTAGGATTGAAAGTTAATGTTTGTTAAGACCACCCACACATTAAAAATTTCATCATAAAATTCAAAATTTTTGCAGTTATGATGTTAGTCCATCATGTTTCGTTGGTAGATGATGGTCTAGTGAGTAATAAAAGCAAAACTCTAACTCCGCTATACCTACCTTTTAAATTTGCGATTAAAAAAAAAAAAAGAAAAAAATATCTTGACAAATGAGTTAATTTCGTGTAGTTTTGACCACACAACATGCTACTGGGGATATTAAACTGAAAATAAAGTTTGGGATACACGAGTGTGTGGCTAGCTAGCCAACGGGCCACACGGGCCATGAAGACTTTTTTACATTTGTTTTGTCAAAAAGCATGCGATATTTTTTATCTGACATAGGACCTGTCAATAATTCAAGACTAGCGAATTTCAGAATTGAAAGATTAATTTAAAGAATTTTGAAATTGCAAGAACATCATGGCACAGATTTTAAAATTCCGAGTTTTTTTAACGAACTAAATTTCAAAGATTTCCAAAGAAGAAATATGTATTTATTACCTGAAAGAATTTGGGGATTTGATATTTAAATCTCTATTAAAAATTAGTCATAAAATATTAATTGCCTGGCATATTAGTTCGCTTCAAAGCTTCCAAGATATGATCAAGAGTCATAAAGAGTTTTGCATCGATTGCAAAAATCTTTTGTTGACTATCGTTGGCACTGTTTACTTGGAGAACATGGCGTAATATAGCCAGAAGCGCCACGCATAGCTATGTCCATTGTCACCACGAAACACGACGGCTCAACGCCACATGTTCTACCAACACTGAGCGCGCCATGTTATTAACCCAAATGTTGGCCAGACTCTTAAAGATCCTATCTGAATTTATTGCGAATTGCTACGAATTGGTGGCGGCTGAAAACATTTTAAGTACTATTGAACTTCAATTGATGCATGTAGGTGCTCCGCTTTAGGGAGCAACCGTGACCGAGGTGCATACCGCCAGCTGTGCTTGGGAAGCAATATTTTGTGGTTGTTGTTATTTATTCTACTGGTTTTTTTTCGATTTAAGTTAATAAATCTTTAGTCGCAACATTTGTCATGGGCTCGTGACAGATTTTTATGTGCGATTTATTTATTTTTATAGTTATTTAGTTTTTTGGGTTGGTCGAAAGCTGGTCGAATCTGTGCTACTAAGAATTAAAAATAATTATTTTTTTTCTTTCAAAGCAATCAATGAAAATGTATCATATAAAATAAGAATAGAAAATCGAAGCTAATAAAAAAAAGCAAAAAATCCTAAAAAAAAGCCTGACTAAAAGCTGCGCATGCGCACTATAACATAAAATATAAGGCAATTAATAAAATAAAGATCGCTGTTAGTGTCAATAAAATGTATCAGTGCGTCATAAATGCTGCACATTTTTCCTGTTCACACGCTCATTTCTATAACTATCGATATCACTTGATCAACCGTTCAACAAACAATGCCAAAAGCTTCATTCATTTAAACAGTTTGGCGCCTGTTTCGAGCGATTTTGAGTGGTTTTGAGCAGCTTTTTGACTGACTGATTGGCGTGTAGCGGGTGTTGAACTGTGACTAAATGACTGACACACAATTGCTTTGATTGGCAGCCGCTTACCAAATATGGCATCAGTAATGATGTGAAACTTAATGTTGGCAAGTAATGGTTACAACGAAAAGTTTTACCGTATCAACAATTTAGGAGGTATAGGCAATAATTCAGATTTTTTTTTAATTGAGTTAAAGATATTAAATAAATTTATGCTTTTGTTTTTATTTTGAGACTAAACAAACCGCCGCTTATTCCTCCTATAAATGCGATAGTCACAACGGGTGATAGTTATTTGGAAGATGAAGAGGTGGAGTAATGTCGGTGAAGATTTCATTCTCTGCAGGGGAAGACGATCGCAGGAAGATTGTACCACAATTTTACGCTGATGGAGTCCGGTAGACGGTAGGACTTAGTAACCCCAGTCTGAGTATAGCTGGCTCCTACCCCATATATTCTCTCCATATACTCCATATATAGGGTCATATTGGGTCAGCCCAATTTTTACACAAAAAAATATTCATATTTACGAAGGCAATTTGGGAAGTTAGTAAATTTTTTAATTTCCCGCGTAGTAACTTTAAATGCAACACTGATCCTGTCAACTACCATCTGTCAATAGACTACTGTCAAAATTTCAGCTCGCTGCGACGCTTAGTTTGTGTTTAGCAACCATTCACAGCAGAAGATCTTGAGAATTATGACGAAAATGGAAAAAAGTGACTTTCGTGTGCTTATCAAGCATTATTTTTTGCTCAAAAAAATCATCAGCCAAACCAAGGAAAGGCTTGATAAATACTATGGGGACTCTGCACCATCGATTGGCATGATTCACAAGTGGTTTACAGTGGTTTACCGATGTGGTCGTATAACAACAAGTGACGCCGAACGTTCTGGACGCCCAAATTAGGTCACCCCACCAGAAATGGTCAATAAAATTCACAATATCACAAGTATTCACGAGTTAAAGTGTGCGATATAGTTGAGGCCAGTGGCGGATCTATATACAGACTGAAAGGGCTTTAGCCCCCCCCCCCCTTGGAGAATTTTTTGTATGGAAAAAAAATGAAAAAAGTTCAAAAAGACGGTTCAGCCCCCCCTTTGGCATACAAAAGTATAGTTTCAGCCCCCTCGCCCTTTGGCGAATCCTAGATCCGCCACTGGTTGAGGCCGTAAGCATCTCAGACAAACGAGTGTGGAACATTTTGCGAAATCATTTGGATATGAAAAAATTATCCGCAAGATGGGTACCGCGTTTGATTCAAAGGCGTGTTTGGCGATGTTGAACAAAGATAAGAAAGGTTTTTTCCATCGATTAGTAACCGTGGACCAAACATGGATGATCCATCACTACACACCAGAGACAAAGGAACAGTCGAAACAGTGGACTTCACCAACCGTACGTGCTCCGAAGAAGGCGAAGACGGTGCTATCGGCCGCAAAGGTTTGGGCGACAGTATTTTGGGATAAACGCGGTATAATCTACATCGATTATCTTCCACCGAAAAGAACGATCAATGGCGAATACTATGCAGCCGAATTGGACCGTTTCAACGACGCTTTGAAAGAGAAACGTCCCCATTTGGCGAGGAAAAAGTGCTCTTCCATCAAGACAATGCGCGTGTTCAAACATGTCCAGCTCCCATAGCAAAATTCAATGAATTGAAGTACGAATTGCTTCCTCATTCAACAAAATCTCCAGATTTGACCCCCAGCGACTATTTTCTGTTTTCAAACCTGAAGAAATGGCTCGGTGGAAAGAGATTCACCACCAGAGAGGAGCTTATCACCGAAATAGAGGAGCTCAATCACCTATTTTGAGAACCTTCCTATTTTGATGGGATCAGAATATTGGAGGAACGTTGAACGAAGTGTATCGAGCTAAAAGGAGACTATATCGAGAAATAAAGCTTTTTAGGCCGTAAAAATCATTCCTTGTATCATTTTCCACGGACTTGCCAAACGGTCCTCGTATTCGTTGTAACTATTTGTATATCCAATGGCCATTATAGGATAAGAAGACCTTTAGAGCAGTGACGCCCACAAGAATTATTTGAAGAGTGCAACAACAATTTCAACAAAGGCTCAACATTAGCAACAAAGCATTAGGTACGTGACACAATGAAGAATTACCCTACGGAGAAAAGAACCGGTTCTGAACCTATCACGTGATAGGTCCCCCCAAGGGAGAGGCATCAGTCCCAATTCTGCGACCAACATATGAAACCAACCGGTCACTTTTACACGGCATTGTCATTGATAGTGGTCAATTGCCACCTGCTGCGTTACATTGGACCTGTCCCGTGATCGGCCTCGAAGAACAAATTTGTGACCTATCCTAACTATCGAGTAGTTCGTTGAGCAATTTCGTTTGTTCGCTAAACAATCATTGGATATTGCTCTCACTTTGCTAAATAATTATTCTGTGGAAATTTTTTTTCTTTCCAACTTTGATTTTCCACACGATACAAATACAGCTTTGAATTTAAATCGATCTGTATCCACTTGTATCCTATTAAATTGGTCCCGTACTGAGTAAAATAAAATCTGTCCCGTATTAGGCACAGAGAACCTGTTCTGTGACTAGTTATATCAGACCTGTCCTGTGATAGCTTACATTTGAGCTGTCACGGAAACTGTCCCTTAAGAGCAATTGACTCTACTTTCTCCGTAGGGTACTAACAACGAAAAACATATGAAAACAAACAAATGTGTATGAATTGTGAGCGATCGCTTTATTAGGTCCATATTACACGGTTTCCGTTTGCTTTTAACGTGAAACTGTCAAAAACCATTGAGAGTGTGAGAGGATGAACACATTGGAACAGCGGGCAAAATATGTTCATTTTTGCACGGTGTCGATACAGCGTACAACGTGCAACAGTGTTGATGGGTGGTGAAATTAAAGATTTGGGCGTTTAAGTAGCTAAAAAGTACATTTTTTGAAGAAAAGTGCTACTATTGTACTATAACATTATGAAGAAAATAGTTGTAGGAAACCATTGTTGGTGTGTAGGTGTAGGAGAAATAGTAATGGAACTGAATGAAATGTCAAAATCTGTCCGCCGTTCTTTTTTTGCCGTGTAATGGGCATATTACACGATGTCCGTTTTTCCGACCTTTGTTGTTGCTTTCAATGTGAAACTGTCAAAAAACAGTGAGAGTGATGCAACAACAAAATAGCTTGTCTGCCCTAGCGTAAGCCGGACAATCGGGCATCGTGTAATATGGGCCTAACATACCAACGTGCAAAATGTGGAAGAGAGTAAAAAAGATTCATTGCACGCCGGGCAAACGCACACCGTGTAATATGAGCCATGAGCCTTATTTATTTATTTTTTTTTTTTATTTATTTGTATAATCTCGACATCCCAACATTAAAAGATAGAAATCTTTTTCATTTAAAATGTTGGTCACAAACAATTTGTTAAAGTTAAAAATATAAAATTATAATTAACAATTTATAAGTAATAATGATTCTTAAAAATAAAAATGATTATTGTAAGAAAAAATAATAAAAAAATTAAAATGAATATATCAACCTATTAGTAGATGAAAGAAAGAAAAAGAAAAAAAAATAGGAAGGATAAAAAGAAACAAAGAAGAAAACATTAGCGAAAAAAAGGAGAAGAAAAAAAAAATAAAAGAATACTTTTTGTGTAGCAGAAAGTAAGAAAACATATGAAGAATTGAATATAAATGGTTTGCCTTAAGTTAATTTTATGTGGAAAAATGCTTAAATAATTCTTTGCGAAATTTCGTTGCATTGCTCATCTGTTGAAGTCTTGCTGGTAGATTGTTCCAAAGACGCACCGTGGAGATAAAGAATTGTCTTTCAGATACTAGTCTGTTGTACCTGAACGAAATTATGGCGTTATTTCGAGTAGAGCGAGTAAACGTTAGTCTGTCAAAAAGGTACGATGGCTCCTTAGTGAAAACAATTTTATGCAACATTAAAATAGCGCGAAAGTTTAATAAATTACTAAAAGACATTCGATAAATTTGTTTTGCAAATACAGTCACGTGATCAAAACGCCGCAACCCATACACATAACGAGCTATGTTATTATAAAGAACATTTAACTTATTTTTCATGTTAGAATCACAGTTGCCATATATCTCGCAACCGTACAGAAGCTGAGGAATGATATATGCTTTAGCAAGTAGCAATCGTATTTTGCAAGGTGTGAAATATTGCGTTGGCCAGAGTGCCCGTAACATACTGTAGACTCTGCCGATAACGTTATTGATATGTCTATTCCATGAAAGCGTTCTATCAAAGATTATACCAAGATTTTTGGCATGATCGACGTATTCAATAAAAGAATCTTCAATTTGAACCCTTGGAAATTCAGAAACATCCAAAATTTTATTGTTTATGACCAGGCATTGCGACTTTTTCGGATTCAGCGTCAGACCGTTGTTCATTGCCCACGTACCGATTTCAGCGAGATCAGCATTAAGAAGAGAAGTACATGTGTCTATGGAAGTATTATTGCCTGATATGAAAAGTTGAACGTCGTCTGCATACATATGGATTCTACAATTTTTGAGAACTCGGGGCAGATCATTAATATATATGGAAAAAAGCAGTGGACCTAGGACAGATCCCTGAGGTACGCCTCGTTCAAGATATAAAAACTGAGACATCGATTCGCCAAAGCTGACGGCTTGTGATCTTTCACAAAGGTAGGAACCTATTAAAGTAAGAGCTGCTTTCGAAAATCCATAGAGGTTTTTTAATTTTGATATAAGTATATTGTGATCGACCGTATCGAAAGCTTTAGAGTGATCAAGCAAGGTAAGAAAAACTACTTTTTTGTCATCTAAAGCTGAACGAACTTCCTCTGCAACTTCTACCAAAGCAGTCACACAACCACGTTTTTCTCTGAATCCTGACTGCCTTTCAGAAAGGAGTGAATGGTCCTTAAGAAATTTATTTATCTGGTTATAAATAAGCCTTTCCAGGACTTTTGAAAGAAAAGGTAAAATTGCGATTGGACGATATTCATTGCTTGTCTTGGGCACAGGTATAATTTTTGCCTTTTTCCAGCTAGAGGGAAAGATAGATTTCGTGAGAACTGAATTAAAAATATAGGTGATATAGGGTAACAATTTCGGTAATAATGCTTTAAAGAACACTGGGTGGATATGATCCAGTCCTACTGCATTCGATTGGATAGATAAGAAACTTTGTAGAACTTCCAGCTGTTCCACACATGAAAAACAAAAGGAGCTATCACTAGTAAGCAAGCTGTCAGCAGTATCATAAATATCAGTTGTAGGTTTGGATAAGGCTGTGTTCAGAAATTTCATATTTAGATTGTTCAAATTAATCGATTCACAGACAGGCTTAGCTTTAGATTTACCCAGACCAATGTTTCTAATATATAACCAGTTTTCTTTGCTACCAATTGCTAGAGAAAATTTACTACCATAGTAGTTTTTTTTTGCATTTTGCACCAATCTTACGACTTTGTGCTTTAAGCGTTTAAAGTTATCATTAAGCTCTGGCGTTTTGTAGCGCTTCCACCGATTGTAAGCCACATTTCTGTCTGCAATATGGCTTTTTATTTCATTTGTAAACCAAGGTATTTCACAATTTTTTATTTTTTTCCGTTTTAAGGGTACATGATATTCAAAAAGACTATTTACATTTTTTTGCAAAAACAAAACTTGGTCATCAACTGATGACATATTATAAATGAGATTCCATTCAATGCTTTCAACATTATCACTTAGCATATTATAGTTAATATTTTTAAAATCACGGTAAAAAATCTGTTTTGTATGATGAGTTAGTGGAATATCGTAAGCTAAGAAAATTAAATCGTGTTTAGAAAACACTGGAACTGAAATCTGGTCATATAGCAGTTTTTTGAAAGTGTCATCAATAAAAAATAGATCCAATAAGGTGTTGTTTGTGGTTGTAAAATGTGTGGGTGTAGTCACATTCGCCGATGAAAGTCCGATACCATGCATTAAGTCCACTAAGCTGTTATCTTCTAAAATATTACAGTTGAAATCACCCGATAAAATTACATCACTGTACAATTGTGTTGATTGCTCAACAACTGAAATTAAGTTTGTTATATCAACATTGCGATTTGGTCGATAAATAGTTTCAACAAGAATTTTACGTACGCATGCAATTTCAACAAAAAGGTATTCAATCGTGCTGCCTGCAGTAGATGTGCAAACTGTCCTACAATGAATTCCATCCCTCACATACATTGCAACACCCCCACCGTGGGTTTGTCTATCTGACCGAAAAACGCGATAGCCCTGTATTTTACATAACTCGTCACTCATGCATGGGTTAAACCAAGTTTCAGATACACAGATTAAGTCAACACCAGAATTTTCAAAGATGTATCTGAATTCATCAATTTTTTTTACTAGACTCTGTGCATTAATGTGACAGATCTGTAATCCATTCTGCTGTTTACTCAGTATGCGTACCATATCATACGTGCTGTCTTTAGAGACATAAGATCGATTAGTAATACTCATTCAAGTGAAAATAAACAAAATCAACAAGAACAAAAGAAACAACAAAAAAGCAAATACAACGCAAACGAATTATGAAATTGAAAAGGTAAACAAAATTGCAAACACAAATAAAGCTAATAATGGCCTGTAATGAGAAAGAAAGAGTATAGAAATGAATAAGAGTAATAATAAGAGAAGATGTATTTTGATCGTTATTGATAACATTATTGTGCAGAAACAAGCAGCTGTTCATTCCGAAACCCATTGCTGCAAGCAGCAGACGATTCGTTCCACGAATTAGTACTGTTGTTAGGAGAGCCGTAAGAGCGCAGAAGATTTTTCAGCATTGCAGTAGAATCGATGCACGCAGGTGAGTCATCACGCGTTCCCTTAACATGTACTAGGCCGCGTCGGGTGAAGACAGCCCATAGTTTTTGCTGCTTTTTATAGCGGTGAGCCTCTTTGAATATGTCATAGTTGGCTTTTGACAGGCACTCATTAAAGTATATGGGAACGCTTGATTGAAAACCAGCGTGATGCAGTCTCAGCTGATCATTGTTTTTTCTCTTGAATTCAGCAACAGACCTCAGAAAATGATTTTTTTCAGCTGGAGTTGTCAATTTTATTAAAATTAAAGGATCTGTTCTTGTGGTTTTTGCAAAGCTTCTAGCTCGATGGATATTTTTTGCAGATGGCATCGGTATCTCCATTGATTTGCATATGGTAGCAAATATATTTGCTAAGTTTTCTGATTCGCTTTGCGGTATGCCATGTAAGCGGAGGTCACAAGCAACGGCAGCATTATCAGTTTTGGACAATTGAGCTTTGATTTTAGCAAGCTCGCTTCGAAGTTCTTGTATGTCCACGGCAGCAGCCTCCAGTTGCTCCACTCTCTGTGTTACTGCAGCAAGGTTTAGTGCAACGTCTCCAATTCTTTTATCGAGCGCTAGCAAGATTTTCCGCTCAGACTCAGCAAAACGCTCATTTTGCTCTGCGAAGCGGCGATCAATAAGCTCCATGAGTTGGGTTGGTTTGAGCTCTTCAGATGGCTTTGGTGTGGTGGGTGGGCCTTGAGATTTTACACTTTTTCCATTACGTAGAGTATGCATATTGGACTTTGTTTAAATTTTTAGGTTATGTTTGTGTCAAAAGTATATTTTTTGTTTTGATTTGTAAGTATGTTTTTGTTGTAATTAGTCTTGTTACTTTTTCTTTGTTTAAGTTTTGTTAGTTAAAAGTTTCAATCTCACTATGTTCCGCCACAGAAAATGCAGGTTACTCGGCAAATTTATTTTGTTTTATTTTTTTGCGATAGATTACATTAGATCGCACAGTTTCTCTGATTTTTCAGTTAATTATAAAGCGGCACTGATAACACACGTACCGATATTAAAATATATATTATAATTACGTTTTAAGATATACTTTTTTCAGTTTTTCGAGAGCGCTTAAAATTTGCTGCCAGTAAATATACAATTTACAGTAAATATACAATTTACAATTTACTTGCTTAACAAAAACGAAAAGTACGCAAAACAACATTTTACTTACAACCACAAAGAAATTAAAAGCTGCAAACTGAATGTGAGGAATAACAACAATCATTAAAATATTGAAATTGTTGTAAAGAGTTAAAAGAGTTAGGTGCTGGGCATCGCTGCTTTAGAGTAGGGGTGGGCAAAGTTACACGTATGGGCATTTTGCCCGTACGTGTATTTTGGTTGCCCGCTGCTTGCTTCACGGGCGACAGCTTTGCTTCATAAATTCGATGGTAAAGGAAACGAGGGACATGCACAAATATAACGAGATAGAGCGTAAGAAGAGCGTAACATAAATTATTATATAGAATTGTGCTCATTGCGCTCAGAGCAGTTTATAATCAATGTTGCATGCCATTTATATAAAAAAAGGGCGTATTATAATTTTACTATTTAATACATATTTTGAATTAAATCATGTTTATATCTCGATAACGTCTTGTGTCCAACACTTGCTTTTAAGTAGTTACGCGCAAAATAAAAATATAAATTTATTATGGTGATTCAGTTCTAAAAAAATATTAGTTAAAAATATGTTAGGAGGCAGATGAAGAATTATATTGGTTGCATGCTCTTGCGAAACCCTTATAAATATGCCAAGAAGTTCTTTTTGCAAAGCGATTTTATAGCTGCTGGTAGTTATTTAAAAAAAAAAACTACCTTTCAATAAGCAATCCTCTTAATATGCTAGATATGCAACACTTACTTTTCACAATAGCATGCTCTCGCTCTTACGGTTTCTATAAAGCACACTGAAAACAAAGTAGTGCTAAAGTGGTTTTTGCAAGAATCTTATAGGTATTAGAGATTTTTTTCTTTGCTCTGATTTATACTGCAAAATAAAATATATATGTAGTGGACGGATTATAAAAATTAAGCACACTGACAGATGGATAAAGTGAAATACAGATAAGCAAACGGACATGTAAAAAGCTGAAAACAATCCATTTTAAATTTTTTGGTTTGTAAATCTCAGCTAAAAGTGCACAAAATTTTATAATGGGACGGCGATGGGTTCATGGTAAAATGATAAATGAAAATAAAAAAAAACAAAAAATGTCATACAATGTTAGATTTGATTTTTTGAAACAAAGAAATTGTTTTAGATCTTGAATGATTTCAACAAAAAATAAAAAAAAAATTAAATCTGACATCAGGTTCGATGATTTATAAATAGTCGTTTTTTAAAAAAAAATGTATAAACAAAAAACTACTGCAATAAAAAAATTATACAGTTTGATGCAGAAGCAGTTCTGCAAGTAATTTCAATGGCCGGCCAAAAAAAAACGTTTATTAAGAAAATATTTATTAAGATTACATTTATAACATCTCTGTTCTTCTCATAATGCAACCATCCCTGGAATTTTTAATTGCATTGCTAACTATGCAAATAATAGTGTATACATGGCTAACACTAACAACCGTACAGTTCTAAGGAACGCATTTTGAACTTTTGAAAAAATCTATGTAAGATCATTTAGATGAATAATATCTTAAATTCTTCATTTTATGTAATGTATTAAGTATCCAAACATATGTTGTTACGTTTGTATATTATATTTATTACAGTATATTATATTTATTTAAGACTTAGAAATATATTTTTGTGGCGGTCGTGGCCGAGTGCGTTTCACCACTCGGTGAAAATTTTCGAGTCGCGAGGTCCGAGGTTCGAATCCTACTAGAAACGTTTAATATTTTCAATTGAAATAAATTTTTCTGATCTGTCGTCACCTCAATCGTGTACAATTGAAATTAGGCCAAAGAATTGGGCTGAAATGGCTTGTTTATTATTATATTATATTATTTTTTTTTTAAATTGTACACTTACAATTTAATACTCTCGTAACCCGAAACTCTTTCTTGAGCATTCATATGCATGTTTTTATATTGTTTAATTTAGTCGTTAATTGATCAATAAACTGGATACACACAAAATCGTATTAGTTCTCGGAATTTATTTTCACCGATCCCAGCGACCCAAAATTTTTGTTATATTCCCGTTCTAAGAACTAATAAGATAACTTATAGAGTTAAGTTACGGCCATTGGGTCCAATTTATGAAATGGAAAACTACTGTTGGACTTTGTCATTTTGAAGTTTATTAACAGAAAAAAGGTTCCGAATATCAGTTATATAAATATAATTAAACAACTGTATGAAAATAAACATTTTAATTGATTTTATATTTGTTTCAGCTATACAGTAATTCCACAGTAATTGTCCCAATTCACAGTCATTTTGCATCAAAAACAGTAATTTTTCGTGCCTGACACAGTAATTTCAACAAATTATGTTAACATCACTGCTTTGATCGTTCTGTACGTGAGATTAATACATATTTTTCTGCACTAACTCAATCTCAAGTGCGCTCTTGTGATTGCATATTGTTAGAGGATTACAGAGAAGATTTTCCATTCCGCAATCCGATTCACCCCCTAATTCATCATGCAATTGATTTCGCCCGCTGCTTGCCTGCTGCTTACACGCAGTCGCAGCACGTGCAAGAATTGTGCCCACCCCTACTTTAGAGAATTAAAAAATCTTTACTTTTTCTGACTTAGAGCCCGAACAGAACCAAAGCGGCTGTCGGTTGTCGAGTGAGCTGTGCAACAAAATACATAGAAATCTATGCAGCCGCCAAAAATTAAAAGGCCGAAAAATCCGCTGCGGGAAAACGCCAGAATTTTTTCTCCAACGGCTGGCGGATCTCTCTTTGAGTGGCATAAGTGTTTTAGCTAAGAATTGAAAGCTTTAAGAACTTTTCACCAATCCTCTTTTATTTTAGTCCTGTTTTTTAATATTTTGCCAATTGACTCTGTATTTCATTTTTCATCTATAGAATAAATGCTTATTATATGATTTCTCAAAAAAATTTTAAAGTTTTATTTTAAAGTTAATTTTTACATGTGCAAACTTCCAAAGTACTCATTTCCTAAATTTATTAATAACCACATTTTTTCAAGAGTCCGGTTTTAATGTTTATTTGAACGGAAATTGTTAAAAGCTACTGACAACGTGTTTTTTATCTGATCAGATGATAATTTAATGGAAAGTAATTTGTAATTTTTAAAAGTTTACATTCACACGCAATGAGTGAGAATTTTGATTGCTTAAACTGTCAGCTAATGAAAATTAACATTTATGCACGCATGCGCAGCCACGCAGCAGCGCATTTTTTCACACACATTATTTGTGGGAATGCAAAAATTTTGCCTCACCGGCAAAAGGCTTAAAAGTTTTGAAAGTTAGTCAAATGTTTTTGACTGTTTTTTGTTGTTTTTTTGTTCAGTTTTTATTGTGTGTGAAAAATTTAGTTTTATGATGGAAATTGAAAATTTTCATCTGCGAAGTATGTACTTTGGCGGAAATATTAGGAGTCAGAATTGGATTTAAATTAACAAAAGAGTAGGCATTGTGTGTATCGACCGCTATTACTTGATATAACAAAAATGTGGATGTAAGTTATTTCAAATATTATAGGTATATTTATATAGATGCAAATTGAAAATTAGCCAAGGTAATAAGTTGTTAAATAAAAACTTTGGATTAACTTGAAACTTAATGAGGGAAAATTCATCATACATCCTAGCCAGCTATGGGCACGGAGCAAGCTTCTGAGCATGATACAATTATACAGGTAGCATTGACAAGTATAGATTTTCTCAGCAACAAGGAAACGACCATCTGTCAAAAACAGTTGTTCGTGCAACAAGAATTAAACGAATGTAAAAATAAATAAATTCCGCAAAATATGTGCGTTAAATACACAATTATAATAATGAAAGTTGTAAAAAAATTATGTGTGATATGTGTTTAACGTTTTCCAGCCGTGGTGTTTTAATTTTAATTGAAAACTTCTTCAATTTCGTCCACATGCACCTGCAGCTGCTGAGGTTGCTGCACTTAAACGTTTTTAACCTTTTTTTTTATGTTTGCACTTAATAACATTAAGTTTACAAATTATTTTCGTTCTAGTAATAATAACTCACTATTGATTAAATAAAATAGGCAATATTTTGTAAGAAAATGTTTGGTTATTTGCAAGCGCTGAAACATAAACAATGGCGAAAACATAAAAAATAATTGAACGCTCTCTTTCTAGACATTTTTTTTTGACAGATGGTCGTTGCCCAAGCAACTGTCAATACTACCTTATATTATTATACCACGGCTTCTGAGCCAGCTGAAAGCAATTGAGAGCAAAGGCCTATGCATGCAGCGTTGCCATTGTGACGTTAAACACTTCATTTTGACGTATTTTAAGCTCAAATGACGATTGACGTATTTTGAGGCATATTTGACGTATTTAATAGACAATAGTTTTCATTATATCAATAAGTTTTAAAGGTAGAATGTGAACGTGTGGACATTGATATATGATAAGGAACACTCCTTGCATAGTATACCTGCAACACTGCCTACATAAGTGATAATGTTATCGACTTTATTGTCATCGCAAGTGTCTGTTAGCGGTATGATATTCTTTAATGTATTCAACGAGTATGCAGCTTGCAGCCAAATAAAACAAATGGAGCGCTTTTTTCAGCTTCAATATTTAGCTGACGTTTTTTTATAGAAATGACGTATTTTAAATCTGAAAATAACGATTTTGAATCACAGTTTTCTGGCAACACTGTATGTATGATACAATTATACAAGGTAGGAGTGACAGCACGGTTGCCACTTTGGTACAATTGTACCAAAATTGGTACATTTATTTTCGCTTGGTACATAGGTACATTATTTTCGGATTTGTTTCATTTTGTGGAAGTTTAAAAATTTCACAAAAATCGAAATTTGGTAGCACTGTTGGCGTAATGTTCATTGTTCAAACTTATGTTCAATGGAAACTTGCATTGCATAAAGTTCTACCTTTATTCTTAGGTTAAATAAAGAGACACAAGTACAAGATGATAATTAAAAGGATGAACAACCTGGATTTTTATAAATCAAAATTCATAATTCGTTATTTATAATTAGAAATAAATAATTCTTATTCATCATTTATCATTATTCAATATTCATCATTCATCATTCATCATTCATCATTCATCATTCATTATTCATCATTAGTTCATAATTTATCAATCATCTTTCAAAATTCATCATTCATTCTTTACTCATTATTCATTATTCATAATTCATAATTCATAATTCATAATTCATAATTCATAATTCATAATTCATAATTCATAATTAATAATTAATAATTAATAATTCATAATTCATCATTCATCATTCATCATTCATTATTCACCATTCATCATTCATCATTAATCATTCATCATTCATCATTAATCATTGATCATTAATCATTCATCATTGATATTCATCATTCATCATTCATCATTCAAATTCATATTCATATTCATATTCATATGCATATTTATATTCATATTCATATTCATATTTATATTCATATTCATATTCATATTCATATTTAATTTCATTTTCATATTCATATTCATATTTAATTTCATTTTCATATTCATATTCATATTCATATTCATATTCATATTTATATTCATATTCATATTCATATTCATATTCATATTCATATTCATATTCATATTCATATTCATATCCACATTCATATTCATATACATATTCCCATTCATATTCATATCCATACTCTTTTTCATTTTCTCATTCATATTCAAATTAATATTCATATTCATATTCATATCCATACTCATTTTCATTTTCTCATTCGTATTCATATTCATATGCATATTCATATTCATATTCATATTCATATTCATATTCATATTCATATTCATATTCATATTCATATTCATATTCATATTCATATTCATATTCATATTCCTCCTTCATATTCCTCCTTCTTATTCTTCCTTCATCATCGGAAAAAATTGATAAATAGGCCTTGGACAAAATCTATTTTTCTTTGACAAAAGGTCCCTATTGATTACACAGTGCGACAAAATGGAACAAAGTTGAAATACCTGGGAGATAATGCTATTTTTCTTGTAGGTCTTGTTGAGTTAAAGAATTTTCTATACTTGAAATTTGCCGGACACCCCCAAAATCTGGACTTATGGTCAAAAAACCGATTTTGCCTACCTTTGCCCACTTATTGGCTTATAACTTACCTGATTGCCAACCGATTTTAAAAATATAACCGGATCCTGAAAGACGATACTTAAACCTTTCTAACGATATATATATTGTTGGGGACAACTTGAGAAAGCTGTGTGCATTTACTCTGCAAATAGAATTTTTTTTCAATTTTTTTGACTTTTTTCAACTTTGACGATTTTTCTATACACTAAATTATATTGATACCACACTAGTCCTGTACAGATTCATAGAAAACATTTATTAGGAATTTTAACGCAATTTAATTTTAAAAAATTGGTCAGTAATTGACAAAGTTATTAAACTTTTCATGAAAAGAGGTTTTTTTCCAAAAATACATTTTCGGTATGACAACTCAGAAATGTTTGCTTGATCTTTTTTTTTTAAGTCGGCATCATTAGTTTCGCGTTTTAATGACCAGCAATACTCCGAAATCATTTTAACTTTATTTTTTCCTTCAAAATCTTTTTCTTAAAGGGGTGTTTTCAAAATTAAGTGAAGCGAAAATAAAAGGAGGTAAAAATGTATATTTTTTCGTATCTATTAATTTTTAATCTTTTTATCTTTATGAATTTAAAGTATTTTCATTGTACTTCAAATCCGATAAGTCATGAGAGGTACAAATTTTGTAAGGAAGTTAAATTTCGTGGAACAACGTGCGTGGAAGAGTTTTGTTTCGCTGTGCACTAATTTCCTCGGAAACCATAGAAGCGACGACTGTGTCGGAATTGTGAATAAATTTGAATATGCATATGTTGCAATGGGATGCAACATGTCTATAAAAATTAATTTTCTCCATTCGTATTTGGACTTATTCCCAGAGAACTTAGGCCAGTTAAGCTATGAGCAAGGAGAACATTTTCACCAAGAAATGGCAATAGTAGAAAAAAATTTTGAAGGAAAAAATAAAAATGTAAAAAAAAGTAAATGCACACAGATTTCTCAAGTTGTTATATTTTTAAAATCGGTTGGCAATCAGGTAAGTTATAAGCCAATAAGTGGGCAAAGGTAGGTAAAATCGGTTTTTTGACCATAAGTCCAGATTTTGGGGGTGTCCGGCAAATTTCAAGTATAGAAAATTCTTGAACTCGACAAGACCTACAAGAAAAATAGCATTATCTCCCAGGTATTTTGGACTGTCGCACAGTGTTATATGTTAAACTAGAAAGGTATTTGGATGTTAGTGATTCTACGACAAAATTCATAATTCTATGGCAATAAATTTCCGATGGATTATCTCTGAACCTATCTCACTATCATTAGAACCTAAATTCTAGGGTTCTATCATTTCCTATCAAAAAGGTCCTATCAGGATTGTCTATGGATAATTGAAGTTCAAAGGGTCGTGGAGTGTACTACTCAACATTTAAAAAAATTAATGGGACATTCTAGCCTTTCAAATTACTTTAGCCAAGCTTTTTATGATCAATTGCGTTGTGCTTTCTATCAAATATTTTTAGACAAAAGATCGAAAGCTGAACCCACTAACTAAATAGATCTTATGACGATAAGTTGCGAATGGTGAGTTCTTAGGAAGTTTTACATGACATTAATTTATTCTTTGAGGTTTCCCTGCGGTTCTCTGAGGTTGTCTACGGAGAGGTGACGGTCGATAAGAAAGATTTATTTGAAATAAAAAAAATTTCTGTCAGGTGGAATTCGAAACCTGGACGTCGCATTTCGTAAAATTAGCATGGATTGGTCCACACACTTTAACGCGTTCGGCAACGGCCACCATATTGCATAGTTTTTTAATAAAATGTTTGGAATTATTTAGGATTTAACATTGAATTTGGAATTTTAAATTTTTAGGCCAAATGGAATGTGAACCAATTATGCAGAATAGTGCCAAGAGATAAACTACGAAAAAAATACTTTTTTTCTTATTTTCAAAGGAAAATCTAAACTTGATGTTAAAATAAATCATTGGAATATGAAGTACACTTAACTTCACAAAAAAATCATGAATTTTTTTTTTAAATATATAATGGGGGCGTCAAATTGTATTGTGCTTAGTTAGGGGCGTTAATAACCTTTATACCGACCTATTCCTATAATAATATCACCATCTACAGGAATATCTAAAAGTTTATATCATTTAATCATTTTCTAAATAGGAAGCATTTCTTTTTGTTGGCATAGCTCAAAGTCCTTAAGGTAGGTCCTCCAATCCACACGCAAAGCTACTTTTATACATAAACAAAAAAAACAAAACAGTTGTAAGAAAGATAGATTTATGCACATCACCTCGAAATGCAACTGCAAGCAAATCAACCAAAACAACCAAGTCAACTAATTCGATGACCGAACAAACCAAACGAGGTGTTGTCATTCCACATGCCTATTTGTGTGTGTGTTAATTGCCGACAAATGCAAATGAAGATAAATCATTTGTTGTGATCTTTTCAACACCTCTCAACACGGCGGCAGTTGCAGCAGACAGACAGTTTAATAGTTCAAGTCCGGTGTAGAGTAAAAAAAAAACACCTATTTATAAAATACCAAAAAGTTGGAGTGTCAAGTCACAAAGTCATTCATAATAAATACTTGCATTCTGCAACTTGCAGTTCGAGCTTGTGATCAACTCTAAGGAAGTTTGATAAAAATTGGTTGTTGATAGCCAAGAGTTCGGTGCTTCAACTGGCTGGCTGGTTGAATGCATTTGAAATATTATAAAATTATTTAAGGTGTCGTTGATTTATTTGGCAAATATTTAAAACTTAACTAAACTAGTTCGTATTTCGATTGTATAATTATTTCACTTGCTTTATTTAAGTCGAACCAAATATTTTGTTGATTTCTTTGATTTGGGTCAAACTTTCATCTTATATGTCAAGAGAAGGTAATTTGAATAACTAAAAATATGCCTTAGTTACACCAGAAACATTCATCCGATGATCACAGAAACATTCATCTGATTGTATAAGACTTTAAATATTTCATCAACAACTTCCCACATACCTACTTTGTTCCACGAATAAAATTTTCATGGCGATTAATTGATAATGATAATTTCAAGTCTTAAAACTATACAAGACCTACTAAGGTTGATTTTTTTTTTAAATATACTCTCCACTTTTTTAAAATGCTCAGGTGGGACTTTTTCGAGGTCACGTAAATATACTCAGCGATATTTTTTCCAGACATTAATTGGGAATTGACTGTGAATAACACAAGTCTACAATAGTTTTGGTGCCGCACAGTGGGAAAGTTTGTATGGAGAGGCGGCAAAAAATCCATAACTTTGAGTACCGTCAAGGTATTTGAACGAAATTTGGTATACATGCTAAGATAATGCGTATCCATTGTCGTGCCAAAAATAAGTGTTATCCGCCTACTGCTTCATGCGTTTTAATTGATGTTTCTATTTTTAAATTTCAAAATATAAGAAAATAAGTAGTTTATTTTGCCATTTGATGCAAATTAATACCCGAATTGTTGTTATTTTCCAAAATACTCACCAAATATACAAATCTTGCTAAGAAGTCAACAAAGTAAAGTGTTTTTAACTGTTTTGTATTGGCTTGAATAAATTAAAGCATGATCAATTAAGAAGTATATGTACATATAGTATATCTATGCATAATTTTAATGCAAAGCAGTTATTAAAAAACAGTAAATAGTATATAATAGTAAATAGTACTATAAAAGCATGAAAAATTACATAATTAAAAACATTGAACAAAAATGCATAAATGCACATAGATCTTGTACAAAGCTGCGACATAAGTATTTAAAATAAAATAATTTTCTGCTAGTTTAAACAAATTGTGACGTTAATATTGTCATTAATTACAATCATTATTATTGGAAAAGTTTTTAAGAAAAAAATTAAGATCCTCTAGTAAGTCCGATCGTTTTGACAATGGCTCGGCTCTGAATGTATTGATGTAACGATCAGAGGTTTTAAGCAGCATGTTGAACGTGCCTGTGTGTGTTAAAGTACGAGAGATTTTCGAGAAAAGTCTAAGCGGTATTTGCGATAATTTCTGTTCTGCGCTTCTTGAGCTTCTTCAGTGAGCAAACCGATTGGCAACAACGCATCTGAAATTATTCTGCTTCCATGTATAAGCATCTTATGGACAGTATTAGGCATATTATACCAGCTGTATAAATTAACAAATAACTAGCATTGGCTAAGCTCTCAGTTACGTCAACATCTGTTGGATAGCAATCCTTCTTTGCGTTTGTGACCTTAAGATACGGTGAAAATATGTCGTATCCAATATTTTTTGTTGCTGCTTTAAGAATTTCGTACTGATGCTAACGCTTGCTCAGGACTGAAGCCGTTTTGTGGTTCTGGATGAAGTTTCTTAGCTACTGCTGTAAATAGATCCGCGGGAGTGTTATCACACAAAGACCTTATCTTACTAAGTCTTGTTCTTTTGCTGCACTCAATGAAGGATCGTTCTTAGGTCGTCTGCGTTTTTGAGCTACCGATTCGGCATTATTTTTTTGATATGAATGCACAAAAAAGTCTGATTGTAACCACTCTTTATTTTTAAGGGCAAACCTTTCTCTACATCGTTTTAATTTTGAATTTTATATAACGTTCTATTCTATATAATATCTACTATATATATTACTTATGTTGATTGGCAAATATGATTGAAATTGAGGTTAGGTTCTTAAAAGTAATTTGTACTCCAAAAGGGCAGCTAGAAGCAGCTAAAAACATATGAATTGATTTCAGAAGATCTTATTAATTACCTAGGTATGTGCCTCTATTCACCGCAAAGGACCGCGCAAAAGATGAGGTCCACAAAAGTTTTATTAAAAAAAAAAAATTATACAAGACAAGTTTATATAAAATTCATAAAACCCTGCAAACATAGGAGTTATATTTTGGAGAATATAACTTACAGAAACATTATTTTATGAAAATCCAATGGTAGTTTTATTTTTTAATGTTTGCTTTGGTGAAAAATTCACCTTAAAGATACTCATTTTAAGCACTAAAAAAAATTTTTTTTTACATTTTTCAAGTTTGATATCCTTTTTTCATAAAAAAATATGGTTCTCTATTCAGTAATATTCCTTATTTTCAAATATAAAAGAAAAATTACCACTTTCGTATGTTGAAAAATTATATTGATTGCCACCAATTTCCCACTGTGTGCCGCCATAACTAGTGATTTTTTTGTTTTGCTAGTTATCTAGATTTGAACTGTATATCGATGATTCCATATCAAATTGGCAAATTTTGAGCAAAATCGGACCTTTGTGTTTCCGATTTTTTTGAAACATTGTAGATTAGTGTTTTAGACTCAAAATTTCAGGTCTAAAAAAAATAAAAATTGTTCATAAAAATACAACAGAAAAAAATGACACCAACGGAAAAACCCATTCAAATCTTTAAAAAAATATCCAAGTTTTTTTCTTTACGACTTACGGTTTTAAAGTTACAGCGGTTTGAATAAATGGATAAATTGTATTTTTTAAGATTTTTTTATATTTTTCTCAGTGTATTTAAAAAAAAAAAAAACAATTATTATAAAAAAAAGTACACAGATGTAGTACTCTTCAAAACTATCTACCAAGAGAGTTTAAATTTTTCAAAAATAGTGATATCAGAAACGTGTTCGCTTTGACTGATATGGATTCACCGATATACATATACGGTGATAGAAAAAATAATAGAAACGGCAAGCACTTTAACATTACGAAGAATGCTATTAAGTTTGAAAGCAAACTGTATGAATGTAACCTACTGTACACAAAAGTTGGAAATCGGAATTCTATTTTGTATACGCTTTTGCTCATAATTCGGTAAAAATATCAGTTGTGCAAACTCTGAAAGCAGTGAACTCGATTTCGTATTGAAAAGAAATATAAATGTATTCTACATTTGCTAATAAAGTTCAAAATACAAGAATTAAACAATTGTATTCAAATACCATTTAGAAAGTTTTAAGCAAGTTTTCTTTTAAGCAACTCGAAGAAAAATTAATAATTTTTTGTGATATTCTACCTTTCGCACCTTTTTGATTTAGAATGGGAAGCGGAGTGCATTGTGTAGATGTTGAGCGCTAATTCTTCCCAAAATTAAGAAATTAAGACAAAATAAAATGTGAAATTGCAAAGTTATTGAAGTGTTCAAAGAAAAAAAAATGTATTCTGCTATATTAGTTTTGAACCAAAGAAGGAAAAACGAAGCAGAAAACTAGCAATCTATGCAAAGTTTGATGTATAGTGTTGTTGGTGCGACAAACTAAAAACAAAAATCCATTTCTTTCATCGAGACCACTCATGAAAGAGTTACATTCACCAGTAACTAGTCACACAATACGGAAAAGATTAATATAAAATGATTTGGAAGCACATTCCGCTAGAAAAGTGACACACTCGAGCAAAACAAAACATTCACAACAGAGTATCTAGCTCTTGCAAGAAATCATCTGATACGAAAAAATTTTAAGAACGTGTTGTGGCCCTATAAAGTAATGGTAAATTTGTTCGGATCCCATGTAATGCCTCATGTAAGACGCCCAAAAAAATACTACACATAATCCGGTGCACACAGTTTAACTTATTAAGCATGGTGGTGGTAGCATAACACTGTGGAACAAATTCCGTTTAGCAAAAGATAGGTCCATTCTGAGAGTGAGGGATCAAAATAGAGACTAAATTAGAAGACCCGTATCGCGGCGTTTGTTTATGTTAGTTCGAATTTTTTTTTAATCGACCTTCGAACTTTGCAGTCGAATGCCGATTTTCAGCATATTGCTTATATGGTTTTTTGGCTATAACTCGTCGACTAATTGATATTTTTTCAATCTGTAAAGCCAAATTATTGCTAGAGACCTGGGCCACAATTAAAATCTTTTAAAAAATTTATTTAGAAAATTTTTGTGGTGCTTATGAAGCAAAATGTTGGAAACATTATTTTTTTATCATGCTTTTTGAAAATATTTTCCACAAAACTAAGTCTTTTTTGCTTTCTGTTTGATCTATAATATGCTTCTCAGTTTCTTCAATAAATTCATTTGAAAAGAAAACAAGCATAATACAAAACTTGCGTTTTCCAGCTTAATATTAATTTACTTCTCATTTTTTATGTACCAATTTTGTTCAGTGTTGGTTTTGAAGAAATATTGAAAAAGAAATTATAAAAATATGGAAAAAAATATAATTTTGAAATGTTAGTTATGAAAAGTTTTAAGTAAAATAATTAAATAAATTAAATTAATGATTTGGACAGTTGCCGTTTAGCAGGCGGGTGTGGATCAACATCACTACTCTCTCAAATATCTTGGTCATCGTCATCATCATCAGAAAGGTCGATAATTTCGTCCAACAGATATTCTGGAATTTCATCTTTGTCTTCTCCTTCTTCCTCTTTTTCCTCGTCTTCCTCTTGTTCAAAGGTGTGTTCATACCACCAACAAATTTCAGCGAGTATTACATCTGGAGATTTCTTTCCTCTGTACCTGAAACGAAAATAGTTTTCAATCGTTAACATGTTTAAATTGTGCACTCTGACAAAGATATTAGAAAAATCTAGGAATTCAAAATATGCACACCTATAGTTACCTTATTTCAAATGGAAGCGCAGTTTGGTGATAACGTTCGCCTTGCTCATCAGATTCAGTTGGCAACTGTTGAGCGAGTTGATCAAGATGCTGATGCAAGAGATGAATTTTGTACGACTTATTAACCCCAATTTCATCGAAAGCTGCCAACATGTTTGCAACAGATTGCCTGTAGTTGTCTTTGCGTTCTTTACCCAAAAGTCCTTTCATGACTGCTTTCAATGCGAGGCATGCATTTAATTCTCGGTCTGTCAGAACTTGGTCAAAATCTTGACGACTCATTAGTTTCCGTATGTCGGGACCATTAACAACCCCTTCTTGAATTTTGGCGTTACTTGGGAAAATGTCTTTTAAGCGGTTGAATACTGCTGGTCTTTTTGCGATACATTTAAAAAAATTTAAGCGAAAATAAAAATCGCTACCTGTGCGGTGGTTGAAAACAAAAAAGTTGTTTTACTAATTCCTAATTCTTGGAACTTCCCTTTTTAATTACTTCTACCTAAATCGCTATTTATTTAATGGTTTTGGGATTTTTGACGCAAATTATCGACTAAGACCATTTTCTTTTCAAATGAAATTTATTGAAGAAACTGAAAAGCATATTATAGATCAAACAGAAAGCAAAAAAGACTTAGTTTTGTGGAAAATATTTTCAAAAAGCATGAAAAAATATAATTTTTCCAACATTTGCTTCATAAGCACCACAAAAATGTTCTAAGTAAACAGGTCTCTAGCAATAATTTGGCTTTTACAGATTGAAAAAATATCAATTAGTCGACGAGTTATAGCCAAAAAACCATATAAACAATATGCTGAAAATCGGCATTCGACTGCAAAGTTCGAAGGTCGACTAAAAAAAATTCGAACTAACATAAACAAACGCCGCGATACGGGTCTTTTAATTTAGCCTCTATTTTGACCCCTCACTCTCAGAATCGACCTAACTTTTGCTAACCTGAATTTGTTCCACAGTGTAATGCTATGGGGTTGTTTTGCCTCATCGTACGTAGGTCCAATATATTGAATTAAAGGTAAAATGTGGGCCACATACCATGTAAATATATTAAACAGCCGAATGCTACTATTTTCCTATGAAAAAAATGCTGTTAAATTGTGTGGTTATGCAAGATAACCATCCGGGACAATAGCATTAATTTATTAGAATGGACATCGCAGTCACCAGACCTTAATCCAATTGAACACCTTTCGAAGATCTTAAAGAAGAAAATGGCTGGCTATGAAGTCTAAAAACAAAGAAGAATTGTGGAAAAAAGTGCATAATGAGTTGTACGCTATTGAGATTAATTTGTGCCAAAACTTTGACACAAGTGCATTGAAGTTCTAAAAAACCGTGGTGCCACAACTAAATATTAAAGTTAAACTAGTTTACAGTATAAAATTGGTAGAGTTTAAGAAAAAAGTATTATTATGTTAGTTAGAAGTCTTTTGTTTCTAATATTTTTTTCAAGGATAATAAAAGAAATGATTTTTTTATGAATTGTGTGAAGCTGATTTTTGTTTTCTATATTCTGATAGATATTCTCCTAATCTTTAAGTCATATGTAAACTTATGAAAACAAAATTCATTACACAAAAAAAAATAATCAAAGAAAACAAAAACATACAAGCCGTTTCTATTATTTCCTTACAATTCTTATTCTGCATGGTAAAAAAATTGTTTTTCTCGAGACTAAGTATATTAAAAAAAATGTCTTAATGACACTCTCGTGCGATGCTCCAGCAGAGTATGTTCATTCCATCGACTATGAAAGCTATCTTCAATAACTTTGAAATCCTGATGGGGAAAGCTTTTTTGTTTTTCGGTGGTAAAGCCAAGATTTCCGAGAAATCTGTACAAATGGCTATGGATGTAATAGGCCTTGATACTCATGTTACACCCAAGCTTTTTTAAAATTTTCAGCAAGTCTAGTACTAATTCTTGGTACTTTACTGACTTTTGATTCCCTAAAAAGTTTTTCGTAACGTTGATAACGACCGCCGATTCTTAATAATTCATTGAGTGCACGAAATTGTTATCCTTTATCAAAAGTTTTATCTGTAGTCTATCAAAAATACCAATTTTCAACTTTTCAGTTCTTAAGCCTGACTATTTTGACTTGACAACGTTTTGTGCTACCGTGCAGGTTTCCAAAAAAGTTGAAAAAGCCATTTTTCTAAAATACATTGTAGTTGCATAGAATTCTTACTCACTGAGTAAGGTGCTACGATAAAAGTGATGACACGAGAGTTAATGTTGATTATTTGACTTTATAACAAAAATAAAAAACAATTAAAATCTGCTAAAGTCTCCTAAGCAATGAAACCGCTAATTTGTTACATGAAATTATAAGGGCCTTGTATAGGTCCTACGGTAAAGATTTATTACTCGTTAGAAAGTCTGGTTCTTAGCCTTAAGATAAAATTACAAATAATTTCATGACGTCATGACCCCGCGGAGAGAGTCGCTAACAGATTGAAAATGTAGCAAGAATGCAACGGCGTTGCATGAAATTATATCTAACTCGGAGAGTATATGCGGCATGCTAAATATTACAAAACAGAAATACAGGATTTAACTTAGCTTTGCGACAAAAATAAAAAAAATAAATTATGTCGTCGTCAGGTGGCGCAGGAAGCACTTTATGCAACAAAAAAGCAATATTGTTGCATGTAATTATTACTCACAAAGTGGAAGTGGTTGGGAATACCTTGACACATGTAGGGTAGCTAAGCTAACGTGGCCTCGCTACGACGCAAAACGCACTAAATCACTACTTAAATTAAGCAGGATAAACCTATCAAAATTAGTAGCAATACTCACGGGTCACTGTCTAATCGTAATACAGGGTTTTTCAATAAGAGGTATTATTTTGGTATTCAAAGAAAAATGCCATTTGAGATAAATGATCGGATGTTTATTCCATAATAAAGAGGAAGGTATGCCATTAATAATGAAAAACAACATCAGCCAAATGGCCACCACGACCACGCTTACAGGACAATACCATTTCATGAAATTTTCCATAACCAAATCGCAAAGTGGCTGCCCTATGTCCTCGATAGCCTCACGAATTCCATCTTTGAGGTCTTCAATCGATGCTGGGCTTTTGGCGTAGACCTTATCTCACGTGGCCCCAAAGGAAGAAGTCGCAAGGTGTTAAATCACAAGATCTCGGTGGCCAATTGTGACCACCTCTTCGAGAGATAACACGGTCTGGAAACTTTTCCCGTAAAAGATCAATGGTTTCGTTGCTTGTGTGGCACGTTTTGCGAACTGTGACTGCAAGATTTTCACCATTTTTGTAGTGAATTTTAATGATTTGAATGCTTTGTTGAAGCGTGTATAGTTCCATTTTTAGTAATGGCGTAGTTTCTACTTGTCAAATGTCAAAGAATAAAAGCTTTAAAAGTGAGCGATTCACAACAGCGGGCGATTCACAATAACACCTCTTATTGGAAAACCCTGTACATGCTCTTCGATTGAGACTTACATCAAATGATTTTTGCAGAAGCTGCAAATGCGAGAAAGAGGTAAAAAATGTCCAGCATTTCCTCTGCGAATGTCCGGCGCTAAGTAAAGGAGATTG
This sequence comes from Pherbina coryleti, assembly GCA_943735915.1. NCBI lineage: Eukaryota > Metazoa > Arthropoda > Insecta > Diptera > Sciomyzidae > Pherbina > Pherbina coryleti. The sequence goes on from OX030952.1 coordinate 91,695,643, forward strand.
GAAACTCTGGGCCATCCCTTCTTAAATAGACTTACCGAACTCTCATGCCTTGAAATCAGGCATATAATAAAATTCATAATCCGTTCGAACTGGTTTGTTGAGGAGGGATATCTCTCATAGGTCAGAAGATATTATGTGGTAACACAACGGGCCTGCGCTGGCCTGAGTGTACGAGTCGTCTGCCGGCTCAGCCATAAAAACCTAAGCTAACCTAAGTGGAAGTTGTACAAAAAACTTTATTTTACGAGAGCCGAGAATGGTTCTTTGACTTTATAACGAAAATAAAACAAAATTTTTGGTTCAAGACTGCACCCAGGCAACTCCTGAATGCAGTAAAAATGCAACAACAATAAAAGAACCTTGCATGGAATTATAACTCCGTAAATATTGGGACTCCGGTAAATTTTATGGAACAATAAAGCTGAGGTTTTCGATCACATAACAAAAGTAAAGGAATTATGTTATGAAGCCTCTTAGGGAATCCCCTAAATACACCAAATACAAAAGAAAAAACAAAAATAAAAATAAAAAACCAATTAAAATTAATATAAGGACAAGTATTAGAACCAAGTTTTTGAATAAGGATTAGGGCAAAGATAAGAAGAAGGATGAGGGCAAGCATTTAGACAAAGATTTGGAACAGTTAAAACATAAAAAGTAGGACAAATGTTTGGAATATGAATATAAGAGCACGGAATTGGACAAGGATTAGGAAACGAATTCACACAAGGAATGAAAAAAGTACTATGACAAGGATTAGGAACAAGGATTTAGACACACCTCAAACATTATTTAGGTTAAGATTGGGGAAAGAATAAAGTCAAGAAATGGAACAAGGAATAAAACAAGACACACTAAGGACAAGACTTAGGGCAAAGATTGGGAAAAGAAATGTGACAAGAATTAGGAAAGAGATAAGGTCAGGTATACTTCAAACGAAGATAGGGTCAGGAATTTGGAACAAGAGTTTAAACAAGAAGTACGACAATTATTAGGACGAATAAAATATGGATAAGAACGATAAGAATGAGAACACGTGTGGGAAAAAAAGAAACGATAGGGACAAGACTAAAGATACGCTGATACGGTTGTGTCTACGATACACTCAATTTCTCTTTTTCTCTGAGAACCAAAGGTGGGTTATTAATGTTTTGTGGCCCAATCGTTAAGGTTTCCCTCACCAGGCGCGGATCCAGGGGGGTTTGGGGGTTCAATCCCCCTGCCCCCCGAAATTCTAAAAGAACCTGTATTTAAATGTGATGTACTGATGTTTATTATGTGGGCTAAGAGTACCAAAAAGAAAAACATTGGTTTTTTATAATTTACTTTAAATATTCACACCCCTATGCTGTAAACGTTTGTAGCTGTTTCTACACGTATTGCTAAAATACTGCATTCTGTTCCAGTTTTTGTTTGTTTTTGCGATATCGCGCCTGTAGCTGTAAACAGTCACACATACAATCTCAACCTGAAATCACAAAAACACCGCATTTTTTGGATAAAATATATCCAAACACCGCACAGTTTTAATTTAAAAACCCACAGTTTCGATAGTATCAAAAGTGTAGACGTAAAATTCCTTTTTATACAGTAATGGAGAAAAATTCCGGTTTTTGTAGTTTTTATTTATTTTGATGTTGGTTTTATGTTAGCCTTTTAGATTTGTATTTGGGTCAAACAAACAGAGAAATAACTTTTATTATTATAATTATCTTCACCCCAGCGTCAGCTTGTGGTATTTAACACAAAAAAATAATCCTGAGCACCACACAATCATATGGAGTGAATATGGAGTGAAAGGTGGATGGCTATTTTGTTCGTAGCAAAGTTTTTTCCAATAAGTGGAATAATTTTTTCACATATTGAAGCAAAACACAAATTATAACCTTCTTTTGAAAACCAGAGGCTCGAAATAGATTTTAGACTAACGGTTTCTTGAGCAAAGTTGAATTTGCTCCGTAGAACATTATCCACGCCTACGATTTTTTGAAAAAAAAAATTAACCCGCTGTAATGTATATAAAGGGTGGTTAAATTCTAAAGGCCGATGTTGAATATAAACCACAACTAAATGTCAAGTTTTTTTCTGCATTTCATTTGACATTTCTCAATTTCAGACTAACTCAATTAGAACCGTTAAAGTTATTCAGGCTTATTATGAAAATGGGCTTTCAAATCAAAATGTATATGTAGCACTTCGTGATTTTTTCGGTCAATTTAATCGTCCAAATGTGCGTACAATCGGAAAAATCGTGCAAAAATTTTAACAAACCAGGTCTGTAGGAGATGTGAAAACACCAGCGCATGCTCGTACTGCAGAAAATATTGCTGCTGTTCGCGATAGTGTGGCTGAGAGTCCACCTTAACTCGTCGTCGTGCCCAACAATTGCACCTCTCACGCTCGTCGTTGATGAACATTATGTATAAAGACTTGCATTTACACGGTCAGAATGGTGGCAAGAAATGGCAACAGTGGATGATAAATTTTCGAAGAAAATCTTCTTCAGTGATGAGGCACATTTTCACCTCAGTGGATTCGCCAATAAGCAGAATTGCAGCATTTGGGCGAATGATAATCCTAGAGTGATTGTCGAAAAACCAATACACCCACAAAGATTGACTGTTTGGTGCGGTTTATGGGCTGGCGGCATCATTGGGCCGTATTTTTTCCAAAATGAGGCCGGTCAGACAGTAATTGTGAATGGTTTTCGCTATCGTGAGATGATAAAGAACTTTTTATGGCCCGAATTGGCAGATATGGATGTGGACAATATGTTGTTTCAACAGGACGGTGCCACTTGCCACACAGCTAACGAAACAATGGCTCTTTTGCGCGACAAATTCAATGCCCGTGTTATCTTACGTGGTGGCGATGTCAATTAGCCGCCAATCATGTGATTTAACACCGTTGGACTTCTTTCTTTGGGGTTATTTGAAAGAAAAGTTGTACGTCGATAAGCCAGCAACAATTCAAAAGCTAAAGGATGAGATAATTCGGCACATCAACGGCATAGAACCTCACTTATGCCTCGGCGTCATTGAAAATTTGGACCATCGGATGGAGGTGTGCCGCCGAGGTCGCGGCGGCCATTTATTTATTTATTATCGATATTTTGTTCCATGCATAATTGAACCATACCAATATTATCAAAAGAAATGACAATAATTTTTTTAATAATTTGTGTTTTATTCAAAATCAACATCGGCCTTTAAAATTTAACTACCCTTTATATATATATAACGTACATAAATATCTTTAAACCCCCCCCCCCCCCCCCGAAATATATTCCTGGAACCGCCCCTGTCACTCACAAGCGATTCTTTCTTAATCCAGTGTTCATGTTTCGACAAATTAAGCATGGAAACTTAGTTTAGCCACTTTGTTGTCTTAATAAAAAATTGACCAATTTGAATTACAATCCAATTACCCACTGATAATCATGATTTTAAGTTTATTTAAAACGACAGACACATTTTCATACTCCCACTTTAGTTTCCTGGAATAAGAAATTGGGTCAGCACTACGTGAATTGCCTACAAATGGCTACATAAAGAAGAAACATTTTAAATTTCGTTTTTAAGTTCTTATAAAAAGTCTCCATTCATCATGCTAGTAGCTTGGGAGACCCATTTTAGTTAAAAATCCACCAATATCGCTATAAGAACAATATCATTTTCAGAACTAAAGAACTGCAGAAATTCTTTTTCTCTATTGCGATAAAATACGACACTTACCTCCAAGTGGGGGAAGGTGATTTTTTTGAATTAACACCATGTAATTCAGCGGCATAAAAATAACAATCATTGGAGTTATTTTTTGGTTCCTTCCAAATTTTTGAAATGGTTTCGTTTTCCAATTCTGGCACCTTTAAATACCACTTTTTGTATTCATAGGTAGTAAACCATAAATGAATATTGCAATGATGTCAGCACCAAAGAAAAGGCCTGTGTTATCATTGATTTTTTTTTTTATGTCCAACATTTTAATTTTTATATTGCTCTTAATTACTACTTTATCTTCAAACGGTTCTATGATCATCTCTGGAAGATAATGCAATCCTTTTAACCAGATTATCCGCAGAAAATTCATAAAAATAAAATTAAAATACAAAAATAAAATGATGGAATTTCTTACACATCAAAGAAATCAAGTTAAGCAGTTAATGGCACTCATGTGTAAAATTATGATTAACCACAAATCTACAAAGTCGTCATGTGCTGGCCAAATTTGGTGAATTTGCCCATAGCCACGCTGTTGGAATTAATCGCGTGAACAAGGATTTCAAGAAAGTGAAATTGAAATATTTAGCAGCTAAGACTATGGAAAAATATGAAAAGTTGTAGCTAATTCTTCACACGCGATCATAATCACTGTTATGATGATTATTCAAAAATAATCTAACTAACTTCACAAGGTCTCATAGCAAACATTAGGTGATTCCTTCGAGCAAAACTAAGACTAGCAGCTTTTGAAATAGATTAAGAAGAGATAAAGAAAGCCGGATCAACTCAAATGTTGTATAAGTGATGGCAGAATAGCTGCGTTACTTTAATTCAGTGGGAAAAGTTTAAGGTTTGAAAATGGAAAATTTTAAGGTTTCAGAAATAACTGACATGATATTTCACTTCAAGCAAGAACCTAGCAAATATTGCTTTTTGTCGTGACCAAGTTACGTCGGATCACGTTGAAAAGTGCATTTTTCCAAAATACATCAGCTTTGATTGGAATTGTACCTCGATAAGTATAGATGTTTAAAGAAAGAAAAAATGCTATGACAATAAAGGACAGCCCAAATATGTTGCATTGAATTATTACTCGTCGGTGAGAACATGCACTTCGGCAAACGTTTTGAAACGAAAATTAAAATTTTGTAAAATAAAATAAATGATGATCATCATCAGATCACGGAAGCAACAGCTTTTGCTAAAAAATGCAATATTGTTGCATAAAATATAACTCGTTTAGTATACACTGCGCGACACTTGATTACCCTTACCCTCACCTTAATTTTCTGTCTATAAATGTTCTTTCTAATGTTATCAAAAAAATTAATATGTGAATTTATTAAAGACATGTGGTGAAGTATTTATCCATTGGATACCTAAAAGCATCTACTTCCATGAACGGTAAACTACATTTTCTTAAAATTTAGTCCCTTGCAAGTGCGACACTTCATTACCCTCACTTTTAATAATTTCTAAAATAAAAGAGAAAATCTCAAGTTTTAATTAAAATTTTATTATTAATATTTGGTTGATCCTCCATTGATGCGAATAACATCGAATAGCCTATTTGGAATAGAATCATACATATTTTTTAAGTAATCTAAAGGAATGGCCAGAAAGGCAGATTCAATAGCATTAGTAAGGTCCGATTTGCTGAAATATTGCTTTCCATTTGAGTAAATCCGTCGAGATAACCATCCCCAAACATTTGCAATTATGTTTAGATCCGTTGATAAGGCTGGCCATTCTAGAACTTGAACTTGAAACACTGCTTCACTTGTCTTGACGTGTGGATGGCCGCGTAGTCTTGCTGGAATATCCAGGGCTCACCTTCAAACCTTTCACTGAAGTTAATAAGTTCTACTTCCAAAAGTTTAATGTAATTTACAGAAGCTTGCCGACCTTCTTTTCGATTTCCTCAAATCGTGGATATAATACTGGAAGCCATCAGGCCCGTCCAAGCAGAACATTTTTTCATCAGAAAAAAATACGGGAGTTCCATTTATTGTTCCAGTTTACATGTGTTCTCGCAAATTCTAGGCGTGCTCTTCTGTGTCGTGGAAGTAGAAAAGGTTTCTTCTTCAGTTTTTTGCGCCGTAAGTGGGAGCACTGTTTGATAGTTCGTTGAACAGTTCGAACAGAGGCTGAAGTTCCAACGCTTTCTTTAATTTGACGGGCAAATGCTGCAGAATTTGAAGTTTCGCGTAAAATAGCTCGTCGCTCCCGGCTGGTAGTTGCCTTAACAGTGTGTCTTTTGCGGTTTTTCCCATAGTTTTTCAGGCATTTCAAAAAACTGTTTATTCTACTTGCGACTTTCCTGTAAATTTTCCTCCTTAAGTGCAAGAATTTTGCCTCTTTCAGCATCTGTTAATGTTTTTCCGTGGCCCATTGTCACCAAGCAGTACTAAAAATGGCTAAAAACGTGAGCAAATAGTTCAGAATATTTTTCACAATAACTATTTTTCCAACCTTAAGTTTCTTATACTTTGAACTCTGAAAACAAACTGGGGGTAATCAAGTTTCGCCCTTCCAATGCTTAAATATTCAAGTAACGGGGATTTAATCATAACTGTATTAGATTTTGTTATTGACCCAATAGGAAAATATTTCTTTTAAGAACTCAAATAAATTTACAATTACATTTTTTCAGTAAATTAACAAAATAAATTTTAAAGGTCAAAAATCATGTAATCAAGGTCAAAAATCAGGGTAATCAAGTGTCGCGCAGTGCAGGTGCTATAGTAAATTTAATTTTACAACAGCAAAGACTTCTTCTCAGACCTCATAACGAAAATACAAAAAAATATATGGCGCCATGGCACCGCGGAGGCAATCGCTTCATTCAATGAAAGTGCAACAAAAGCGTTGCATGATATTCAGTATAGATTATTATTCGGTAACGATATGGAACAACAAAGGTGAATTCTTCGGCCATATGAATAAAATAAAAAAAAATAATAACATCATAAAGCCTCTCAGAGAACCGCATTTTAATATATACCAGGGTTGCTACATAAGCTTCGGGAATAAATAAGACTTAATTCTTTTCATTGAAAATAGCTTTATTGTTTTTTTTTTATTGAAAACAAATTTAAGCTTTAGCCCAAGTATGTTGACAACAAGATAACATGAAGATCAAAGAAGGCAATAACCATCAACAACGGCTCTGTATAGAGCAAATCACACAGCTTGACTATACAGACTGTTTGGTTGGCCGCTACAACAACTTATCAGTAGTCTTCCATAACTTTTCACTGTGATCCACTGAAGCTACTTAGGTTCTACTTATACTGCCAATATGCCGAGAAAGTTAACCGGAATTTATTTTTGACAGAGAGAAGGCTTTTAAATTAGTAACCGAGTTCTTATCTACTTCGATCCACCCTGTGTCAAGGTTAACCTAGATCGTACCATACTTTTATGCATAACCCTAACTCATGTGCATCTTCGAAATTCGATCACAGTGTTTACCGCTATCAAAGCATATTGAAATTGTGTTATTTTGTTGTTAGCTCCTTTATTTTTCCATACTTCCATTTTAGGGTTCAGCTAGTTGAACTGATGGTACACCTAAATTGGTGTGGAGACCATTTTGTTATGAAAAACTTTGTGGTTTTTGTGATAAACACACAACTAATCATTATTTCTTAACATTTTTAATTAATTTAATAATAACTTTTGATACAATCCTTGCGGATTTAGGCGTCTCTTGGTGGTAATAAACGAGTGTCCATATATGAAATTCTTAATTTAAAGGATTCAAATATGGACTTAACGCTGCGCAATCGGCAATTGGCGCATTTTCTTGTTGCAGAAACAATTTGGCGTCCGTGGCGTAGTTGGTTAAAGTGCATGGCCGCTATGTCAACGAACCTGGAGACCCAGGTTCGAACCCCAGCACCGACAGAAAATTATTTGAATTAAAATAATTTTTCTGTACGGCCGCCACCTTTCTGCAGACAATGGCAAACCTCAGAGAGTAATCAAAATGCCATGTAAAGCTTTTTGAGAACAAGAACATTCCGTTTATCGCCGTTCGGAGTCGGCGTTAAACATGTAGGTCCGGTTCTCGGTCAATTGTGTACAAAAAACTTTATACCACGCACAACACAATTGATCATAAAAGGCTAGGTGAAAGTCCTTTCAAGGGCTGAAATGGCCAGTTATTTATTTTATTTAGAAACAATTTAGCAGAAATAAATTTTATCTGGAATCGATATCTACATCTAATAACTGAACAGTTTCCCCGAGTCGTTTTTTTTTTAACGATGCAAGTAGGGGACCTGACCCCTGTAAGTGGTACCTGCCCATACCAAATCATGTTTTTTTTCCGTGCCGTGGGAAAAGAGTCTATCCTAAGCTCCGAGTATATTCTCTTGTACTGTCGATCTGCCTTCGCATACTAATATTGATGAAGAAGTATTCTTTTTTAATTTAAGTTGAAAGATTCAACCTTATCAGGAGTTCCGTGGAAACATCTTTCGACTCCCATTTTTGTGTTCGCATGAAATCTAAAAACCTGTCGTGATTTTCGCGTGAATAAAATTTAACTTCGAATCAGCTGTTAGAATTCGAAGAAACTGTTGTGAATTTTGTGAAACTGTGAAAAACAAATGTGTCATTTATTGCAAAAAAGAAAGAAATTTGATATTTTAAAGTAATTAAATAAACATACTGTTTAATTTTAACATACTGTTTAATTTAATTATTATGGATAGTATTGCTCTGCGACTTTTGTGCGAGGAAGATGAAAAGACGGCACAGCGACAGCATTTTATCAGACTTTCTTTTATTGGTTTGTGAGTTAGGAGTTGGCTGATCGCTGTTGCTTGGTTCTGGCAAAGAGGAACAGGCGGTAAATAATCGCAGCTACAATCTGTATTTCTTTATGTGGAACCTCATCATGAATGTCTTGTGGTGTCTCATTTGTTATTTCCTTCTTTTTTCAGACGGGTCAAGTCAAAGTATTGTGAAGTGCCAATACCCTCCACAGCTTCCTTCATTCCAACAAGCTCGAAAATTGTGAAAGTTTTTCCTCTGTAAGTGAAAGTTTGTGGGTCCTGTTTGGTACACCTCCTGTTCCTCTTTCACGCAGCTTTTTAAGGTTGCTTTCGTGCGCACATAGTGCTTTTGGTCAATCCAAACCTAATATTAAAATTTTTTTTTTTAAATCAGTAGCATAATTGATTTACAAAATTTTTTTCCTTTTTCCACTCATTGTCTTTCGTTATCGGTGGGCCAGCGCTCTTCGATCTTCTTTGACAAATCCTCTTGCAATATCTTGTTTTTCGTGCATCCCATTTAGGAACGTATCGCTTTAGACTTTATTTAGGGTTTTACTCCTGTAATATAAGAATAATAAAACTGTCTGTTAAAATTACTTGCGCAAATGTAAACAACTTACATGATGCTGCTTTTATGTTCGCTTCAAAAAAGTAAGTGAGAAATAACTGCTCTAAGAGCGAACAGTATCGCAAGAAATAATTGTTGCCAATAAGGGAATTTATTTTTTCGAACAGGGGAAAAATTTGTGATAAAACTCACGATAAGGGAAAAACAAACAGTTTAAGAAATTTGATTCCTGCGAAACTCCCGTTAAGGTTGATTACTGGGCTGCGCAAGAAAAGCTGTTAACAAACTGTAACTGAAAAATTGTCACATTCAAACATTTTAAGAAAAAATAATATTTTTTATTAAAATAAATATATACGTACAGCATTTATCATATACAATTGCGTTTTATATAATGTTTAATTTTTATTTAGTACTTTGTTCTCTACTTTTGGTTATCGTTGAACCGATTGCGCTGGCTGATGAGTGCAACTTAAATGATTGAAAAATTAATGCAAAAAAACAAAAAACAATTATTATTGGTTGATTGTTTAGCTTCTAATGTTATTTCGTTTGCGTTACGATGAGCTCTTTTCGTAAGTTATTAATTTTTTAAAATATTTGTTCTATATATATATGTATATATAGGCATATATAAAAAAAGGAAACTAATAGTAGTTATGTAGACGACAGCAAGTATTTCGTAATGCCTGTTTTTCAATATTTAAGTGTAACTTAGATAATTTTTGTTTTTCTCTATTGTTGTTGCTTACTTTACGTCTCTAATAGGAATTTTTAAAATGTTGTTTAACATACATATACGATTGCATTACAACAACTTCTTCTATTGTATTGATTCAAAATTTATTAATTTATTTGGTTTTGTTCTGTTAAATTGTAAAAAATTTATTGTTGAATTTGTAAAAAGCTAATACAATTTATTATTAAATTTTATATATTTTTTGTTTTGTTTAAATACCTAATGCTGCAAAAACTGCCAACAAATTAAGCTAAACTTTTTCGATTTACTATTTTTACAGCGTTCATGAACAAAATTCTTACAAAAAAATTGGTTTTGTACAAAAACGTAATTTTATATGTATTTTTGTTTTTAAAGCTTTTCCTCATTAAACACACAACCATACAAAGCTATGTATTTGGGTGTTTATATTTATTTTTCTTTTCTCGACTTACTAACAATTGTAAGGTTTTTTTTTTTTTGTTTTTTAGAATAAGATTGAAGTTGTTTTTGTGTATTAAACGCTTTTTAAAAGAATTGCATTACATAGTTTGAAGTTGTTGTGTTTTATTTTTGCTTTATGCACAGTTATTAGGTTTATTTTCTAAAATTTAACAACAATAATTTAACAAAAAATCCTTCAAATATCATACAGAAAATATATATTTAGCAAAAAAAAAACTGACTACTAACTGACAAATTGAAAAATACTTGCTAAAAATTTTGTATCGAATGAGCATAAAATTAGCTTAAATATTATTAAATAAAACAAATAGGCAATTTTCTTTTTTGATGTCTTAAGTTTCTCCAGATGTGGATTGAATAACTGCACTGAAGGGCACTTTGGTGTGCTCGTTCAAATTAACTGTAAGTAAGACAATTGTTATTAGTAATGCACAAAACTTTCAAGAAAAATTAAAAGAATTAACTCACTTCTTAATCATTTATACGTTCGTTTCGCTATCAGTGTTCCATGTTGAACAGCTGCTGATTCATATGCTTTGGAATCCACATTTACTTTGCATTTAACATTTATTACAATTATAATACTTAATTAAATTAATGGTTTAATTAAAATTTTTATAAAAAAATTAATCATTTTGATGTCTCATTTTACCCCTCCCAATTTTTTCCCCCTTACTATCGTCCCTCCAAAGATACAAAAATAATGTTTTTACGATAGAAACGGATTTGATGCTGCTGCTTCCGGTTTCACCCAAGGCATGTTGTTGTTATTCTGAAAGAGATAAAACTGTCACTAAGTTGTTTATTTAAATATTCAATGAATATATTCTTAAAGTATAGCATGCATTACATAAATGTGTGTGTATATACAAGATCCTTTATGAGTGTATTTATTACAAGGCTACTAACAATTGGTATTGAAAAAGATATTTAAAATATTATTTTAAAGCAATCTCAAAGAAAAATAGTGATAGAATTGTTAGTTTATTGCTTTTATAGGGGTGACATAAAGACCAAGTTCATAGTGTGGGTTATTCATGCATGTTTTGCGTAAGGTGCACACATTTGCTTTATTAGTACCTACTAAGTTAAAGTTTTCATTCAAACATTCATTTTACCGATTATTTTAGCGTCCAAGCCTCCATTGTTGGCTACAAGATAGATATGTAAAAATTTCAATAAAAACATCGAGTTAAAAAGCAATAAATATTTATAGTTTATATAAAATAGAGCAAAATTCTAGCTTTAGCAGAGCAGTCGATTACAATAAAAATAATGATGAAATGTTAAAAAAAAAAATACCAAAAAACAACAATAGTTTCAAAAAAACTGTTACTTGTAATTTTTTTATGAATTTTAAGGTTATATAAAGTAGTGATCAAAATTATAGCGCACTCAACTATTTACTCTTTGAACTTAAAAAATTTTTACAAAGAGTAGACAGAAAATTTGAATTAAGAGTGGTTTGTTATATTAGATGATCATAATTTTAAATTATTTATACAAATTTTATGGCTTTACACTAAGAAGAGAGTATAGCGATAATTAAGAGAACATGGCAAATTCTAGTGTGGCAAAATTATAGCGCAGCAAGTGTAAGCAGCAATTGAAAAGTACTGAAAGAGAAAATAACGGTAAATTGTTAACAAAACTAGCACTGATCAGAGTCTTTTGTTCAGTCTTACAGAGTTATTGATACACTTAGGTGATTGTGAGTATACTTTTTAATTAAAATCAATAAAATCAATTAAAACTCAATAATGGGTCGGAAAAATGTTACTTCAGAACAACACCGCTTTACCGCTTCTTCGGTTAAATTATTCACATACTGAAATTTCAAGATTGTGTAACGTTTCAAGAAAATGTGTTTACAATAAAAAAGTTTTGGCGAACTTGCCACTTGATAATGCACCAGGCCAAGGACGAAGTTGATGCACAACTGCTGCTCAGGATCGTCAATTGATTAAAATGTGTAAAAAAATCGTGCAGCAAATAGTCGTAGTCTTGCTAACGAATGGTCATCTTCCCTTGGAAAGACAATTAGTGCAAGAACAACTCGCCGTCGTCTTGTGTTGGTCTCAAATAGTTACACACAGAAACGCCATCCATTCCGTAACAAGCTTCAAAAAAAGAAGAGGCTTATCTGGTGTAGAACACATAACAACTGGACCGCAAAAGACTGGGAACGAGTTATTTTCAGTGATGAATCCCATTTTGAAATCATAAATAGAAAAAATCGGGCGTTTGTGCGCCGAACTCAGCAAGAAAGCGATCAACCCTTTTGTTTTCAAAATCGGACACAGGGAGGTGAAATGTCCATTAGTGTATGGGGATGCTTCAGTGCACATGGAAGTGGTCCATTGCTGTTTAATGAAGGGCGCTTGAAAGCTAGAAGCTATATTGAGTTCCAGATTACTTTGGACAACTTTTTGGAACTGAGGGAAGACAATGTTATTTTCAAAGAGATAACGCACCAAAAAAACAACATTCCACTTTTGGATTGGCCGCCAACATCACCAGATATAAATCCCATCGATAACTTATGGTCAATAATTGATCGGCACCTTGAAAAGTACAAGATTTCAACGGCTAGTGAGTTAAAGAATGCAATAAAGGATTTTTGGTCAAAAATTTCAATCAACGAATGTATCAAGTTAGTCCAGCCTATTCCAAACCGTATTAGGTACACTATTAAAGCTCGTGGAGGAAATATTTCTTCATATTGATACTTATTATTTTTTTCTTAATAATTAAATACATATCTTATTATTGCGCTATAATTGTGCCTCAAAAAAATCTTGATTAATGATAACGAACATGGAGTTACTTTTCTTTTTTTAATTAAAACTAGCGGACCCGGCGAACTTAGTCTCGCCCCAATTTCACGCCTTCAGATAAACTCCAGAATGATAAAATACAGATAGCTCAAATTTCAATGTGATTTATTTGAACAGAATCTAAGTCAGTAGAGAGCGTTTTGATAAACAATGTTTTTCGATTTGTTTTCCGGAGCAAAAACAAACAACGAAGACGGTTTGCCAACACACGAACAGACAACGTACAGCTGACCGTGCGAAAAACAGGGAAATTCGAGATTAATCCGACAGACTTCTAGTGATTGGCCTTGCGATTTATTGACTGTCATCGCAAAAGCCAATCGAACAGGGAACTGAATACGCTTGAATTGGAATGGAAGATCAGTTGGAATAATTAGAATTCGTGGGATGAGGACTTCCTCTCCTTTAAATTTGCCCTTGATGATCGTCACTTGGATCACATTGTTCATTAGTTTCTTGACGGACAATCGCGTATCGTTGCACAATTTTGGATGATTCAGATTCCGCAGCATGATTATGATTGATCCCACCTTCAGCTGTAAATTATGCGGCGGAGTTCCTGGCACATCAAGCTAGTTCAAAAATTCGGTCGGATAGTTGGTCGCTTCATACTCGTCTCTCACGCTGTCAATGGATTTGTATGAATGCAGTTCTCCAGAGATTTGACTTTGAATAATGAAATTCAAGCTATCGACGTCCGTATTCTTCGCTGCTAGTATTGCCCGTTCACTAATCCAATCGAGATTTTTATAATTTTGTGCAATGCCGGGGAACACTTTGGTGATGAGTTCCTCTTTCGACGATGTGAACTCGCAAAAATTTGCCGGGAACGATATCAATCCAGTCGAAACATCAACCAGGAATTTGACCATTGCCAAGAGCCAGCAGTTGTCTCGAAAATTCAGCAGCCGATGGGTCGTTCTGCAACGTGACTCTCATGTGCGTGGTCAATTTTGAGGAGGATGCAACAGCCAACGCAATTTGAGATCTTGACCGAATTGTTGCCAGAATCAGCGAAATAACGAATGTCTTGCCTGTCCCACGGGGAGCATCGAAAAAGTCAATACCTCCTGTTCCATCGTCAACAACCTTCATCAGCGAATCGTACACGTTCTTCTGCTCGGCATTCAACAGCGGCACATTTGTTCGGACTCTTTAGGCCAGCTCATCTCGATCATAGTCTTGTTCCCGTTGCAATTCGCGATTGAATGCATCGTACATTGAACGATTTGGGCGCTAGCATTCCCAATGTCGACAGCAGACTGTCCCACATGAGAACGCACATGTCTTCGACCAAAATTAACGCTTCGTTGCGCATCTCGTCGTTAATTTCAAGATCGAAATTCGAAGTTGTCGTGCGAACTCTGTGCAAAATGTCGTCAGCCATTTCATCCTTGAATTTGATTCGCTGGTGCAGAAACAGTTACATCGGCGACCGTTGAGTCCCAATGTGTATCGTTTTCGAGCAAATTCAAATTTTGGCAAGCCTCCCGAAAAGTGGCGCACAGCTAACCATCCACGGTACGCAGGGAATCGAAGGATGTAGGGCCTCTAATATTCACCAAAAGTAAGCGAAGATAGAATCATTCATCTTGGCATGGATGAACTGTGTATATTCGTCCGAGGGCATCAGTCGAATAGACATCAGCGAATCCAGCAACAGCATTATCTTTCTTCCGGCGTTGAAACTTCTTCGATACAGCGTTCCATATATAAAATCGTGGCATTTCCGAATAGAGTAAAGTCCTTACGAACGGATCGCTTTCACATGTCGAAAAGAAATTTGTCAATGTTGTCAATTGTAAGTCAATGTATAACGGCATCTCTCGGGTTGTGGCATTGATTGTAGCACAGCGACATCTATTATTTATCTCATTAACTTCTCCACCCATAATTCACGCAAAACGTCTTTTATTGCAATGAAATTCACAATTATCCACAATTTTCATGCTACACAACGAATTTTCCACCTTTACATCGTCAAAAATCATGAAATCATGCGATAAAAAGCAAAATTTTAAAAAAAAATTTTAATTTTTGGCGTTTTACCAGAATTTTCCGAGTTTTCCACTAAGAATTTTATATTTTTCCATTCGAAAAGCCATTCCGGAACAATTGCGCACAAAATCCCATACAAAAAAATCAGTTTTCGATTATTCCAATTTCCCGACTTTCCCGGAGGGTTTTCCCAAAATTTTCTTTCGTAAAAACCTTCTCCTGGCAATTACAAACAACTGAAAAAAAATTTGAGCCAAATCGGCCCAGCC
Source organism: Pherbina coryleti (assembly GCA_943735915.1). Lineage (NCBI taxonomy): Eukaryota > Metazoa > Arthropoda > Insecta > Diptera > Sciomyzidae > Pherbina > Pherbina coryleti. The sequence continues at coordinate 91,711,007 of OX030952.1, forward strand.
GTTCTCATTTGATGAATTACTATACATTTTTCACACCATTTTTTTATATATATAGATTAAATGTGAATTATGTTATTTAAAAAAACAATAAAAGCTGTATTTTAAAACGAAAAATCAATTAATTGTCTTATATAACCTGAGAGTTATTGATTATGAAAAAGGTAACATGGTAAGTGCGCTATAATTTTGACCATTGCTTTATATTTATTATTTTACATTTTTTTCTTTCAATAAAAAAAAATAATTAATTTAAATTTATTTCTTTTGAGTTTTTAAATTTATGATATTGATTTAAATTTTTCTTATTTTTCATATTTAATTTTTTAGGGTTTTTAACTTTATAAATTTCTTATCGAATTTTTTATAATCATTAATTTAAATTGTTAATTTGTAATTGCATTTGTTTAATATAATTAAACTTGTTTTTAAATATTCTTAAATGTTTTTATTAATATTTGTTTTATTAATTATTATTATTTTTTTTTTTAATACTGTTTTAATTTTCTTTGTTTCTTTATTATTTATATAAATATAAATAAGCCTAGTCATAAGACTATAATAACAATGGTAATAATGCTACATTTTTAATTTTTTTATTATATTTTTTTTTTTATTTTTTATATAATTTTTTATTTTTATTAATTAAATTTTTGTATTTTTATTTATTTTATTTTTTGTTATATTTTCATAACAGAATGCATTTTGTTTGTAATTTTTTTTTTATTCTATAAAAATAATGTTTTTCAACCGTTATTTTTATGTATTAATTCAATTTTTGTATTTTTATATTTTTTATTTTTCACAACATTTGTGCAGAAGAGTGCATTTTATGCATAAAATTTTATTATTTTTTTTAATCTAGATTTTATTTTGACGATGTTTTGCTTTTAATGTTGTTTAATTTTATTTTTGTTTTTTTTTATTTTTGTTTTTGTTATATTATTGTTTTTTTTATTTTTGTTTTTTTATTTTTTATTTTATTTAATTGTTTGTATCTCTTAAGTTTTTATATATTTTTTTTTTGTTATTCTATCTTTTCATTTTAAATTTTGTTTTTTAATGTTTAACTTTTTTTTTATTAATCAGTTATTATTAACTCATCATTTTTCATTTTGAAATTTTTTTGTTTTTCAAATTTCTATTCTCCTTTCGCACAATTTTTTATTTTATTTTTTAGTTTTTCATAGTTTTCCTAGTTTTTTATTTTTGTTTTCTTTATTTTGTGTTAATTCAGTTTTTTTATTTGGTTTTTTTTTTATTCATTTTGTACGTTTTATTTTTTTTTTAAAAGATAAAAGAGAACTAGGAACGTCTATTCTTATATGAATTTTCTTTCTTTCTATATATGTCCATCCACTTTACATAATTCTCTTATCTATTAATCCTATCGATATACGCGTCTGTCTTCTTATATATTTCACCCCGGAAAGATGAAATATATGCCGAAAAACCAATGCATCCACAAAGAGTGACTGTTTGGTGCGGTTTATGGGCTGGCGGCATCATCGGGCCGTATTTTTTCCAAAATGAGGCCGGTCAGGCAGTTACTGTGAATGGTGTTCGCTATCGTGAGATGATAACGAACTTTTTATGGCCCGAATTGGAAGATATGTATGTGGACGATATGTGGTTTCAACAGAACGGTGTCACTTGCCACACAGCTAACGAAACAATGGCTCTTTTGCGCGACAAATTCAATGGCCGTGTTATCTCACGTGGTGGCGATGTCAATTGGCCAATGTCATAATACACTGCTCGAAATACAAGAAATTCAAGTATGAGTGACGAGTATGTATGAGGAACTGCACCAAAAATAAATTTTATGGATATCATTTGTTTTCATAGTCTTAATGATTTTTTGTTAACTTTAGTTATTTGCCCTTTTAAGATTTTGTTAACATAGTAGCAACTGAGATACGGTGGGTGATAATTTAAAAAAAAAACAAGATTCGCGAAAAATAAAATCAAAAAAATTTGCAAAAAAACAATAAACACATTTATGGAAAATGTTTGGGATCGAACAAGAAAAAAGCACCATAGGGACCATCTCAAAACAAAAAACAAAATTTTTTTTGAAAATGTCTTTTAAATGTCTAACGATTGAGGTGGGATCAAATATAGGTTAGTTTTGGTGATACGGTCTAATGTACACTTCTATTATTTTCTCCTATTTAAACTATCGGATGAAGCATATTCTCCTGAAAATTACTGATGTTCAGTTTCGCAACTTCACACTTGTATCGACAATATGTGCTATTTTTATTTAATATGGTCCTTTACAATTTATTTGGACTAGTTCTTGAATACAACATAAAGCGTGGATGTTAAGTTAAAATCGCACTAAATCGCACATTTCAAAAAACTATCTACTCAAGTCAATCGCTTATAAATGTCAAAGAACTTTGATTACATATCGATATAAATTTTGAGCTCTCTGTATTATATTATATTCAAGAATGATAGAAAAATAGACTGTGCAGATCGTAAAAATAATTTTCGAAAATCTGCCCATTTACGTCATGATAGACTTACGATATGAGCTTGTGATATGGCTTGCTGTCAAGTCTTGTTCAGAATGTAAACAAATACGAAACAAGCCTGTAAGCAGTGGAATAAAATTATGAATATTATTATATATCATATGAATTAAAATATGAACAAAGAATTATGTACAAGTGCTGCGCATACAACTTGTTGCTTTTAAATGAAAATTGGCAATAATATGACCAAAATGGAAAAAGTGAGGTTAAGTGGCACTGGCAAAAGATTCAAGAAACAAACTTGGTCTAGCCTGATGTTATGATCGCATAAAATATTTTGTTCGTAGCTAAAAATGTCAATATGAAAAGTGAACAACACCTGCGCAATGCGTAATCTATTTATCTATTATTCTTGAATTATGTTTATATTATTTTTATTATTTAAAAAAATAATACGTTATTGCTTTTTAATATTTATTTTTTATATTTTTACTTGCTATTTTTATTGTTATATATTTTTTGTTTTGCATTTATATTATTTTTACTGTTGCTTATTTACACAATATATTATTTTTAATTTTTTTTTATTCTTACATTCTTTAGGTTTCTTTCTAATTTTTTTGATGCAAACCTCTTCATTTACTCATTGAATACACCTTGTCATGTACGCGCTAGAAGATATTCAGGTTCAAAGATCACCGAAATCGGTCATTTGTTTATATCTCCGTTCTGCTCAAAGTTAATATGAAATTCCTACTTTGCGTTCTTCAAACATATCTAGTCGCATAGCGTGAAAACTGTTTGTTTTATGTTAAAACTGTTGAGGGCATTTTTGTAGAAAATTATCTGATCTAAAATTTTGTTCTGAGCATATTTTCTGTCTACAAAGAGGAGCGGAGATATAAGCGAATGACCGATTTCGGTGATCTTTGATCCTGCATATCTCCTAGCGCATACATGTTATCATAGGGAACTCTTGACAAGTTATCATTTATGCGTTAATGAAGAGGTTTGCATCAAAAAATTAGGAACTTATTTTCCAACTAAGCTTTGGATTTAAAAAAAAAAAAAATAATTCTGGCATGAAATATATAAACCCTCGGGCGCAGTCAAAAGTTATGTCGCAGAAAAAAACTAAAGATGCAGAAATTTATTTTTTTACTCATAGTTTTCAAAAATATATGAAGCCCATGTGGTTAAAAATTCGTTCCACTCTAATATATATATATATATTCTGCTCAGGCATTTGCGATTTAATGAGTACAACTTCAAATGAAGTCGTTCGATTTCATTCTCTGTAATCTACTTTAAATATGTAATCTCTAAAAAATATCTACAAATGCTGCACATTCTAATGCAAATAAACAATTAACAACAATAAATTCTCCAACCACTTAACGAAAAATTCCTTCTGAAAGGATACTCTAGCCTCCTCTAGACAATTAAACTGAAGAGTTACTTTTGCAAACAAATCTATAAGGGAATTCGTGTATTTGAAATTAATTTTTCATTCTTTAAAGGCTCATTTATGATTTCAACAGTGATATGAATTTCAAAAACCGCCTTTGGTGTTATATGAACTTTGTAAGTGAGAAAAGACAACTTGAATTTGAATTCCTAGAACTAAATAAAGTATTGAAAAAAAAACTCATCCTATTTTTTCATGCAATAACAGAGTTCAGCTTCTACAGCTATTTAGGACTTTCTCAGAAATAACCCATTTGAAGCCACGATCCAGAAAACATTGAAAGTGTCATTGTGTTGGATATAATATCCTTTGTCATGGAAAAATTATTTCATGGTGGCGACAACAGGCTTAAATTTTTATTATCTTTTTTTTATTAAAGAGGGTATTTCAAGTTTTATGAATTTTATCGATATGATAACAATTTCTAGATGATTTTCATAACATCGAATGCATGTAAAGTTGAAGAAGCGAATTAGCGTAACATTTGATTTATAATTAATGGGATTTGATAAACAGTCAGTGGGTTCTACATTGGGGCTTTAAAATTTGAATACTTTCTTAGCATTTTTTTTTTAATAGTTAAATTGAATTCTCAAATATGCCAGCAAACTAAGAACCAAGAATTTAAATTACAAAAATGTCAATTAAAATGTTTTTCAACAGCTAACAATTGATAAATATATGCCATTAGGTACGTAATCAACTGAATGAATAACAATATAAACTCCAGGGATAAATATTGCATCGTTACTGTAAACAAGATATTAGGTTCAACGAAGCTCACTCAGATGCTACTCACTTCCATTTGGCAGCTGGCTGGAGTAGAACCAACAGCACTCAAAGAGCCATAGAAACCATAGCTGAATAGCGAGCCATTACCAAGATCTGGATTCAGAGCTGAAACTGTTACACCTGGCGTAGCAGCTAAAGATGCTGATAGAGCGTTGCTATAACTGTTTGCAGCTGGGTTAAACTGATTTTTGATATTATTATTTGTTGTTGGCATATTGCTCATACTTAGAGAATTTTTAGTATGGTCGGAGTGCATAAGATTTGAGTGTATAGTTGCATGCGTAATATTTATATTTTCATTGCTGTTATTGTTGTAATTTTGTTGCATATAGAAATGATTATAGTTATTGTAGTCGTTATTGGCGCTAATACTGCGTTTCATCAGGCTGTTATTTGTATTAAAAACGTCATAGTTGTCATCATATTCATTTTGAATTTTGTAGTTGTTGCTATTTTGCATACTACGGCTGTTGTTGAGAGTTGACTTTTTATAAGACGGAGCAACGGTGGAATATTCAATAGTTATTTGATCAGAATCATAATCAATGAGAATGTCTTCTTTGACCTGATTTATTTAATGTTCGTTTTTACATGCAAGTTAACGTTATTTGTTTGCATTCGCATTGAAAGGAAAATCAAATTAATAAAGAAAAAAGTAAATATTAAGAAAGAAAGTTTACAAAGAACGGAAATAAAAGAAGTTAAAGCCTAGAAATGATAATGAAAAAATTGCTGACTTCTTATATTTTTTTAAAATAATCTCAACGTCTGTATAGTATGTATTAAGTTCAGACAAATTTCTATTAAAAATTGGCAACTGTCCACTGTTGCAAATCCTGTCACCATTTCGTATTTTCTTATAGAAGTTTTTTTTATATATTACCTGTGATGCTGCAGTCGCATTATGAACTGGTGCCCAAGGATCTTGATTTATTGACATAGTAAAAGGCTGCTGTTGCTTCAACTGGTTGATGGACGGTACCTTAAATGAAAATATTGTATTAGTATGTACTTTTGAATTTTTTTTTTTTATAAAAATAATGGCATAGAGCTTACTGCCGGCTGTTGCTGCTGGAATAGATTAGTTTTTGGAGGAATAACGTTTTCGCTAAATGGATTGTATGCAGCATTGCCGACACTAGTTTGGGGCACAACAGGTTTTATTAAATTATCCAAATTAACAAGTGATGAATTCTCGCCTAGGAAGGCTTGCGGTGTTTTGAGTGGTTTTTTCGTTGTACCAGTCGACGAGCTCATTGATGAAGACAATGGATCCAGTTCATCTAGCAGTGATGCTGTTGGTAATAAGTTAGAAGTAAGCAGGTGATAACGAAAATTTAATTGGAACTAAGACGACAAGCAACTCACTCATATACTCACTATTATTGTTGTTAGAACCAATGAGAATATCGTTAGTTAGTAAATCTCCAGATTTGGTGCGGTTGGTAATGATATCGAATTCATCCATATCAGGCGATGTTTTCTAAAAAAAAAAAAAATTAGATTTTATTTTAAATATTTCGAAAATATATTCTAATAACTTTGAGTTGTGACATAATTTAATTCACATTATTCAAAGAAGGTTTTTAATTTGATTTGATTGTTTATTTTGTAAAATTCTTTCTTTTTTATTTTTAAATATTTTCTTGTATTTTAGTTTCATATTTTTTAAGTTATATAAAAAATTTTTATTTCTTATATTTTTTATTTTTTTATCTTTTTTTCATTTTTCATCTGTTTATTTTTCGTTATTATTTTATTTTTTATTTTTTACATTTTTATTGCATTTTTTATATTAATTTAAATTATTGATTTTTTTTCATTTGTTTTTATTTTTTTTAATTTTTTTCGTTTTTATTTTATTTATTTGTTTATTTTTTTATTTGTTTTTATTTTTCTTTTAATTTTTTCTTTTTATTTTATTTATTTGTTTATTTCTTAATATATTTTTTATTTTATTTATTTCTTTTTATATTTTTTATTTTATTTATTTGTTTATTTCTTTTTATATTTTTTACTACTTCAGTTTTTTCGTATTACTTGATATTTTAATTTTTATTTTATTTAATTTTTTATTATTAAATTTAATCAACTTTGATTTGCTTCGCTCTATCAGCATCTTGATTTATTATTTTATTTTCCATTTTTAAATTATTACACTACTTAATCTATTTTTTTAATTTAATTTTAATTTTAAGAATGTGTTTGTTTTGTTCTTATAATTTAAATTTTTAAATTTTAAAATATTTTATGTTTTCAGGTTCTTAATTTTTGTATTTTTATTTTTCATATTCATTAATATTCGCATTAATATTCTTATATCTTTGTAATTTTTCTTTTTTCATTGTTCCATTTAATCAGTTACCAATTTTTAATTTTGTTTTAATTTTTTTTTTTACTTTTCATTCTTTAATTTTATTTATATATTATAATAAAATTAAATTATTATTTTAATTTTTTTTAAAATTTGAAAATTCAAAATTACTTTTTTGAATTTTGATTTTTTTTTTAATTTTCTCAATTTTTCATACATAATTCATTATTAAGTCTTTTATTAAATTTTATTATTTTATTTTTTGTATTTATTGTTATTTTATATATTTTGTTTTATTTTTAATAGATTTTAAATTCATTACTTTTGAGTTGTTTGGTTTTTAATTTGTTTTTAAAATTCAAAACTTTTAATTTTGTTCTTTGCTTTATTTTAAATTTCATTTTATATTCTGTTAATTTTTTTATTTTATTTTTTATTTATTTTGTTTTTTTTTTAATTTGTTTATTTTATTATATTATGTTTAATTTTATTTTTTTTTTAAATTTTATATTTTTAATTTTAGTTTTTATTGTATTTTTTTTTCATATGAATATTTGAATGTTTTATTGATTTTTATTTTATTCAAATACATTTTTGTTTTTTAATTTTGTTATTTTTTTTTTAATTTCATTATATTATTTTATCTTTTTTAATTGATTTTTTTTTATTTTTTATTTTAGTTTTTTATGATTTTTTTTATATTAGCGTTTATATTTTTATAATATTTTTGGTTAGATTTTTTCTATTCCATGTTTTACTAGCTTTTTAGTTCCATGTTTTATTATTCTTTGCATGTTTTAATATTTTTTTATCGTATGTAAATATTTTTATTTTTTTTTCCATGTTTTATTATTTTTTTCATGTTTTTTATATTTTTTTATCTTATGTTTAAATACTTTGCTTACTTTAAAGGTCGCTAAAACTATCAACATAAATATTTTATTTTTTTTTTGCAATTTCATATTTTATTTGTTTTATTATTTTTTTTTTTTTTTTTGTATTTTATTTTTTATCTATTTAATATCTTTAATTTTTGTTTTACCTGCTTCACGTTTCGCCAAGGATCAGCATTAGCGCTTTCCCCAGTTTTTGGAGCCCACGGATCAGCTGGCTGTACAGACGGTTCTGATATTGTAGCCGCTACAGTGAATGTTTGTGGTCCCCCTCTAGCAACTCTTTCCGCTAACCATGGATCGATAGTGTTGACATTATTTGTCGGCACCGTTGCTAAAACAGGCGCAGCAGACTTATTTATCCAAGGATCACCAGACGCAGTACCATTGCCATTCATAGAGCCGTTCGAAAGCAAATTATTGGATTGCAGCCAACCTTCGTTGGATGAACCCGAGGCAACAGAAGGTGATTGTGTCCGCTGGGATAGCCAAGTTTCACTGCCAGCAATACCACCATTGCCACCACCGGTAGCTCCCAATTGCGCAGCGGCAGCCTTTAAAGCTGCTGGCTGCCAAGGATCAATTGGAGGTGAAGATGTGCCAGACCAAGGATCAGACAACTTTTTGTGAGCAATTAAAAAATTATGAGCTGCTTACTTTCAGCAGTGTAACTATCAACATACCTGGCTAGCAGCACGAGCTGGAGTACCCCATGGATCTGAAGAGCCGCCAGCGGCTCCCAGTGGTGGACTCGAAATACTTGTAGCGCCCATGGAAATGTCCAGCAAATCAAGCAGATGGCTTTGTGGCTCTTCCCGCGCAGGTTGTACCCTAGAATTGTGTTTTGTACTTTGAAAATATGTAAATTATACCTCCGTGAAAAGCAAGACTTACTTAAAGTCCTGCTCACTTTGACTTAGTGCCAATTGCAGACGCACATCATCGCGGCGTCGTTTTGCCTCCTCTTGCTCAGCCTCTTCGCGTGACATAGCCATTGCTAACTGTAATTGCAACTCCTCCTCGCCCGCTGTTTGTGGACGCAACTTTTCCAAATCCGAATTGGGTTTTGGTTCCTCCTGCCAACCTGGTGGTGCATCACGATGCGTTGGTCCTTCTATATAGCCATCACTACCAAAGCCACTAGCATGTTGAGCAAAGCGTTCCTTGGCTTTAAGCGCCTTGGCACGCTCGTTCTTCAGACGCTCATCGTCCTTGAGCAGATTGACGAGTTGCTTGGCTTTTTCGCGCACATGTGTGCCCTGATCTTTGCCCTCCTCAAAGTAGACAAACTCACGCAGCGTTTGAATGGCAAAAATATTCTCTATGCACTGATTTGCAACTTTTTCTGTGCCCGTCTTGATGAGATACTCCAGCAGAATTAGTGCCTTATAGACGTGACGCCAATTTTTGCCATGGTCATTGAGACGTTTCCAAATCATTTGCATGATTTCAGAGAATGCAACAATATTATAGGTTAAATCGGCAATTTCTGCCATAATGGTGGCCGATGGACCCCAAGGATCATTGGAGGTGGCCTCGCGCACTTTGACCTATAAAAGAAAAAAGAAAATATATAAAAGTAAACAATTTTAATGCTTCGTCATATAGGCAAATAACTGTCTCACCTGAGCATCTGAGTAGTTGTGAGCTAAATTTTTTATGTTCCTGCGTAGGCCGGCAACATTTACTTGCATATCGTCCTTTTGTTTTTTCACTTTAAAATATAACAAATATTTATTAGCATAAAATTTTCAGCACAGTTTCAAAATAAATTCTACACAAATAAAACATATTTACATGAAAATCGCGAATTAGTTTCGAATTGTAAATACATAGTTACGAAGTGGTTGTAATGAATTTTTAATAAAAATATTTTCGATGATTTTGAAATGAGTTTTTCGATGGCTTTTGATTGAATTAAAGAGGATAATGATGATGATAATGATGATGATAATGATGATGATGATGATGACAATAATGATGGTGATGATGATAATGATGATGATGATGATGATGATGATGATGATGATGATGGTGATGATGATAATGAAATTAAGCTTGTAAGCGTGCACGCGCATGTGCAACAGTTAAGAAACCAAATCATACTTTAATAAATCGGTTGCAGAATTTTTGGCGCAAAAACAAATATTGAATATATTACAAACAAAGTTAGTACAGGTAAGAAATGATGAATAACGCATGACAAACTTTTAATATATTAAATTTATTAAAAATAACAAAATATTTAAATGTTTTTTTTTAGTATTTTTTTATAAATAAATTAAATACTTTGACAAATATCTTTGGCACTTACTTTTGACGTTTCTTTACGTTTTCGTCGTTTCAATTGAGATTTAACGATATTAGTTTTATTTGATTTAGTGGGTTGGCTTTAGTGTGTGCTCCACAAGCAAGCTATGGGAATAATATATATAATAATGAAAATTTATAGTTAATGATTTTTAGGGTTAGATATATTTAATTGTTTTTAAATATAGAATATTAAACATTCATAAAATAAAAATAAAATAACAAAAAATTAAAAAATTAAAAATATAAAAATAAAAAATAAAAAAATTAATAAAATTATAAAAAAAAAATAAAAAATTAACAAAAGCATAAAACAAACAAAAAAATAGGAAGGCCAACTTCAGTTCGGACGCCTGAAATAATTAAAAAAATAGGTGATTTCATTGAAGAAGACCGCAATACTTCAATGAGAATGGTGGAAGAGACCTAAAACATCAGCAAAGCGACTATTCGAATAATTATTTACGAGGATTTGGGCAAAAAAAAGGTCTGTGCAAAAATTTGTTCCACACTCATTGAATGATTACACTCTGGGAATAATTATAAGACTTTCATATGGAAGTGATTTGGAAACATTCCTCATCGTAACTTTTGTAAACTTATGGGAAGCTTTAAATTGATATTGTTCCAAACCGCTTTCTTATGAATATATGTGGAAACAATAGCATTAGAAGTGATGGGGAAACATTCTTCATCGTATCTTCATCGTATCTTCATGGTAACTTTGTGTAGTTACCCTATATATAAATATTATATAAATTATTTATAGAAATGATCTTATGTAACTATTCTCACACTCCATTAGTTTCGATTTTATAGGGTATAGACTCCCCTATATCGAGGAAGCTTGGGCGATAAGGATTAATTTTGTAGGTAGTTAGATAGTGAATGTTAAAGGAGGGTTTTTGAGAGCCGTTGTTTCCAAATCGCTTCTTAAGGAATGCATGTGGAATTTTTTCTTGTTTTGAGGCAATTTCAATTTATTTCGAATAAAAAAATCTCGAATAATATGTTAGCCTCAATAGTCGAGTAGGTAGCGTGCTTGACTGCCAGCCCAGAGGTCCCGGGTTCGAATAACGCCCAGGCTAACCATTTTTAGTTGTTATTTATTTGTTGTTGTTTCCATACTCATTTTTAAGATAATGAACAGAAATGTTTCCACATTCATTTTTAAGACAGCGTAGAATTTCATAGTGTGTATAAAAATAAATGGAGTGCCTAACGAAAAGGAATGCTTCCTACATTCATTCTATGGAAGCAGGAAACAGCTTATATCCGGGAATGTTTCCATTTTCTAGGGGATAGTGGGATTAGCATACATTCGATGTTACATGAGCATTTAGACGTCAGGAAGATTTGTTCCCGTTGGAGAACCCATAATTTGACAGTTGTTAAAAAAAAGGATCGTGTCGATTGGTGGAAGGAAATTATGAAAAAATATAGAGAAGGTGCTTCGAAACACGTCCACGACATCACAGGTGAGAAATCATGGATCCACGCTTATGTGCCCGAATGCAGCAATTCTCTGTTTGGGTCTTTCAAAGTGACCAAAACCCGACTAAAGTTATCCGAGGATGAAGCATATTCAAGCAAATGGTTGCCAGTTTTTTCAAAAAAACCGTTCATGTCGCCACTGTACCATTTGAGAAGCGGAGAACTGTTAATGATAAATGGTACACAACTTTGCCGAAAGTATTTGGACAATTGAGGAAAATCAACTACCTAGGAAGATCATGCTCCATCACGACAATGCGAGGTTCCACATATCAGCTCTAACAAAAGAGTATTTGAGCACACAAAACGTCGAACTGATGAGTGATCCACCATACTTGGCACTCAATGACAGCTTCTTGTTCCCTCACATTAAGAAAAATGCGTGGCGAGCGTTTCTCTACACCTGAACGGGCCGTTGAGGCATTCAAAAACCTGGTTTCGGAGATACCAACTTCAGAGTGGCAAAACCGTTTCGAAAAATGTATTAATCATCTTGGAGAATACTTTGAAAACCAATAAAATCATTTTCACTGATTAACCATTACTTTTGCATTGTTAGGCGCAAGATTTAAAAGGCAACCCTCGTAATTGCTCTTTAAGATTTCAGATGCAATGGAAAATAACAATTTGATTTTGCACATTTTTTAGTTTTTTAGTTTCTTAAATTGACAATAAGACAAAGAGCGCAAATTATTTTCTGTAACCGTCCATCTTTTGCTTCTTGTCAATATAAAATCCATTTTGTACTCAGTAGAGTAGTTTTGGAAAATTCAACATTTTCAAAATTCGAAATGGTTTAGAAGTAATTAGTGTTGTTAAGTAGGCTCCTGAGCCTGAAGGAAGACTTGACAGAATGAAAACAACAACTGAAATTTTTGGGAAAGTCTAAAACATTCAATCAGAATTCAAAATAACAGGATATTAGATGCAGAACATTGTTTAGAAAATTAAAACTATTCACTCAAAATTCCGTTTGGTTTTTTATTGAAGGAAAATTTAGAATTTTTTTTTTTTCTTCAATTTATTTTTTAAAATTTTTCTTTTTTTATCAATTCACTTCTACGTTTCCAAAACAACCTCACGTATTAGAACCTTTTAAAAATCCACATTAACTTTGGTCTTCAAGGACTTGAACGCAGAAGAGGGTTTGAATTTTTTCTTATTTGATTTTTTACTGCAAAATAATTTCAAGAACACGACACAACGAGCACACGAGGAAAAAGCAAATGCAATTTGCACCAAGTTCGCGTTAGAACTGAGTAAAGCTTTATAAACGTCCCTGAAGAACAAAGAAAAACGCAACATATTATTGTGGTGCAACAGAACCGGCAAAGCAAGCGACCAATATACCACCAGTCCATAGGATATATTGGTATAAGGGACAAGGCACAACGACAATGATGATGACGACGACGGCGTATACACAACATTGTTAAGAAATAACAGCGAATAATAATTCAATTTGTTGAAGTGCATAAGAGCAGTTTAAAGGAAGCCACACGAATGCCTGTCGCATGCCTGCACAAAGTGGCTGGCTGAAGTTAGAACAAAAAAACTTGAAAGAAAAAAAATTAAAAAAAACCAAAAACAGGGTTGACATTAAGTGCAGAATCTATATCATGAAATGCTAACTTGTGTGAACTGAATGTGTTATGGAAATATATGTTGAGCTTTACGTTGAAATTTTATAGACGATTTCATAGACATAGCTAGACGGACAACCACAGACAACAACGTTGTCATTATTATGCTGTGTGCCTACAAAGGCCAACAGCAATCAGTTGAAATAGTTTAAAAATCGATCAAAAGAATTCATTGCATGCAAGAATTAAAGATTGTTTAAAAAAGTTTTACGGAAGCATTTGAACATTTTTTTAGTTCAAGGTTGAATGTGAACATTGTGGTTTGTGGTTTTTTTTTCTTTTTTGCTTCAACAAAGATTCACAAGTATTTATTTATTTATTTAACTTATTAATACAATGCGGACTTGGTGCGAAAATGGTATGTAAGAGAAATGGGGGAAGACTACTACTCTAGGAAATCGAATATACGAAGTTCAATGAATGTTGGAAAAGCTGCGCATAGCTAAGAAGATTTACCATTGACGTAGGTGTATTGCGTGTAATAAAGGTTTAGCGTAGCTCAATTATTTACTTATGTAAGATGTATTTAGCTTTCCAGGGTTTTCATCAAAAATTGGGAAAGATTTATTGATTAGGAACAATTTTAAAAATTAAGACTTTAACCCTTTTTTTAATTTCTGTAACATAACCAGGTTTGTATCCTAACCTAACCCAACATAACCTGACTAAAAGCAGCCGGTTAAAATTTTAATAAACAAGGTTATCATATTCCGAAGAGTACGTAGCAATACAGCCGGAATCATTCTCTTCCCTGTAGATCTCCGTCAACCTTTCCAAAGCCGACCTGGTTATTCGAGGGCACGACACTAACTAGTGAGCCTCAAGAAATTTCAATCAAAAGATGGGTTTTTGAGAAGGCAAAAGTGTCTGCATCATCTGAAAAGGTTATAACAACTGTTATATTGGGATATATAAGGTCTTACCCTCATTGACTTTTTTGTGAAAGTCTGAAAATAATCACAAAAGCTTCTTAAATGAGATAACTGGGTCGGTCATGAGCTCATTTGAAAGATATAATCAAGAAAAATATCACATGGCGGCCGTGTCCGAGTGCGTTAAACAGTTCGTGGACCCACGATGCCAATTCGAGACCAGATTCGAATCCCAGCTAATACAGAAAATTGTTCAATTAGTATTCAGAATTAGTTTTTCTGATCGGCCGCCACCGCTCTACAGACATTGGCAAACCACAGAGTGAATAATGTCATGTAAAGTTTTTTGAGAACATGCACATTAGCCGTTCGGAGTCGGCATAAAACGAGTAGGTCCAGTTCTCGGTTGAAATGGGAATTTTTTTTTTTGTGTTTTTTCATTTGCAGAAGAAAAAAGTGCTTTTCAGTGATTTTTCACTACGATAATGTACTGGATCATTCATCACGAATACTGCACCGCATGCACCGTATTCTTTATATTTACCACCTTTTGACATCTTTTTTGTTTCCGAACTTAAAAAATTGGCTCGGAGCAAAGAGATTTGGGAAAATTATATATATTTTGGAGTGTTTGTCAAATCTTACTTTAAAGAATGATGAATAAAATTGGAAAACGTAGGACTAAGTGCTAAATCGTGCTAAAATAAGACAATGTTAAAAATTAATAGGTTTTTGAGAAAGTTGTACTTCTGATTGTGTCAATTCGAGGTAGATAGTATTTTCATTTTGTGTTGCATTTATGCAAAAGTGAGAAAAAAAACAATGTTCACTCTTTAAATGGGTTAGTGACCCCACACACTAATTTTGTAAATAGGCTTAAGAAGACTGCATTCGCCTCTAGTTCCATGAACTATAGAATGTAGAATTATTAAAAAAATGAAACATTATTTATATTTTTTAATTATTTTAATGTATATTATAATATGTAATGAAACAAACATTATGAAAGATTCCATACCTTTCAGCTGGAGTATTCTTATGCAAATTGAAGACCATACATCGTCAATCCGTTTAGACTTTGATTTCCAATGGTCTTAAGAATGGGATTTCCAGAATATCACTTTTGGATTCTGAATGAATTAATACAAATTTATCAGAAATATAACTTCACAATTCTTACTTCTCCAGTGTTGAAGTTTCACTGGAACCTATAATTTTTCCAGACTTGCTCTACTTCGTCCTATCTTTTGCCACATTTGGTTAATTTTTCGAATATTTATACCCCCACGTTTAAAAAACGTAAATGGGGGTATATTAATTTTGTCACTCCGTTTGTAACGCCCATAAGGAGGCGTGGTAGGTATGGAAAAATATATATATTCTTGATCAGCATCACCATCCGAGTCGATTTAGCCATGTCCGTCTGTCCGTCTGTCTGTGATCACGATTACAGCCGCAATGTTCAAGCTATCTTCACGAAATTCTACATTTAAACTTTTATCTAAAAAACTAAGGTCAAGTTCGAAAATGAGCCAAATCGGATGAAAACCACGCCTACCTCCCATACAAAGTGGCTTTAACAACACGGTAAAATCTCTTAGAATTCCACAAACATTAATGTATGGACTTGAAATTTCGAATTTGAGTTTGATATTAAATATACTCTGAGTATGAAATTCGACCAAATCAAATGAAAACCACGCCTACCTCCCATACAAAGTGGCTTTATCAAAAAATAAAAGCGAATATTTTCTGTTAAAACTATAACGAACATTTTTTTACAAATAAACACTTTATTGATTGCTTAAGGCTTTGAATATACTTTGGTTCGGCCGTGGGGGTATTTTTACTTCGGCCCAGTCGGAGATAATTTCTTACTAGTTTTAATTTATATTCCGTTTATTAAAAGAAATTATATGTCCGTTTTTAGGTTATCCAAAGAATATTTTGGACAAACATTTCAAAAATATCGTTCGGCATAGACAATACCTCAAAAGAAATTTGCGTAAACTCTTATTTGTCTGATCACTGATCTATTATGGGGATCGGAAAGTAATATCGTTTTTTTGCATTTAATTCAAACAATTCAAAAACGATGTAATCACCGTCCTTCTTGAGAGATACGAAGACGCTCTCCCCTTGGCAAAGGAGTTGAGGTTCATAGAAATGATGCCTAACATATATATCTTCAGGACGCTAATATCATGCTAATACAATACCCTAACGTCCATCCAATCATCTTCTGGGCGTCACTTTCATGACTCCAGATGCGACCGACGCCATGTCATAGTAGATTTAACATCGGTTACACACCATACTAAAGTGTATATTTAAATTAATAAATATACTGTATGGATAGCAAACAAACGCAATAGTACCAACTTATGGATGATTAGTATGGTCACCATCCATATTTATTGGTGGAAATCGAGAACCGTCTAACATATCTCTGAAAATTTATGGGTATTGCCACCCGGTTGTATTGGTGCAACTCCACGCCGATCAAACAGATCTGTTCGCGACATTGAACTACCACAGCCAGCACGATACTCGCCGAAGGGCCCTGCGATAGTTTTCTGGGCTAAAGGATTTACCTCGACACGCACTCACACACACCTACACATTATCACATATCGTTCTTGACTGCGATGACAGATTCACCACTAGTGGACATGCTACAGCGTAGCTCATTTCGCACCTGACCGTATGTGACACATAGGACACCACTATTAACAGCTTTTCAACTCAGGTACTCCGAGATTTCTAAAATAAAACTTTTCACCTCGGGGTAACCAACTCAGACACCTATTTAACCATCAGTTAAAACATCGATTTTACCAGCCTTTATAAGACTATTCATCCATATGTGTTTTAAATGCGCATTGGAATGTGTTCGCACGTCTGCCGAGGTAAAGACTATCCCCATGCTAACAAATTTTAGTAATCATTGCTATTCCTTCGTAGGCATACGCTACCGTTGATCAAGTCAACGGTCCACCTACTTCCCAGATTGGACCGCCAACTCCAGGATCTGGGTAGTCCCTTCTAATAAAGCATTATAGCTTTTTTTTCGAGCCAAGGATACGTAATTTTTTTAACCGAAAAATCAAAGAAACAGTTATCGAATTTATTATACTTAATATCAAATTCGTTATAAAATGCACTACATCTATTCCCAGTTCACCACATCATCAATTCTACGAAGGTTGCCTTTTAAATCTTGCGCCTAACAATGAAAAAACCAGGGACCGAAAATAACTGTTATTTTCGAAATTTCGATTCAAAAAGTCAAGCGGAAGAAATGTGTCTTTTCGATATTTGAATATAGTATAGCGATGCTTGTTAACTAAGGAATAATAATCTTAAAAGATTTTTATTTATTTGACTTTTTTAAAAAAAGTCAAAAAATAATAGTTATTTTTGACCGATTTTTTTTTTGGTCAAAAATAAAAGTTGAAATTTGACTTTTATTTTTTCGGTCAAAAATAACAGTTAAAATTTGACTTTTATTTTTTCGGTCAAAAATAACAGTTAAAATTTGACTTAGATTTTTTCAGTCAAAAATAAAAGTCAAAAAATGACTTACTTTTTCGGTCAAAAATAAGAGTTAAAATTTGACTTTTATTTTTTTGATCAAAAATATAAGTTAAAATTTGACTTTTATTTTTTCGGTCAAAAATAAAAGTTAAAATGTGACTTATATTTTTCCGGTCGAAAATATAAGTTAAAATTTTACTTTTATTTTTTCGGTTAAAAGGTGAAAAAATATAACAAAAGTATAAATTCTATTCACTCTACTCTTATCTGCTTTTGTTTGGCTTATCACTGCACCTTGCGTTCCCTGTCATTGTTGTGAACTGAAATGATCATCAGAGAACATCACAGAACTGAAATGAGTAACGGACTGAAATCGGATACTCAAATCATACCCGAGTTACTTGTTGTTCTATACCCTATCCTTGCTCAATGAAATATGTAAAATACTTATACAGGGTGGGCCAAATATATACTTTTATATACTATTTATAACTAATAACTATAAACAAGGACGCCGAAAATTTTTTCCACATCGAGTTTTCGTCTTCAAGTGAAGAAAAGGAACTTTCATCGTTTTGTTGAGAAAGTTGTGTTGCACAGTATAATAATTAAATATTAATAAAAATCATTTTCAAATAAGCGAAAAATCGCGAAAATCCAAAAAGAGCACGACAAATAAATTTAGGCTGCAAAACAACGTAAGCAAGTAATTAATATAAGATGTCACTGTCAAATTGTGTACCTTTATTTTTAATAGAAAAAAATAAAACAAAAAATAAAACTTAAAACTAAAAATAAAAGTCAAATTTTAACTTATATTTTTGACAAAAAAAACAAAAGTCAAATTTTAACTTATATTTCTGACCGGATAAATAAAAGTCATATTTTAACTTTTATTTTTGACCGAAAAAATAAAAGTCATATTTTAACTTTTATTTTTGACCAAAAAAATAAAAGTCAAATTTTAACTGTTATTTTGGACCGAAAAAATAAAAGTCATATTTTAACTTTTATTTTTGACCGAAAAAATATAAGTCAAATTTTAACTGTTATTTGTGACCGAAAAAATATAAGTCAAATTTTAACTGTTATTTGTGACCGAAAAAATAAAAGTCAAATTTAAACTGTTATTTTTGATCGGAAAAATAAAAGTCATATTTTAACTTTTATTTTTGACCGAAAAATTATAAGTCAAATTTTAACTGTTATTTATTGACTTTTTTTAAAAAAGTCATAACAGTTACGGTCCCTGGAAAAAACAGTGATTAATGAGTGAAAATGCTTTTTTAGTTTTTCAAAGTATTCTCCAAGATGATGATATCAATACACTTTTACATTCGTTTGAACCAATTTTCAAAACAGTTTTTAAACTCTGAAGTTGGTACCTCCAAAACCAGGTTTTTAAATAATTTCTTTGAAAATTCGGTTTCCGAAAAAAATTTAGAAACATGTTTTTATTAATTTTGGTCAGTTGCAGAATGAGTGGCTCTTCAGAAACTCCCCTCAAAAACTTAGACTATAGAACAACTAGTAAATCATACGAAATGAGAAATCTTGGCAATTAAGTCTTAATTCATTACCGTACCAGAAATAAAGCTGCTATTACAACTGCAACTTTTAAAATTAATTAAAAAATCAACAAAGCCCAAAACGTAAAACAAAAGAGCGAAAATAATTTTTTAATCAATACAAAGAAAATGACTATAACGTGAATGCAAGCAAATAAAAAGCAACATGAAAGCCTTAAAGCAACAAAAAATGTGCAACAAAAGGTATAAAAAAGTGCCTGCGGGCAGTCTACCCAAAGAGAAAATTCAAAAACGTAAATAAGTGAGTATAACCACGCATAGAAAAGAAATTTTTCTTTTAACGTTATGACTAGAATAAAAAAAAAGTTTGAATGAAGTAGTTATGATAATAATGACGCATATAATGACACGACATAGATACTTTGACATACCTATGATATTTCATAGCATTCGTTTCATTCTCGAAAACATGACAAAGCGTAATGAGCCTTGCTTAATTTTTCTAATGGTAAACTTCAATTAATAGCTGGTAAGTGGTAAATATTGATTTTTTTTTTGTTTCTTTCTGAGGTGTTGACTTTTTTGTGGTCTTAATGACGGGCATGTCCCAAAGGTGCGTGCAACATGACAAAAGATAAGAAATAGAGACATGAATGCAGTGTCAATGCGTCTCAAGCTTGTTTAATATTTATACAAGTTTGTAAATAAAGGAAATTTGAAGAGAATTTAAAGACGAGCCAGTTAAAAGCGCTTAAATTATTTCTATTTTAGTATTTATAGATGATAAGATATAGACTATAGAAATATTTTAAGGCTCTTAGATTAACCTTCGAGCGTCAGCAGAATATTTAAGTATCATTTGTTCAAAGGTGATAACAGGCAGGTGTGTAAACCCACTGAACCAAAAGTACGGATTTTGCGAAAGATTAGGGTTTTGCGAACTTTTTCAGGTCGATCATTTTTTTTATAAGATTTTCATACTTAAAAAACAAATTTATTTTTGAATTAAAAACTAAACATCTCGTTTATCAAAAAGCGAGCTTAGAAATAAATCATAAATAATAATTTCTTTTACATACATTAGTTTGTAACTGAATTACATAAGATTCGTTTTTTATTCAAAAATATTTTTGGAAATAAATCATGAAGCGCCCTTGTTTTACAGAGGATACGAGTTCAATCCCCAGAAAATTAATATTTTTTTTTTACAGATATATAGCTTTATAACATACATATCCAAAACGGCTATTGTTCAACCTAACCTAATCTACTTACGAATAATTAACTTAAGAAATTTCCGTTATATTGATCCCAAAATCAGGAACACATCCCCAAAACAATGAAAAGTCGCAATAAAATTTATTTTAAAATAGGAATGTCAAACTCAAAAATGAGCCAATAGGATAAAAGTCACGCCTACCTTCTATACAAAGTGATTATATCAAAATGATAATATCTCTAAAAAGTCCACAAAATTAATCTAAAAGATTTTTTTGATACCAAATAAGAAATCTTATTTTTAATTTTGTCAAAATCGAATAAAAACTCCGTTTTCTTCCCATAGAAAGTGACGTCATCAAAATGGTAAAAATTCTAAATCCCCACAAGAGTTAATCTAAAACCTTTATATATTTTGCATTTAAGCTTTGGTTACAAATGCGCACTTTTAGTTTGGAATTTGCAAAAATCGTTTAAAACTTCGCCTACTTCCAATACAAAGTGACGTCATCAAAATAACAAAAACTTCCTAAGTTCCACAAAAATAATTATGTTGACTTGATGTTTCACACATAAGCTTTGATACCTTAAACTTTTAATGAGGTTAAATTTGGATGAACTGAATTAAAACCACGGCTGTTGAAATGTTATGACCACATTGAGTTCGCGAAGTCAGCGCAGCATTCTCCAGGTTAGCGAAAGAGTCGAGTCGAATGGGTCTTGTGGTGAACGCAGATAAGACGAAATACCTGGTGTCAACAAATAAACAGTCCCAGCGTCTTGGAAACCACGTCACTGTTCACAACATCTCCTTCGAGGTTGTTAAGGACTTCGTCTACCTGGGATCCAGCGTAAACTCTTTCAACGATGTCAGTATTGAGATAAAGCGAAGGATAACTCTTGCCAACAGGTGTTACTTTGGGCTGAGTAGGCAATTGAGAAGCAGAGCCCTCTCTCGACGAACAAAACTCACGCTCTATAAGTCACTAATCATGCCCGTCCTATTATACGCAGCACAAACTTGGACGTTGAGCAGTTCTGATGAAAAGACTTTGGGAGCCTTCGAGAGAAAGATCCTTCGTAAGATCTTCGGTCCAATCTGCGTCAATGGCGAGTACCGAATTCGATGGAACTACGAGCTGTATGAGCTGTACGCTGACATCGACATAGTTAAGCGTATTAAAATCGAGCGGCTCCGCTGGCAAGGTCATGTTGAGCGAATGGAAAACGACGCTCCAGCGAAAAAAATATTCGATTCGGTGCCCGGTGGTGGTCAACGCAGAAGAGGACGCCCACATCTTCGTTGGAAGGATCAGGTGTTGGATAACCTGACTACACTTGGTGTTTCCAACTGGCGCCAGCAAGCGCAGAACAGAAATGGCTGGCGCAATTTCTTATACGAGGCCAAAACCGACTTACGGTTGTAAGCGCCAGATAAGTAAGTAAGTACATTGAGTTCATAAAAACAATAAGACCTTCCAATTTCAGACATTATATATTCAAGGCCAAGATGGTTTATTCTTTTTTAGTTTATTTGTAAAAATAATTATTTTTAAAGCTGCTATAGCCAATTTCTGGTAGTTACTCTAAAAAAAAGGGATTTGCGGATTTGAAAAAGGCGTTTTCAAAATAACTAACATTCTTATAATAAATGTACTTACTTATAGGGTATTTGACGTGGAAAGGACGCTCGAAATGTTATCCTTTCGATTTGGTTAACATTTGAACATGTTATAATTCTATAAGACCCCAACTTGTGTGCAAAATTGATTCTGTCCGAAATGCAATGCCCCATATGTTTCTTTGCTACTTAAATTAATAATTGAAATGCCTTAATACGAGTATCTTTATCCATTTTCTACCACTGTTCGATTTTTCAAACACTCAACAGCTTAGATAGCAAAAAATTTTTTTCCCGTGGTAGAAAATAGGTTAAGAAAACTGTTGATTATTCTATTAGAAAGTTTATTAAACAAAAATATGTTTCAAAAAGAGTTAAGTGTATATCCACACAGACGTTGGTGACAACGTCAAGTTTTTGTTTTTAGTCTTGATTTTGCTTTTCTTTAACTTTTGCTTTTGCTTTTGTGTTACATTAATATGTACATAAGCGCCAAATCCATGATTTTACGTTATATTAAGCAGTTTCCAGAGAGAACTCACGATGCTTTATTTTTTATTTTGATCATGTAACCGAAGATGTCACTTTAATTGTCGTTCCATAATATTTACCGTAGCACTATAAGTCACGAAGTTATAATTGCATGCAACGTTTTTTCATTATAGTTGCATTTTCACTGCAT
Source organism: Pherbina coryleti (assembly GCA_943735915.1). Taxonomy (NCBI): domain Eukaryota; kingdom Metazoa; phylum Arthropoda; class Insecta; order Diptera; family Sciomyzidae; genus Pherbina; species Pherbina coryleti. Next base: position 91,733,860 of record OX030952.1, read on the forward strand.
TTGGCGGTTCCAGGCTGTGGTGTCATGGCTCCAATAATTTTTTTTAAATTTTCGTTATGAAGTCAAAAAACTAGTCTTTGCTGTCGTATAATAAAATTTACCGTACAACCTTAACTGACTGAGCGATAATTCCATGCAACAATTTTATATTTTTGTTGCATAAGCTGTTGCGTCCGAGACCTGATTTTCTTTTTTATTCTTTTGTCGTAAGGTCAAGTACAAATCCTTCATTTTCGTTTTATCACATTTACCATAAGGCATATACTAAGGGAGTAAAAATTCCATGCAAAGCCGTTGCATTTTCCATTTTGCGGTGATTCCCTCCGCGGACTCATGACGTCATGCATTTTTTGTCTATTTTTGTCATGACGACTAAGAATCAGCCTTTAGTAGCCCATAATAATTTGAACCATAGCAAATTTCATTAGCGAGTAACAAATTCCATGCAACAAATTTGCATTTACGTTGCTTTAACCACTCTCTTCGCGTCCGGTTGAAGTTTTTAATTTTATATTTTTTTGTTTTTTGTTTTTATTTTTGTCATAAGGTGAAAGAATCAACATTTACTGTCGTACAGTTTTGCCTCTCACCATTTACCCCTAGATTGGATTTCAAATCCCCCTAAAATTCCCCTAAATTTTTTTTCGAAAAACATACTTAGTTACAACTTCAGCTTTAAGAGGCAGCTGAAGAGTAGCGCAACTGCAATGCAAATTGCTAATGTGTTGCTATGTATTTAAAGGGCTGAGCTGTTGGACGTCTTCAACAAGCTCAGGAAGTTGCTTTGTAGCTTTCAATTGTCCAAGCTGAAATTGGCCTTAAAATTTAGTTTTACCTTTGAAAGCAGGCTCTGTCTCCCATTTGTTTGTATATTTTTGGGCATACCTTTTCTTTTCGTCAGTTTTCTCCATACTTGCTTTGTTTTTAATATTTACCCAGAGTTGCAAGTTAAGCGCGAAGCTAGTTTGAAGTGAAGTGGGAAATGATTGGTAATTTATTTGAAGTGTTGCCAATTCAGCTGTTTTTATAAAGTGTTGCTGAAATCGCTTTTTACACAATATGGAGGAAAAAGTATTTTTCCTAAATTTTTTGCAAAGTTTTAAGGAAATGTTATAAGTCTTTATTTCCAAAGGTACATTTTCTAAATACAGTACACTCTCACAAATTAGAACTCTCGCAAATTCGAACTTTCCCGAAATTAGAACCTGCCATTTCAATATTGAACGCTCTGAAATCAGAACCTGGTTCTAATTTCTGGACGTTTCTTTATTTATTAAATTCAAAAGTGATCTTTGCTCATTGATATAAATATAAATAGGAGAATTATATGAAATTTATGTTAAAAAAAACGTTAAATACTAATAAATAAATTGTTTTGTGTTACATAAATTTTTTTAATCATTTTCATTATTTTCTTTTACATTTCTGTGAAAAAAAGTCAAGATATTAGAACATTTCAGAAATTAGAACCACGCGTGGAACAAAGTGGTTCTAATTTGTGAGAGTCTACTGTACCCCTAAAAAAACCCCTAGAAAATTTGAAGTCACCCTAAAAAAACCCTTAAAGATTTATTACCCCTAAAATTCCTCAAACCAGTTAAAAAATCCCTAAATCTAGAGGGAATTCCCCTAATCTGGCAACACTGCTGTCGTAGCAAAACTTTTATCGTAACACCTTTACTCAGCGAGTAACAATTCCATGCAACGCCTTATCAACTTTTTTCGAAACCTGTGCGGTAAGACGTAACATTGTCACCTCAAAAAGGATCGTATTTAAAGTTTTTCTATGTGGCGGCAGTGGACGCATACGTTAGTTCTATAGCGAAAGAGTGTTTATATGTAAATTTTACGAACCAGGAGATGCCGAATTGAAATCAATTTTTCTGATGGTAATCATCTTTTAGTAAACAATGGCGAACCTCAGAGAATAAATAATGTGATGCAAAGCTTATAGAGAATATTATCATTAGCCGTTTAGAGTCTGCATTAATCTTGTTGACCCCGTTTTCGAACATTTGAAAGCAAACATTCAATGCATCACAAAAAACCTGGTTAGTTCTTTCACGAGCTAAACTGGCCAATTGGTTTTTTTATATTGAAGATTCTTTAGTTACAAAAAATCACATTTTTTTAATCTTTAGTGAACTCATTACGAATAAGTTTAATTTTTGAGAAATTAACTCATCTTTTACGAGTACCGACAAGGTATTTTCTATCCGAATCAGTTTGGTTCACTGGGACCTTTCATTGACAAACAATGACTGAAAAAATCCAAAGAGCTTTTTTTTTCATAAAAATATGACTTTGCAATTAAGTGGTTGAGAACATGTTATAACTTTTGAAGCAACAAATAATCAAAATTATATTTACTGTATGAAGCAATTATAAGAAACTAAAGAACAGAAGATATGAGAAAGAAGACATTCCATTAAAGAGAAATCAAAAATTTCTCCGAGAAATAGAATAAAAATTCCAAACATATTTGAATTATTATTTAAATGAATGAAATTAATGACGGTATAAAATTCAAAATAGAATAAAAAAAAAAGTGGAACAAAAATGCATAAAATCAGTTTCTTCTTTAAAAAAAAAAAACCAAAAAACAAAGATCTATTAAGTATTTATATAAACACTAAATGTGAAAAATCTGACGCAAAAGAACAAACGACTAAAAGAGAGACATAGAAAAACAAAGTAAACAAATATTAAACGCAAACAACAACAACAAAAAATACAAATAAACAAATACATTCAATGAATTATTCAGTGAAACAAATAAAACCATTTCTTTTGCCTTGTTCGGACAATGCAAATGCTAATTGAAAGCATCTGCAAATATGAAGCGAGATAAATTAATTTAAAATTAATGTTTTTTTTTAAGAATCGCAAAAAAAACTTGTTTTACTTTATCCATTAAGCTTTATTATTCCAGTTACTTTGCCCCCAAATTTTTATAATGCTTAAATATTTCGGCCCAAGTGCAACAACACGACGGACTTTACGTTGGAAGCAGTTGTTAAATTATTGCCGCCATCTTGCCTTGAGACACAATTTGGTCAATGCTCTTGAAATGCTTAAATATATGACGAACCGACTGGCTGACTGACTGACAGCATGAAAGCAGAATAACCGAATGACGCGCAACAAATAATCAGCCGTCATAATCAGTGATAACAACATGATAACAAAGCGTAAAAATACTTGATAAAAATATGTTTGCTCTAAATCATGCGCTCTGTGGCGATTAATGAATCACTTCAAAATCCAGCCGAAGAGGCAAAAGCAGTTATATATGAAAACTAAAATTTTGCTCATAGAAAATGGTCAGTAGCTACTCAAAATATTGTTCAACTGAGAAAAAATTCGGCAAGAAAAATTTCGGCTAGAAACGTTCCAAAACGCTGCTCAAAAGGTTTAGCCAGCTTGTTCTCGCTTGATTGGTTACACAAACAAATATAAGTTGGAAAAAAATAACTTCGTAAAGTATATTTAAGTTAATGCAAAAGCACTTAGACATGAAAATAAGCCGGGCGAAAATGGAGCCAAGGGAAAGTTGAGAAGTGGTATTCATCGGTTATAGGTATTTCACATATAAGTAAGATAGGTAAGATATTCCAACAATGTTAAATGCGATTTACTGACAAACAAACTGAAGTTGTAAAAAAATTGAAGCATAGCAGGAAAGAAATTATAACTTTTACACAACAACAAGTATATGGCGTATATGGTAACAAGTTTTGGTAGGGAGGAGGAGGAAGGATTAAAATGAACTTTTGTTTTAATTTTTCTTTTCATAGTTTTTTGTTTGAACCTAATGGATCTTATCAGCCAAATTCATATAAAGTAACCCCCTAAAACCAAGTTTTGTGCCACATTTTATCATCAACTCTGAATAAGTACGAAATTAACCCTTTAACACATTTTAAGTTTTGACTTTTTTCTGGCATTTAAGTTGAACTTTCAGCTTTGGTGTATTCAGAGACTTATAGTAGAATTTTACCATAAATATTTTTGTGGAACATTTTAACCCATAATATCCTTGTTATATGGGTCTTTTTTGCCTTTTATCACAAAAAGGTCAAAAAAGACCCATAAAACAAGGATATAATGGAGTAAAATGTTTCACAAAAATATTTCTCGTAGTATTTTACATAAATCCTCAGAACACATCCTATACCCAAAATGTAAGGATAACATGATTTCCTATGTCGATTCATTATAAGAATGTTCAAAAAGGGGGAAAATTAAATCTCCCCTAAAATAAGACTCAGACGTAAACTTTCAAAACGCCGATATACGTTTATTGTTTTTTTGTCCCCTCTACCAGAATCCATTGTCGGAACCTTGTTATTTTGGAAAAAATTTTGTTGTTCAGTCTTATTAGAAATAGTCATGAGTTATAAGAAAATTTTAACAGAAAATTTAGAAAGAGAAACAAGTATTCAAACAATAATTGAATTTTGAAATTAGGGGCTCTATGAAATAAAGCCCCATGAAATAAGAACTGCGTGCAGTTAAATTCGTAAATCCGACAATAACTTAGCAAAGACACAAACCAATATTTGTTCTCTGTACAAAGTTGAATTCGTACTTTTTTGCAAAGTACGAATTTAATTTTGGGTATGAATTTAACTAACGACACTACGAATTTAACTTTATTTGTAAGGTTTTTAAAGTCGAAAAGTTTATGAAACATTTTAAAAAATATTAAATTTAAAAAAGTGCATAGAAATTATTTCAAAAGCAAGTTTCGGAAATTCATCACCAGAATTTCTTGAAATGTAGTGAAGTGTTGTAGGAACATTGTAGCGATTTTGAATGAATAAATTCTAATATCCGAAATAGAAACCTAGAATGTGATGCATACCACTGGACAGGTAATTTATTTACCTTTCCAACGATATATCATTCATATGTGCACACTCAAGATTTTGGCCAAAGGAAATTTTTGAAAAAGTATTGAAATGTAGGCAAATGGTACAACTTCGAATGAAAAAATTCTAATGTCGGAAATACAAACCTAGAATGTGATGCTTACCACTGGACAGGTAATTGATGCACCAAAGTTAAATTCGTACTTTGCATAGAAGTACTTTTAAATTTAACTTCGCTATGTCGTTGGTAAACTTTTTGCAAAGTACGAATTTAACTTTGTACAGAGAAGAAATATTGGTTTGTGTCTTTGCTAAGTTATCGTCGGATTACGAATTTAACTTCACGCAGTTGGAAATAAGGCCGCAGGAAATAGGGCCACTCGAATAGGTTCCTCTACAAATTTCTGCAATAAGGGCAGCCATTTGGAAATGGCTTCTGCTTTCATTTCTAAATTACATTCGTTACATATTTTTAAATGTTTGCAAGGTAGAAAATTATATTTGCACATTTTTTTGGTGCACACAACACAAACGTAGTCATTGAAAATAGTCAAATGTATCTTTGCTTCTAAGGTTTTTTCATCATCAGCATTCTAATCCTCTACTTCGAAGAAGTCATCTTGAGTGACCATATCAACACATATTTCGTTCGTTTTTAAGACTTCCCCAGCAGGAAATGTGGCCACTGGTATTTATCTTTGGTGCAATATATGAGTGGCTCTTCAATTTTGGAATCTTCTTCATCTTTATGATTTTTTCTATTTTAAACCAAAATTTCAAATATTTAATATCTACTTAGAAAAATCAAACTGCTTTGAAAAATCGTTATAAATTAGGTACACAAATATAATATAGCTTTCATTTTTCGTAATATCGTCCCAATATTTCATGTTATGTCTCGACTGCAGAAGCAGTTCTGATATTATTGTGATATTTCTTACGAATACGTTTGTGATATTATTTCATAAATTAACTTTTGGGATCTTATATCCTTTTGGTTTGGGAATAATAAACTAAGTCCAAATTTAAGAAAATTAAATAAATCCTAAAAATAAGAAATTAAATCCAACCCGCGTTGTTGTTTTATATAAAAATGCATGCCTCCTTACTTCGTTTTTATTTTGGGTCCTTATTGAGCCCAATTTTAGATGTCCAATTTTTGAAAACTTTAACACCTGATGACACTAGTCCAAATTGTTTAGTAAGACATTTTGTCACCTAAAGTTGTCACTAATACACATTTTAAGTTATCAGTACTTATGCGAGAAATTAACATGATCCTAATGATCGCAGATACTGCGATTTCTGAGGACACCAATAACCCACTCTATTTTTCTTTTAAATTTTGCAATGTTCAGTGTGAGAAATACTGTTGTATTTATTTAAATTGAAAGACGATTTATTTATTGAAGGTTGGTTTTTTATTTATGTAAGAGTTTTCTCCTTAATGGAAAAGAATTGACTGTAGAGACAATTCATTTTCATTTCATTGCAATTTTGTTTAAGCCTTATTTTATAGAGACCAATAAATTAAACATATTACTCGAATATAATTGCAGGGAAACAAAAAGTTTTCAGCTCCAATTACATTCTTTATGGGCATTTATTCTAACACGTGGGAGTATGTTCGCTTTCACTCAAGCTCGTCTTACTGTTTACTAAATCTTTAGGTAAAAGGGATCGGTTTGAAGTATAGGGAACAAGTATCCTGCGTTCTCATATTTCAAATAGTATTTTATTTGCATTGAAAACTCAAACAACAAATGATCCAAGACACAATTTAATCTTTTCTTAACTCCTAATAAGATGTGCTCATTTTAGTTGGTCTTCTCTCCAACAGATGACGCTGGCAAACTTATTGGCGGCACTTTCCATCGAAATCTATCAAATTTGTAAATCAACCGGCTCTATGAAATAAGAGCCCAGGAAATAAGGCCCAAAACTTAAAATGAAATAATTCCCAAGCATTTCTAACAGAATAATGAAATAAAGGATTGCAGTGGCGCCGGAAGAGGGGGTTTGAAGATTTGATATAAGCGACCTCAGCACCCAACTTAAGTTGCTGAAGAATTTACATGATACTCCATTTTCAATTTCTCACAAAATTTTTGATGATCAATTCAAGCACTTCCGATTCAGTAAAATTTATTGTTTTTATAGTTACAATTCCGGCATCTGCAGCTTCTTCTAAGCAATCTTTAAGCGCTCTATGGCGAATTAAAACATACCTTCGATGAATTTTGACAGGGTATGGGAACACGTTAACTGCCATGAGGCACACGCGGTGTGCCTCAATAAAATGTTCACATAGGCTCTGAGGCACAGCGTATGTGCCTCAGTATTTGATTACACATTATAGTTCATGGTTTAAAATTAGTACCTCGAAATGCAAATCTGTAAACGTAGTTCAATTCCGCTTGGTCTGGCATACCTAAACCTATCTTTAGTGTACATTTTTATACCCCCACGATTAAAAAAAAAAACCCTATACTGGATGTTTAATTTTAAAAACTTTAATTTTGTCACTCCGTTTGTAACGCCCATAAGGAAGCGTGGTAGGTATAGAAAAGTGTATATATTCTTGATCAGCATCATCACCCGAGACGATTTAGCCATGTCCATCTGTCCATCATCCACAGCAAACATACAGTAAACGTATACATTAGGCCGTGAGGTACATATGTTGTGCCTCAATAAAATATTTCAAAATTTCACAGATATATAAAAAAAAAAACATTTTCTGATATTTTGTTCGGATTTTCTGATACCAAAATACACTAGATCTGTAAAAAAAAATGGCCCGGAGGACCCGATATTTTTTTTGTATGGTGGTAGTTAAAGTGTTAAAACTTCTGTGTTTGTCTTTGATTTGTTGTTGCGTTGTGTGTTGCTACATAAGGCTTTGCTCTCATCGCTCCCAGAGCGCTCTCTGCCTATAGCTGATTATGACTCAAGAACGTCTAACGCACACGGCACTTCTTCACATTCATAACAAAGCAACTATGGAATTGAATTTTTTTCGGATGTACTAAAAGAAATTGTTCTCGAAAGGATAGCAAGACAAATTTTGGAATTTTTTAGTTGCAATAACTCTACTTTACTTTTCAGACCTGTATTCTATTGTGTGCAGGGTCTTTCACGAACAAAAGTTTTCATTTCAGAACACATAAAGATGCTTTTAACATCTATTTAAAGCTAACCAGTCTTGCCTTGTAACTAATAATTTTTAACCCTACAATAGTCTGTCCTAAATTTTACATGAAAATTATATACATGTGTAATCCACACGACTGCTGCAGGATTAAGTAAAGTATAACTTCATTTATGAACTTAAAATGTATTTTTACTAATTTTTTAGTTTGTTTTCTTAGCTTTATTTTATTTTTTAGGCTTAATTTAAACGAAATAAAAAATATTTGAATAATAAATATTTAAATAAAACGGCAAAACTTTTTACTGAAGTGTTTTGCCTTCCCAAATGAAAATAGCTTTCGGCGCGCCTGAATGATTGCGGTATTTTTTCGTATATTGTAGCTTTATTTCATTTCGAAAAATAAGAATTTATTTCATTATGAAATGCCCCAAAATTTCAAAAGAAATCAAAACCTTTCATTATTATTGTGATCTTATTCAATTCTTGATATAATTCCTATACAATTTTTTAACCTTTTTTATATTTTTTTTTTTTTGTTTTATTTCATCCCGTTGGGTTTTATTTCGTGGGACTTTATTACACTACGAGAAAATATTCCTTACTTCATTTTTAATTGGAACCTATTTTCTGGAACCTTATTTCATAGAGCCTGTTAGTTTTGTTTTCAAGGTAAAATATTGCTGTAGATAGCAAAAAAGCTTGTCACTAGAAGGATTTCTCACTGTTTACGCTTGTAAGTCCCTTATTTTCCCTCCCTTTTTCTTTGAAAATGCCAATTATACAGATAATATGGATAAGGCACCCGATGATAATTCCTCATGAAATGTTGCCGATTGAAAAAATAACGTGATTTGAACATGAACACCACCACTGACTGATATTGGTAATGCGGATATTGAATAAAGACTATTTCTCTTCGCAAAGCAAAGGGCTGTCTCTGCTCTTGCAGGTTATATTGCAAAAATATCAGTTCAACTTGATCGAAAGGATATTCCCACTCAAGAGACCACGATCGGACTGTTAGGCACTGTGTAGTTCACCGGTGACCTCAAGCCAAACTACTTTTGATTCATTTGTTCGCCGTAGGCCACGGTATCTAAACATTTTGTAAGAGGAAGAGTAACCTGAATGCCACTGCAGACCATTTTTTCGAATGGTTTGCATGTATCTTAAGAATATTTAAATTTAATCAGGTGAGGACAAAAATTTAGAAAAATTTGTTAGTATTTTATGCCAAATTATTCTAAAAACTAAAAACTTAAAATGATAATCCAACATAAAATATCTATATTTGTTATAAATATTAACTCATCGATTTTCATTAAGAAGTTTTCTAATTTTCACGGTGGCACTTAACGTGTTAGGAATATTTCCGATAAGATTCTGAAGAAAAATCATCAATAGATTTTGAAATCTTTTAATATTAATACAATTTTGTTCTTAATTAACCAACAGAATACAAAAAATACAAAAATTTAACTTCGGCATCTATCAAGACTAAGAAGTTAGCTGTAGTAGTTATACATATTTACTGTTGTTTATCAGATAAATACTTAAGAGAATATATTATATTAGACCACATTTTGTTACTTGACTAAAAAATTTCAAAAATAAAAAACAACAAAAGCGCAAATCTGAAAAACTTAATGATTTCAACTAGTAGAGCTTTACAATCTTTCTAGAAAGCCATAAAAATAAAAAATTAAAAACAACAAAAGGCTAACATATGATGAGAATGATGAATAAGCAAGGAAAAATAAGCAAACAGGTAAAAAAAAAGCAAGACAAACATAAACAGCAGTATGAAAGAGGCTACAAATCAAACGCTTCGTATTGCAAAGAAAATAAGCGGAGGGACGACATAGAAAAGAAAAGAAGTTTGCGCATTTTGGCCAATATATCTCTGCCTATAGGCAGTAAAAATCTCAAACACAAGGTGCAAGTAAATTAGAGGTCGACTCATCAGTTTTTCTATTTAATAAACAACTTTTTATGGTTTAGCAGCAGCATAATCAAAAAATACTGACGACAACGCTGCTGATAACACAAGCAAGCAACTTTAAAGGCAGCCGGAAGCAACGGAGTGGATGAGCAGAACAATAACAAGTAAAATAATAGCGTTGAAATGTGGGTGGATAGGGGGCAGTGAAAGGCGTTAAACAAATGAACTTAACAAACAGGTTGTCAATTGCTTTTTTTCAATTTTTCAAACAACTTGTAAATGTGCTCACCTGAGCGAATACAAACTTGTGACTTTCTTATAATAAAAATTTTTATTTTAAGGTGTGGATGAGCTCACTAGTAGAATGATAACAACAAGCTCCTCAAAACTGGCTGCTGCACTCAATGCCGGGTAGGTTGGGGTCGGGTCAGGTCAACTATGCTAGGTAAGCGAACGTTTTTAGCTTCCGGTGTTGTTCTGGCTGCCTCAGCACTGTTAAAACTGCTTTTTATTTATTAGTTAAATCTACAACTTCCTTTTTTTTCTAGCGGAGATGACTTTCTTCTAGTTCGTTGTTTTTTTATTCTTTTGTGTTTACTTTTTGTTGGTTTTATTTCTTTTTTCTTAAATTTCGTTTTCTTCAAATTGATGACAAAGCAATTCCACTCAACTAGCTAGCATTGGTTGCTTACTAGTTTTTCTGCAGCGTTTATCTTTACTTTTCACTTCTTTTTACTGATTTTTTACTATTTTTGCTTTGTTTGAATTTTCTATTGGCTGACTTTTCTTTAGTTAAATAGAATTGATCGCAATGCAGTAGTTAAGTGGAGCACCTTAATTTGCTGTCCACACGAAAGAAGCGACAACGACGACGAAGACAACGACGTTAGTCAGTGAAAAGTCTCGAGCCTATCGAGTAATTATATTTTACTTTTTTACATATGCCACTTATTATCTTAAACTTTTAGTTTCTGTGCAGTTTCTTACTTTGAATCAGTTTTTTTTTTTTGGATTTTTAACACGAAATGCAGCAGCAAAAATAATTTTAAAATATTTTATTCACTCTTTTCGTGACATTTACAGAAAAAAAATCTCGAAAAAAATTACGCACAGCGAACGACTTGTGGGAACGAAACAACTTTTGACGAATGAATGAAAAAACTCACGCAATGAACTGCAGTCAACAAAAGTCAAAATCCTAAACGTCAACTTGTTTCCCTGTCGTTAGAGCGAAACCACTACATAATTAATAATAACAAAAATTACTTGGCTTTTTCTGGCAATGCATATGATGGAAACAAATTGGATAAGGAACAAAATGAATCATTTTGAACAGAGATGTTATAAAAAGGAAAGTAGGCATTATATTGTACATATGCAGGAACGTTGCTTTATGTAGGATCAAAGAAGACGAGTTACGACTTGTGCAACGACAAAATTTTTTATGTTTGTAAGCTGCTGTTCGCTTTTTCGAACTTGCTTTTTCCACCTGCGTTCATGCTGGCCATAATTCAGCATTACCTTTAATTTTCACATTTTTGTTTCGAAGATTGATCTCTGATACATGCATGAGATTGGCTGCATCCAGCAAGTGTACCTGTTAAGCTCAACATGTTGAGTATATGCATGTTATAATAATATATACAAGGAAGCATTGACAACTGCTTATTTTCTCTTCTACAAGAAAACATCTCCTGTCAAAAACAACTGTTTATACAAATACATCTGCAGCTGCTGAAGTTGTTATTTTTTCATTTCTACGTTTTCAAAATTGTTTGTATTTTCAATGGCCGATTGTGTTTGCTCTTTTTTTGAGTATATTTTTTGACAGGAGATGGTTTCCGAAGCAACTGTCAATGCTACCTTGTATTATACGATGGAGTAAATGTATCAGAAAAATAAAAAGATAATAAAGGCAGTTTAACAGGCACACACTCAACAGTTGCACAACAGTTGTACCATGATACAATTATACAAAGAAGGAGTGACAGTTTTCCCGTCTTGCACAAACTGTCAAAAAAATTAGAAAACGAAAAAAGTAGAAAAGAAAATAGAAAGTAAAATATACAGGCAAATGACAGACGGCGCAAAACACTCGTGAGAAAATAACCTACCTTGTATGAATCAGAGATGGGGGTAGTGCACTAAATTTTCAGCTTCAGCTGACATGTACTGATACTGTAAAATTATTCACTACTTCTTTGTGGTGTTGACTGATGAATTCAAAAATATAAGCCTCACACACATTAGTGATAGTGAAAAATTTTTCACTAAAATTCATTTAGTGCAACTTTTTTGTTTGCACTAAAATTAATAATAGTAAAAATTAAATTAATAGTAAAAAAATAGTGAAAAATATAATTTCTTTCAATATATTTAGTACTAGTGAAATGCTTAGTGCACTCACCATTTAGTGCAAAACGCCCAACTCTGGTAACTATGAATGGCTACGTTCCGCAATCACAACATGTTGTAATCACAACATGTTGTAAACATGTTGTGACTTTGATCAAGTATCGGTTTCCGCTACTTGTGTGCATGCTGAACGCGTTTCAAACGGTATTATAATCAATTTTTCTGTGAACAGTTGTTTGATAAAAGCAAAAAGTGGACATAATATATAATAAACATTAAAAATTAATTTGGAAGAAATAATTAATATATGTGCCATAGACGATGTGAAAAAAGTTGTTTGTGCTGTTGGTAGCCTGGTGCACACATTATTAGATACTAATAATTATAATTTGTTTGAAATTACACAAAGAGAAATGAAAACAAGAAACGAGAGCTATTACGAAGTAACAGTTCCCCAGTACAGTATTCCTTTGTTCAAGGACCACTTTAGAATGTCTCCAAGGATATTTGAGGTTTGGTTGTAAAAATATTGGCTCACTTTAGAATAAACTTATTCAATTTTTTAGGAATTAGTAACTTTAATTGCACATTCAATGGTTGGAAACAGGAATAAATGGGCGGAACTAAGAAAAAAAATTATGTTCTCTTTATGGATTTTAGCAAAACAGGAGAGTTTTTTATCTGCTGGAGATAGATTCAATTTTTCTAAGAGTAGTGCATATAGCGTATTCGTAGAAATTTTAGATGTTATCGTATGCTTAACTCCGAGATATATAAGGTGGCCAGACAGAGCAAAATGTTATAGTGAAGCAATAACTTTCCAAAGACGTTCACGAGGTTTTCCGGGAATTGTTGCGGCAATAGATGGCTGTAATATACCCATTAAATCTCCGCAAGGCAACTCCGTAGATTTTGATAATAGAAACAAAATTCATTCTATTATATTACAAGTTCACATAAAAGTGATATGTTATCATAGAAAATATTTTAGTAATTTCAATCTTTATCAGGAACGTGCGATCATAACTCCCGATTCGTAGATATTTTTATTGGAATACCTGGGCTAATGCATGATGCAAGAGTTTTGCGGCAGAGCGAATTATATAATAAGCTTAATTCCTCAAACAATCCCCTTGTTTCACCTCATCAGCACATAATCGGTGATTCTGCTTACCCTTTACTGCAAAATTTAATGACACCATTCAGGGACAATGGACTGTTGACAGCGCAGCAAAAAAATTATAATACCAAGCTGAGCTGCGCAAGATCAATTATTGAAAGAGCATTCGGTATTTTAAAAAGCAAGTTCAGACGCCTGAAATATTTGGATATTAAAACCCCTGTAATGAGTAATAAAATAATAGCATGCGTTTTACACAATTTCTTAATCGAGAAAAAATAAATTAATTTTCGAAATGAAGATATATATCTATATTGAAAGTCTTGAAGATATAAATAATGATACATTAAATGAAGCTTGCGTTGATCCCCCCGCTGCAGCGCTGTAATAAAAAGAAACACTGTAATGGAATCTTTGTTATAATAATAATTTTTATTCAAAACAAATTTTTAAAAAAATTCAATAAAATTTATATTAAAAATACTTAAAAAAAAAAATTAAACACAAACTTCATTTCAGTTAATTATTACTTGGTAAATTATAGAAGTATTGGAGTATTTTTTTTATATTATTAATTAAAATTATAGTGGAGTAGTAGATACACAAAATTTTTTTCTGAAATGCTATTCGGATAAGAAAGAGCAGTTTCGGAACCAAAAATAAAAAATAAAAACTTTTGATTCGGAATGCTTTAAGAAATGTGATCGAATGGGTTTCAGGTAGAGAAAGAAAAACCCTTGAAAGAAAAATTGGAAATATGAGACATTTACACATTTTGACTTTTTAGAAGCATTTAGATTAATGACTTGTGAAAGCAGTTAATTTTTTTGCTTTATGAGGCTATTTGTTTCGAGAAGCGTTTGGTGATTTTTTTTGCAATATCAACTTTTTCCTGCTCAATTGCTAAAAATTTTTTCCTCATGTTCTGCAAAGAGGTCATCCTTTGCCGTTGATTTCTTAACCTTGTTGGTGTCTGCTGGGTTGGTGTCTGATGTTGTTGTGATGAAGCTTGCTGTTGTTGATTGTTAGTCTGGTTTGATGTCTGATTTTGTGGTGATGTTGCTTGCTGTTCTTCATTGTTGGTCTCTGTTGGTATCTGGTGTTGTGTGGAAGCTGCGTGCAGCACATGCTGTGCTCGAGATGACGTTGTGGGTTCCTCTTCATGACTTGTCTCGATGCGACAGTATGACTGTAATTGACAGTTTGGTCGTTTGAAAAAATTTCCTCAAAAATATCAAAATGCTCCCAAGAAACGCGTCCTCTGCCTGTGTAAAAAAAAAAATCATTGCAAATACGCATTTAAATAATTGTAGGCTTCTCTACTGACCTGTGCTGCTTTTTTTGTTGCTTTCTCTTAATGTCTTATGTGTTTTTCTCATATTTCTCATTTTTCATTCAAGGGTTTCTTCTTCCTCTACCTGAAACCCAGCCGATCGCATTTGTTCAAGCATTGCTTGCCAAAGGACTTTTTTTTTAATTTTTGGGTCCCGAAACTGCTCTTTCTTATCCAAATAGCATTTAAGAAAAAATGTTGTGGATCTATCACTCCATTTAAATGAAATTTAATGAGCCTCCGCTGCCTGTAATTTAAATTAATTTATATTTGCATTTTTTTCTAAGCGATATCATATTTACCTTTTTGAGTGGTTTCAGTTTCGGGTATAACAGAAACCAACTCCGGCGACGTAGCGCGATTGGCAAAATATGCATTTAAATATTCTGTGTCTGAAAGAATTGCAATACATGAAAAAAAATTTTCGCACATTTTTGTCCAATTTTTAGCATAAACTTACCACTTTGCAGCTTCATATGCACTTCTTCCGTTTCACAAACATTATATATGAAGTCTCCAAACGTATATTCAACATTTATTACATTATTTCTACTCATTTCTTTTTGTTTGTTTTATATAAATTATAATTTTTGGTTTCACCGTATTGTATTTTACACTATTTTCATTAGTTTCTTATCACACACTTTTAAAGGCCGCTAGATTTCTAACTGTCAAACTGTATAGCTGTAAATGCTCAACATGTTGAGTGAATGTATCAGAAAAATAATATGCTACCAAAGACGGACAATTTTCACAACATGTTGAGCTGATCAGAAACTGATACTTAAAGGGCTTACACATCGGCGAATCTGTTCGTCACACGGCGGCCATGTTCACACAAGTTCGCTAGTTAAGAAGCGATGTTCGACAGTTTGTCACACGGCTGGCCGTGTTTACAAAAATTTTTGATTTTCTCTGTCGAACAAGGGATGCTGCCGAAAATGATGACAAAAAACAACAAAATTCAATGGCTTGTGTGACGAACAGGTTCGTTCTTTTTCACACACGTTCGCACCGCCATATTGTTCGACGAACAGATTCGCCGATGTGTAAGCCCTTTTACGCGTTCCGCAGGCATTTACTCAACAGTCATGGTATAATAATACATGGTAGCATTGACAACTGCTTATTTTCTCTTCAACAGGAAAACATAAACTGTCAAAACCAGCTTTTTGTGGAAATACATCAGCAGCTGCTGTGATTGTGGTTTTTTTTTCACTTCAACGTTTTCAACATTGCTTGTGTTTTCAATGGCGGATTGTGAGCGCTCTCTTTTTGAGTATATTTTTTGACAGTAGATGATTTCCCAAGCAACTGTCAATGCTACCTTGTATTATTATACCAAGCTCAACAGTTACACAACAGTTGTGATTGCGGAACGTAGCCAATGTATCATGAGTTATACGAGCTGAATGCAGCCATGGCAAGATGTCAAAAAACCAACTACGAATTCATAGTTGCCAGTTTTGTGGGAAATTTCCCATTTGTGGGATATTTTAATTGCTGTGGGATGTGGGAATTCCCATGAGATTTTTTAATTCAATGAGGGATTTTTTAAGTCTTGTGGGATTTTTTTCCGATACATTTTTTTAATTTAAATTAAATAACAAAATTATTGTTTTTTTCCTTGAATTTACTCATTCATTTCACATTTTAATATAAATAATTTTAATAATATATATATATGTAAATTTTTGTTTTTTTAATAATCGCTGAAATATTTTTAATGCTCATTTAAAATTTAAACGTTTGATCTCAATGTTAACAGTTAATTACTTATAAATGAAATTTTGTATATTTTATTTTCTGTTTTTTATTTATACTTTAATTTTTAAACAATTAATCTCCCTTAAAAACATCTTTAGAGAAGTTCTCAATATATGTTTTATAACTTAAATCATTGATATATATTTTTCTAAAATTTCCCATTTGTGGGATTTTTTAATGGTTGTGGAATTTTTTGTGGGATATTTAATTGCTGTGGGAATTTTTTAGTAAAAATATCCCACGTGCGATTTTTTTTTAATTGCTGTGGGAAAAAGAGAATTTGTATGGGAATATTAGTTGGCAACTATGTACGAATTCCGGAAGTATTGATGAAACAGAGGGTGACACATACAAAAATGCAGAATAAAAATTTATTTTTTCAATTGGCATTTTTATGAAGAAAAGTTGCTTTTTATGTTGCATTTAGTTGTTTGTTACAAAAATCTGCATTTTGATCCAACATGAATACATTTAGACCAAATGTTTGAGTTTGCTGATATTATTTTTAAACAGAAAAGCGTTCTTCTGTTTTGCTGTCAAGTATAAGAAGCAAATCAAAACAAATGCATAGCAATTCGGCTTAAAATGACTGGCACGATTGAAAATTATTCATTTTATTTTTTTCCTTTGTTATAAAAACTGCTGAGAAAAATCGCTATATTTTCAGCGTTTGAACATTAACAATTTATCTCATTTTGTTATTTATTACTTACTAAGGCCGTTGTTATACAGATGCTCATATGATCCCGGATCACGTCCTTCTTTACGCTCTTTTTTCGTTTGATGAGCTCTGTGATGAAAGTACACTTTTTGTTACTTTTAATACTTTATGCAAAAAAGTATCACGAGTATGAGTATGGTGAGTGTTGCTATTAAGCAGGTTTCATTACTGATTTCATGCATTTATGTTGTGAATAATTGCACAGCGAAACCCTGTTTTGATCTCGTGATTGCATTTCATTTTGGAATCATTTGGTTACCAGCCTGGGCAAAATAAAGTCTCTCGCTCACTCTCTCAAATTTCCCTTTTACATTGAAGCAACAACAATGCGTGCCCGTGATGTGCCCGTGAGCGTCTGTATAACAACGGCCTTAGCACTGTAACGCATTTTGTCACAGTGCTAGTAACCCGGCGGCCACATGTAACAATTTTGTCATGAAAATAACAATACACTCAGACTTTTTCACCAATACAAGCAAGCTATGGGAATTACTAATCTATTGCCAGGCAGTTGTCAGCATGACAATAGGCTGTCAATAACATTGGCAATAATTTGATGTTTGTATTGAAATTGACGTATATAATCGTGGTTGGTGCACAAAAAAAGGGAAAATTTTGAGTTTTCATTCATTTTCAATTATGCTAAAAATTTTAGGTTAGAGATGGTTACAGCGACACAGAAAAATTATAAATATAATGAAATAACATTCATTGTCAAGCTATTGCCATGCTTTTGTCAGGCCACCTACGTCACAATCGACAATTGCTTGGCTGCCGACAATGATTTGACAGAATATACGTATTCTCAATTGTCATGATAATACTATTTCGTGTGGGTACAGCGTAAAAATGCCTATTCAATTATACGTAAGTATTAAAATCTAGTGAGAATTGCGCTGAGAAAATTTTGAGAAACGAGCTACAGGTTGGATAGAAAAGTCTTAAAATTGAAATTATCGAGATTATTGTAAAAACTCGACCAATACCAAGTGGTTATCTCACTGCGTTTATATAATCTTTCTACATTCCTTTACAGAAGAAAAAATTGCCTGGCAAATCTAACACATGGTTCAATAAGTCCCGAGACTATGTAATAAAAAGCTTTTTTTTGCAAATATCCTTCTTTATTCAGCAACATAGGTTCCTTCAAGAGCAATACATTTATTCCACCGCTTTTCTAACTTTTCAATACCAGTTTTGTAGAACGATTTGTGCTTCGCCTGAAAATACACTTCAGTTTCAGCCATCACCTCTTCATTGGAGTCAAATCTCTTGCCGGCAAGCATTTTATTGAGGTCAGCAAAGAGGCAGTAGTCGCTGGGGACCAAATCTGGCGAATACGGTGGATGAGGAAGCAATTCGAAGCCCAATTCGTGGACTTGCTCCATCGTTTTCATCGATTTGTGACACGGTGAATTGTCTTGGTGAAAAAACATTTTTTTCTTCTTCAAATGGGGCCGATTTTTTGCGATTTCATCATTCAAACGTTCCAACAACGCTATATAATAATCGCTGTTGATTGTTTTTCCCTTTTCGAGATAGTCGATGAACAAAATTCTATGCGCATCCCAAAATACAGATGCCATAACCTTTCCAGCCGACTGTTATGTTTTTGGTCGCTTTGGCCTGCTTTCATCGGTTGCTCTCTAATCAGCTGACGACCGTTTCGATTCCGGTGTGTAATGGTGGATCCATGTTTCATCCATTGCCACATATCGACGCAAAAATTCATGTTTATTCTTTGTAAACAGCACCAAACAGCTCTCCGAATCATCGACACGTTGTTGTTTTTGGGCCGGTGAGAGAAAACGCGGCACCCATTTGGAAGCAGCTTTCTTATCGACAGCTAGCTCGCGCACCTTCATTTTACTGTCGGCCAAGACTGTATGTATGTACTTTGTTTATGTTTTGTGAAACAACTGCCTCATTTGGGCGTCCTGAACGTTCAGCATCATTTGTGTCTGTACGACCAAGTTTAAACTCAGCATACCATCGGAAAATGGTTGCTTTTGACGAAGCAGAGTTCGAATAACACTTTCGAAACCATTGCTCAGCTTGGACGGTATATTTTTCCATCAAAAAACAGCGAGCAATCAACACACGGAATTGCTGTGAATCCATTATTTTGAAAATATCAACAGTAGCGTCACTTAAATCACTGCAACTTCTGAACTAAACGTTAGATTGTCATGAAATTTTTACACGTAATGTTTGAAGGTTGGAACTATCGAAATATTATATCGATATTTTGTTAGAGGTGCCACCTAGTAGTTAGTCTCGGGACTTATTGGACCATGTGTTAAGTAAAACAAGTGATGAGCCGCGTAGATAACATAATTTTGACTTCATTATGCGGTGTTGACAATTGCTATTATCGAAAAATCTTCTAAGTGATAAGCCGCGTAGATAACATTATTTTGACTTTACTATGCTGTGTGACAATTGCTATTATTGAAAAATCTTCCATCCATCAGTAGGTTCTATCCTATTTGGCAGCTGTACTGTCATTTTTAACGTTGTCTGTACTATTTTCGACATTACAATCACAAAAATGTATGCTGAATTAGTCTTGGTTAAGTCTTGTGGAAACCGCGTCACTATTGACAAGTCATGTTTTTCGACAGATCATGTCTGACAATATATGTGGAAAAATAAGGGTTGTTTTACCTAAACTCGTTATTCTTCAGTGATCCACCTCGTATATTCTTTTATTGGCGATGTAGTTTTTACGATTAGTATTTAATAAAAACATTTATTTTAATTATATATTTATTTTGAATACCTTTTAATTTCCTAACAACTAATATTTTTATAACATACTGAATAACGTCTAAACTTTACTACAACCCAATTTCAGTGGACTTAATCGTGAGTTTTGCGGTTTTCAATTTGTGTTTCTTTGTTTAAATTCTATGTTCTGCTCCAATACAGCTGAAATGTCAACGACAACGACAAACAACAAGCATTAAACATTTAAATATATGTTACTACTTCTAAACTGATGCAACCAGGTAGTTAATTTCCGTTCCGTAAAATGATCAACTAAAACGATTTAAAAAGTCTTCATGTTAATGATCCAATTTCCAATTTACAATTCTTAAGAACGTTCCTAAAAAGCATGAATTAGAAACACAGTGATAACATGAAAAAATTTAATAAACTTTTAAAACTCTGTGAGTTTATCAATACACAGAACGGAAATGGGAAACTGTATAAGAAAATAAAAATAAATAAATTAAAGATTAATTGAAAAATAGATACTACATTAAAATAGTTTTGAAGGTGCTCATGGAATATTTCGTTCATTTTTTATTTTTCTACAAAGCTGCATGCTAAATAGTGGACCCTTTTCGGACAAGATATTGAAATTGAGAAAAATCCAATTAACACATAAAACTTGATTCAGATTGGGCGCCATTGGTTCCCCATGTTTCTCCACTAAGAGCTTATGGGATCTCAATCAAACTATAAAATAACCTCATTTTCTTCTTCGAAAATAAAACCTAATAATCAAAACTTTGCTACGTAGCTTTTGCCATAATTTTAACCAGTTGAGCAAAAGAAATGTTGAGAAGTTATGGGTGATTTTAATCTAAAATAGTTCCTTACACATTAATATAAAAAATAATCTAAATAATAACTTAAATTTGTTGTTTTCAAATCATCTGCTCTCGCATCTTTACGTAGAGATTCCCCAAAATCTGTGCATCACATGGGAAGGATGGCGGCAACAACATGATAGCGGCTGAGCTGCATTCAACTGAGCGCCTGACTTTATGGATTTTCAGGCGGTTCATCCGGTATCAGCAGACTCTGCTGTTCATTATCCAAATCGGCAAGTACAACCGAGGGAAACTCCTCGTGCACCGAATTGTTGGCTTCTTCGTCGAGAACATCCGGCAGTGGCGGATGATTACCCGATATAAATTGATCAAGATTCGGTATGTACTCCATGGTGGGGTACTCGACTTGAAGACCAATATTGCCACCACCGCCAACAGCTATAGAGGATGCTGCCGTAGCGACTGCATTAGCCGATGCAGCAACACCATCAACAAGTTGTGAAGATGATGATGCAGGCAAATCAACGGCTTCTATGTCGAGCACCACTGGAGGAGCTTCTGAAGGCAACTCGAGTGTGTGAGGCTTAACCGTTGTAGTTGTGGTTGTGGTTGTGGTTGTTGTAGTTGTAGTATGATCAAAAATTTGTTGTGTGGTGTTATATGAAGCCATCGTTGTTGTAGTTAGCACTGCTGTATTATTTGTCTCCTCTTGCATGTAAATTATTGGCTGTACAGTTGTGGTTGTTGGCGCTACAGTCGTACTGGTTGTTGGTGCAGCCATTAGCGTTATGGCTGATGGTGCAATTATCAACGGCTTCAATATTGGCTGTCCCAATGGCGCCATCAATGGCGGCAAAAGCTCGTCTGATTTCTTTAGTTTGTTGTTTAAGAGGATCGGCGTAGGAACAATCAACTGTATCATGGATTTGGCATTGGGTACCACAGCTTGTTGATTCAGTTGTTTAATAAGGATCGGCAAATTTTGGGTGAAAATGAGTGGTAGATCGGCGCAGACCTCCTGATCACTGTCATAACACTGAGATTTTCCGCGAATGCGTGCTTCCTGGGCCAACATCATGGGACAGAGTTCATTGAGTCGTTCATCGCACATGATGGGATTATCTGAAAGAGAACAATTTGAATTGGCATGAGTTCAATGATTCTTTGTCAAATGCTATTTACAGAAAGTTGGCTCCGATATGTTTTATTATGGGCGATATATTCTTTTGATAATAAATAAAAAAATGGCTAAGTTTACCGTAAGCAAATTTGTTCAAGCAGGATATCAAGAGGTATTTCTCATTTGATACTTACTTTCCAATAGCAACTCCAGTTTGCCAGGAACATTGTGATTCATGCAACGTGTTTCGGATACCAAATCGTTCGATATGGATGAAATTTGATTATTCGTAAGATTGGCCTGACAGAGCACTGGTAAACCGTGGAAATCTTTCTCGAGTATGGTTAGATTATTATAGGAAACTTTCAGAAATTTCAGATTCGGAAGGAAGGTCTGAAACAAAAGATCCAGGTAAAAAAGATTTTCAGTATGATCCTTACAATAGCTTTACTTACCGTGGCCATTTCCCTCAACGTCAACAAGTGGTTGTGTGACAGCTCCAGTATTTCCAATCTCTCTAGACCAATAAAGTCCTCTGGTAAAATACGTTCGATTTGATTGTGAGACAAGCTGAGTATGCGCAAGCGATTCAGGCCCATCAAAGCGCCATCTAGCGACTTCAAACGATTATGATCTAAATTGAACTCGATAAGAAATGAGTGTTGATCGATGTTGTTCTCTTGACGACCCGCTAGCTTCTGTATTTTATTGTTCGACATGTACAAATGTTTCAAATGCTTTAAGCCACGTATTTCGTTCATATGAAACTCCTCGATATCGTTGTAGGAAAAGTTGGCGAGGAACAGCCGTCGCAATGGCAGCAACGAACCATTCAAGGACTTTATGTGATTGAAAGCTAAATTAAGTTCCTCCAAATATTCGGATTCTTGAAATTCATCCTGCGCTAACTGATTGATTTCATTACTGAAGGCATGCAACAGATTCAGGTTACGTGCAAATCTAAAGACCCCATCAAAGGAACGCAACATATTGTTCTGCAAATGCAAAGTTTCCAGATTGTAAAGATGTTGCATACTCTGTGGCAAACGTGTTAGTGCATTATTTTGCGCCAATATCAACTTTAAACGATTCGATTCTGGGAGCTCATCTTCTAGGGTCTTTATGTTGTTCATATTTATAAAGAGTGATTCCAATTTGTTAAGATCTCGCAGCGTACCGTTTAAATTCTCAATCTGATTGCGACCCAAGTGCAATGTAACCAGACTTGGTGGAAATGCACCCTTATCGAGCCGCGTTATAATGTTGCTCGGCAAAAACAAATTAGTCACCATTTGAATGCCTCTCAGATCATCCTGTAGCACCGAACGTATTCGCCCTCGTCCCATATCCAACGTCTTGATGATGGGTAAGTGATTGAGCACGTGCTTCGGAATTTCTTCTAGCTCATTGTCACCAACACTCAAAAACTCGACATTCGATAACCCTCGAAAAGGTAGTTCAGGCACGGATCTATTTTGGGAATAAAAATAAAATAAAAATAAATAAAATTTATTATTTTTGCTGCAATTAGATTTCAATATTTTTATAATTCGTGATGATTTGCGAAACAATTTGCTTATCACTGCAGCGCCTACGTTTTGCGATTTGTTTAAATGGAGATTCTTGCCATTACGGATAGCAGCGCATTTTGTCGCAATTTATTGGTGGCTCAAAATCAATGTCCTACATGCATTCAAGTGTGAAAAAATTGATTATTTTTTGCGTTCACAGTCAGCTTCGTATTGCATGATAGCATAAACAACATACGTTATTTCATTATTATCATCGCAACCCAAATGTGCGAACATGTGTCAAAGATGTGCATGATATATGTGCATTTTTGTTATAGTTGAATATTAAAGAAATTGTACTAAGTCATGGTAAAAGAAATGGTCAGAGATAATCCAGGTATAAATCACTCCTTATAACTTTATAATTTTGTAAATGTACTGGACGTGCAATGTCCTCTTAAGTTCTTCTTATGAAATACTTAGCACGAAATATCAAAGTTCAATTCAGCGAAAATGCGTCGAGGAACAATAAACGTATTCATTGAGTAGGTTCATGGTCTAAATTTTGATAAGGAGAACAATGTTTGGAAAATTATGGATTTGAATGCTAAAAAAAAAAATAAATAAGATCTAAAGATAAAGATTTTCTGCACTCTTAATACGAAGTTAGCCGGCAACGCCACTTAGCTTTTAAGTCAGTACATTTTTATTGTTTTGTCAAATTTGTTTGATTTGCGAAAAATATAATGCTTTTAGGGCCAGTTTTTCAGTGCGGGTTTAAACTCTAGTCAAATTAAACTGAGCTTAACTCACCAAAAAGGTACGTTAAAAGTCGGTTTAACTAAATATTGTAGCACTCGTTTTAGTTGAATTGACTTAAATTATCATATGATGTGCTTTTTTTTGCTTAAACCGAGTTTAGACGTCCAATTTTGGTGAGTTAACTTCGGTTTAATTTGACTAGAGTTTAAACCCGCACTGAAAAACTGGCCCTTAAAGTCTTACGCCTAATAAGGCGTTTATACTGGAGCAAAAAGCAACTTTTTGTAAAAAGCAAAAAAACCCAACATAAAAAGCATACAAATCCCAATATCAAAAAGCAGAAAAACGCAACTTTTATTCTGCACTTTTGTATGTGCCACCCTGTGTTTCATCAATACTTCCAAAATTCGAAGTTAGGCCGTGTGCTATTCGGAAACTTTTCACTCGTGGTAGGAGAGAATTTACTGAGTTGAATACAATTTCTGTCTGTTGAAATAAAATTGTAATTTTTGCTGTGCCAAAAGGACGATGAAATTTTGACAACTAGAAATGTTGACGTTTTAGATTTTGGTAGTGCATTAGCACAAGAATTTAATTTAATTTGCGAAATTGTTGATATATGTATGTATGTATATTGAAAATTAGGGATTCTGGTTGCTATGCTGTCGGAAACACAAAATTTTAACTGCTTTACGACTCACAAACTCACAAGTGTTTTTTTTTTCATTTTTGCTTGTGTCAAAAATTCTCTTTCCGATTGTCAAAAATTATACTAGCCCCTGGGGCTACATGAATTTTTGACAATAATATTCACCTCACCAGTGCCAAATATTCCCTTTCAGACTGTCAAAATTTCATCATCCGAGTGAAAAGTTTCCGAATAGCACACGGCCTTAGTGTTTTGTCATCTTCAAATGGCTGCATTCAGCAGGTACAACTGTTGTGCAACTGCTGAGTATGTGCCTGATAAACGCATAATGGACTGAACACATTTACGACGACAACGACATTACGACATTTATCAAATTTTTATTACATGCCTTTCTCATGGAGGTGAATTTGGTGAAAATGGCGCAGCGATATAGTAATGTTGCTAACGTCGGTATAAAATTATTTCTAATTTGACGAGTGACAACAGTGCAAATATAAGGGTTGAGGTATGCGTGAGTGAAACAATCTTATAACATTGATAATTCTATTAGTAAACAAAAGTTGATAAAAGATTTTTTATAACTTGCGGAAATCTTTGGATAAATATATTGGATTAACCAGCAATATAAATCGAAAATTTCCAACAGCAATTTCAATGAAAATGATCCATACAGTTCTGACATGAAACTGTCCAACTTCAAAGCACTGTGCAAGAGTCAACATTCGTCTTAGGATTCTGCGACCTTGCAAGGAACGCAAGTTTAAAAACCATTAGAGGTAGATTCTTAGCCTTGGCTAAGGAATTTAAAGTAGATAGATCTATAAATAGATCAAAACCATTAGGTATTTCCTTATAAGAATCGTGGCGTTAAGAGAAAATGCAATAAATCTTAAGAAAAACTAGAAAATACCATAGAAAATCTAAGGCTGCTGAAGTGCATCAATCTACTAAGAATGATTTATTTTAGAATTTGCTTCAACTTAAAATAAATGTGCGAAGAAGCAACAAAGTGAATTAATTAAGTTGTTCCTCGACTAACCACTGGCGCCTCGAGATGAGAAAATTACTGGCAAGGATTGACTGATGAATAATTCATATGGGAACGTTGCATCAATCAAACATGCTTGAAGCACGCTGCTGTCATCTCTTGAACATTGACAGCATTCATCAAATTCCGTTATGGATTAATTAATTCACAACTGTTAAGGATGATGTTTACAAAGATGTTGAGGATGATGTTGCAACATCTATTAATAGCGTAAGACAGGATTTTTAACTTTTGAGACTATTTTTAATTAAAATGTAAATTTTTTATGTTTTTCCACCAGCTCACACATTATTTACATTATAATTCATGTCACATTCATGTTTGAGGTGAGAGATAAAGGAAAACTCTAATAATGAAGTATTCCCAGAACTTTAGCAAGATCTTTTTTTTTAATTTGTTTTCTTTTTAATTTTTTTTTTTTTTTTTTTTTTTTTTTCTTTGTCATTTTACTGTGAATTCTGCTGAACTTGATCAGTTTCCATAACTCACTAATTGTCACACGACCTTCGTTGGCCTTTGGTCATTGATTGATCGCAATAAAAAAACTGTACAGCAGGAATAGAGAGAAAAACCACACAATTTTAATTGAAGACGTATTTAACGTGTAGACAGTTCGATTTCGAAAAACAAACCGATTCAAGAATAACGCTTAGGACGCTCGCAATATGCATAAATATTGGCAAATATCGCGAGCCGATTTCTTTGCTGAAAAGAATACAAAAATTTAGCAGGAAAATTTTTATCATTAGGCTATGAAGCGATAGGAAAAAACATGGAAATATTCCACAATTATTACTCATCTTCACTACCATCACCGCCATCATCATCATCATCTTCGTTCGTATTAACTTCAATATTTTAATATGTGATGAGTTGAGGAAAGTATCAGATTTTTTTATGCTTGCATCTATTTTGTATTCAGTACCGATTATCTTTAACTGGCTCTTAACACTGCCTCTTATCAGCGACACTTTCAATACCAATTAAAGTTGTTTTGAAAATCACTTCAAGCATGCCTGTTGGTATCTCCTAAAGTGTCTGAAGTGTCTGAATGAAAGTCAAAAGTGATTTATTTGCCGAAGTGCGTTTAGCTGAGTGAAGTGATGATAAGAAATCACTCTGATATTAATTAGATGTTTACTAACGATCAGTTCATGCGATTTACTACTTTTTCATTCAAATCCATTCAAATGAGTGAGATTTGCGTTTGGCACGTTTTGCGTGACTTAGATAAGCTTTGATTTTCAGGTTAGTTATAGAAATGATTAAATTCCTTGGAAATTAATTTGAATTTCTTTCTATTTTTAATTTGTATCCCTTTTTTAAATATGTTTTTTAGGTCGCATACGACAAAATAAAAATATCGCATTCGAATATTTTCTTCTTTGTTCTCCCAAAGCTTGAAAGATGTTATTTTTAGTAAAAAATAAGATGGCTGTATATCTATACGGCCGGAGGTATTGACATGACAACGTTTTGTTTTTTATTTCTTTTGATTTTGCTTTTGCTTTTGCTTTTCAGTGGTGCATCACATTTACCTTAGGGGATGTCCTGGATAAGGGGGCATGGCACAGCCCATATAAGTCAAACTTATGGTATCAAATAGTTTTGGAGTTAAATGCCGCATAATAATGAAACTCGGTATGGAGTTGCCACTTGGTAATGTCCATCTACTAGAAAACCGAGACGGGCATTGTACAAGGGGGTGTGGCTCCGCCCATACAATTTCAATTTTTAATATCGAATAGCCTATGAAAGTAAGTCACAAAACGTTAAATTTTATAATAGAATTACTATTTGGTGATGCATTTCTACTAAAAAATTTGGACAGGCATTGGTCAAGGGGGTGTGTCTCCACCCATACAAGCCATTTAGGTTGCATTTTCGTTGAGAAATGCTCATATGTGGGTATTCTTGGATTCCGATGGAAAACTACGATTTTTTTTGCAACAACAAAATTGCAACAATTATTAGGTCAGCGAATTGAATACCGTTATTTGCGTCTTTTTAGTACCTTTCGTTTGATACCAAATTTGTATGTGTTTTTATGGTAAATACCAGAGTTATGGTAAAAAAACCAAATTTTTGCTGATTTTGAAACGCCATTTTGAAACCCTAAACATTTAATTGAGCACATATAAAAAAATACATCAACCTTAGAATTTTATCCTCTAACACATATCCGAAAATCATTCAAATCGGCGTCTGACACTTGGGAACCTTTCCTTGTTAGCTTTATAAAGTAGGCTTTATGGTTCTTAATGATTTTATGACAATATCTTTTAATTTTTCATTGATTAAAATTATAATTGCATGATTTCGGGAAAAAGGGACGTTTCGTGGGATTTTTAGTACAGCTGCTTTTATTGGCATCACCAAAATGACAGACGCACGATCTGTCAACGCAATATTGAGTTTTGCAAAGTTTGAGGTCGTCCGTTTTGAGAGCTTATATCGTAAAGTTTTTACAACGGAGACCAAAGTACGGTCAAAGGCCGACCGACCTAACGCAGTATTGCGTTTTAGCTATAATGCGCTCATTATTATTCTTTACTTGCTGTTCGACACTTGTTTCTTATCAGGGGGTTTCGTACTATCCCACATGTAGGATGGACATGTAGGACGGCAGAATAACGGGAAAGTCTGTTCGAGCTTTCGAACTATCCTTCATGTCGGATGGACTTCATTATTTTTCTGCTTTCAAAATGAAGCTTTGTGCAATGGCAATATTATTTCTTGCCGCTTTAATAATTGATGAATTTTTGGAAGAAGAGGAAAAGGAAATAGACAAAAAACACAGCTGCGAATTTGCATGCATTTTTGCGTCGGTGTGTGACAATGGATGTGGCGTCCGTGGCGTAGTTGGTTAAAGTGCGTGGCCGCTATGTCAACGAACTTTGGAGACCCAGGTTCGAACCCCAGCAGCGACAGAAAATTATTTGAATTAAAATAATTTTTCTGTACGGCCGCCACCTCTCTGCAGACAATGGCAAACCTCAGAGAGTAATCAAAATGCCATGTAAAGCTTCTTGAAATTAAGAACATTCCGTTCATCGCCGTTCGGAGTCGGCGTTAAGCCTGTAGGTCCATTTCTCGGTCAATTGTGTACAAACTTAATAACACGCACAACACAATTGATCATTAGAAGCTAGGTCAAAGTCCTTTCAAGGGCTGAAATGGCCAGTTATTTATTTTTTTTTTTTTTTTATGTGACAATGAATGAAACATGGATCCACCATTACACACCGGAATCAAAACGTTCGTCAGCTGATTGGATGAAACCGATGAAAGCAGGCCAAAGCTAACAAAAACACAACAGTCGGCTAGAAAGGTTATGGCATCTGTATTTTGGGATGCGCATGGTATTTTGTTCATCGACTTTCGCGAAAAATCGGCCCCATTTGAAGAAGAAAAAAAAATATTTTTCACCAATACAATGCACCGTGTCATAAATCGAAAACTTTTTGATTTTTATCCTACATGTCGGAGGGACCGCAGCAATTGCTTTCACACATCCTACATGTCCATTAGACCGTACCCCAAAAAAAAAAGTTCGCCGTATACCAGCGAATATGACGTATTTTTGCAAGACAATTACGAAAAAAATTTCATTTTTTTTTGACCGAACGTAGGGGTCGCGCATTGACATATAACTTCATATCTCTGGTACTTACACTCGGATTTTAAAGTTTGGTATATCAATGTTTTTGTCTTAGAGAGACCAATATGACCACTATAGAGGTCATTGACCTCAGGTGTACCGTTCTAGTACTTACCCTCCAGATCTCAGTTTCTACCATCTTAATATTAAAAAAATAAAGCTCTTAAAATATCATTAATCTTTTGCTCAAGAAGTATATCGATATTTCCAGCAGAAGTATTTTTAAAAAATTTTTGAAAATTTTTTGCCGAACGTAGGGCTCCCTTTTTTCATTTTCATCATATCTTCGGAAGTAAAAGTCTGATCATATTGAATGACATATCGATGTTTTTGTCTGAAAGAGACCTATTATTTTTTCTCCAAAATAAAAAAAAAATATTCGTACAGGTCCTTGGAAGGTCTTAAATTGATTTTGAGGAATTTTAAAGCTCGTAAAAGAATAAAAAATCTGTAACGCCAATGCTAAAAGAGGTATCAACACTATTTTTTTTGTGATTTATTAAATATACAATGTATTATTATTTTATTTTTCACATTCTTGCAATAACTTCTCCTTTTTAGCCGGTGTTGGTAGGTGTTCCGTCGCAACTAATTGCAATTAAGTTATCCATGCTATAATTTTCTTTATTCAAATACTCCACGATGCTCCTTTGGACACCTACTGCAGTGCTGTCAGCGGGCGTAGCATATCCAATGAATTTTGAATTCATTCACAACATCGTTACGCGTCACATTTGCCTCCGTGACTCTTTTCAAAGTTGGCTCTTTTTTCCCATCAAACGAAATACATGTTAGCAAATCCCCAGAGGGGGGGGGCCTGAAACTACAGTTTTGAAGCCCGAGGGGGGAGCTGAAACGGCTTTTAGGGCTTTTTTTTCTCAAACAAAAAATTCTACAAGGGGGGAGATGGGGGCCGTTTCAGCCCGTATGTAGATCCGCCACTAATTACCACTAGTAATTTTGAATAAAAGGGCAGAATACAAATTATTTTAGTTGTTTTAACGTGTTTTTTGTTAAAAGTTCTCCACAGCATTAGTTCCCCATAGCTGTACTATCAAAGTTAATTCGACGTCTACAAAATAATGTTGAAGAATGGAATGAATGGTTGTCCAAGAATGGGTTTTCATTAAAAAAATATTGTTTTCCCATGCGAAACATAGTTACAAGCGATTCTTTTTTTTAACCCTCAAGGACCTAAAAAAAAATTTTTTGATCTAGAATCCAAAATTTGAACTTGTTTTTATTAATGATGGTCTATTGTACGTATGCCATGAAAGTTTCATAACACAGTGTGACGAAATCGACCAAAACAAAAAGCACAACCAAACTTTATAGACCAATTGACACGAGCCTATTTTTTAGCAACAGTCGAATTATGGGGCATCCAACGGGAACAAATAAAAAAAAAAACCGAACAGCGGCCACGTGGTTTATGGAAGATCCTATTGCGCTAGCAATAAATCCATTCAACGATGGTGTATTTGCGTTACATTAAGTAGTTCCCTGAGGGGTTTAATGACGTCATAGCTTTTTTTATTTTTATCATATGGCCAAAAACCTCATCTTTGTCGATCCATAAAACTACCTTAGCGTGAATAGTCACCGACTTATAATTTCATGCAACGTGATATCATAAACTAGTTTCAATTTGTTCACTATACAACAATATTTATTTCCTAAGACATCACCATATTGTCAGTTGGTTATATGAAAAACCAACAGATGACAGATCTTGAGGCAGTACAGATAATTTTTCTTTGCGTCTTTGCCTGATACCCCAGAGGTCCCAGGTTCACATCCCGGCCAGGTCATGGTCCTACACTTTGAACTTTCTTAATTTCTTTTCACATTTCTTATCAACTGAAATAAAAATTTCACAAATAATTGGACTTAAGAGATAGCTTAGTAACTTGAAATGACTGAGGTTTGCCTCAGATTAAAATTTACGTGTTTTTCCGGCTTTCTCCGGCGCCATGCTTAGAACAACCATGTTTCACTCTATTGCCCTTGCGTTACCATATTTGACTTGATTCCTGCCACTAATCTATCTACCCATTTTGAAACAAGGCAGACTTGACTGAATAGTT
Source organism: Pherbina coryleti (assembly GCA_943735915.1). Lineage (NCBI taxonomy): Eukaryota > Metazoa > Arthropoda > Insecta > Diptera > Sciomyzidae > Pherbina > Pherbina coryleti. The sequence goes on from OX030952.1 coordinate 91,765,530, forward strand.
CACACCTGAAATCCTTGAATCAAAGCTTTGTGAGATTAACGGTAAAAACTTTGTGCAATTTTAAATTTTTTCTATTTTTAATATAAAATTGTAACTTTCTTACTGTCTAATTTCGATATTATATTACAGCTGTAACTAACTAAACATGGTTGTATTTATCAATTTAATGTTTTGTTACAACCTGATCTTGACCAAAACAACACACGACTTCAACTTAAAGGCGCTAAAAAAAAAACCCTATGATCATTATATACAAGTCTTTTAATGGCGCCAATTGTAAAATGTCAACGTGATGTCAACTTCAAACGGTTCTTATCGCGCAGCTTATACTTCAGATGTCACACAAACTAATCTATCAATTGAGCAAAACGATGATAATAATTTTTGAAGAATTAGCAAAAATTCATATAATCAGTTGGGGAGAAGAGAATAAGTTGTTGTGTTTCAAACTTGAAATTCTTTTCAAGATGGAAAGACCCCTTAAACACTACATCTCCGAACCATTAAAATTTTCGCAAATTATGTGGATAGAAGAAGAACCGTTTTAGGAGCGGAACAAGCATTTTTAGAAATGTTTAAATTCGACAGCAATTTGAGTTCCATCATACAAAAAAATGTACGATAAAATATTTTTTATTGTAAAGATTAAATTTAATTAAAGATTAGAGATAAAGAAAAGGAGCGTATTTTATAATAGACTGAATTCCTTCGTAAACAAGCTGATTGAACCTTATCAGTGTGGTTTTAGACCTGTCAAATCTACTATCGGCCAGATGCTTAGAGTAAGGAAAATATCTTAGAGAAGACCCTAGCAAAACAAATTGGCACACAACAACTTTTTGTCGATTACAAGGCCATCTTCCATAATCTACCATGTCTGAATTTGATATTTTTGAAAAGCTAATTTGTTTTTGCAAAATGACACTGAGCAACACCAGTAGCAAAGTAATGGTCGGGAAAGATCTCACCTTTCCATTCGATACCAAACGAGGTTTCAGACAAGGTGATTCCATATCGTGCGACCTTTTTAACTCAATGGTGGAGAAGATTACCCTCGCCGCTGTTCTGAGACGCAACCAGAGTCACAAAATACCTTGTGTCATAAAAAAAAAACAGTCTCAGCATTTTGAAAATCACGTCACTGTTGACAACATCTTCTTCGAGGCTCACTTCGCCTACTTGTGATCCAGCATAAACACCTTCAACGATTTCAACATTGAGATTAAACGAACGATATCTTTTGTCAAAAGGTTTTCTTTAGGATCGGTAGGCAGTTGGGAAGCAGAATCCTTTGATGACGAACAAAATTCACTCACTATAAGTCACTAATCGTGCCCGTGCTATTATATGCAGTACAAATCTGGACGTTGAGCAGTTCTGATGAAAAGACTTTGGGAGCCTTCGAGAGAAATATCCTTCGTAAGATCTTCGGTCTGATCTGCGTAAATGCCACATACCATTGATGAAACCACAAACTGTATGAGCTGTATGCCGACATCGACATAGTTAGGCACATAACAATCGAGCGGCTTCACTGGCAAGTTGATATTGAGAGGATGAAAAACAACTTTCAGCGAAAAAACAAATTCGATGTTTCTTCGGTGGCTTAAATCCGTTTAGTTTTACCGTAGTCACCTGCTGTGAAGGCTTAATCCTACTCGCTCCTTGGCTAGGAGTCAAAGGTTCAAGTAATTGACGCCCAACAGATACATAGATCTTCCGGATATACTAACATCTAACAATGTCATATAATACTGACATCCATCCGACCATTTCCAGGGCGTTGTTTTCATGACTATTAACGTGACTAGCTCATTACTCATTATTATGGTAGTTTCAATACCGGATACACACCACACCTACGTATATTTAGTTTAATAAATATACTGTTTGGATAGTTACCAGAATCGGAACGTAACAGTACCAATGTATGGATTGAATTAGTTGATAACAATCCACATTTATTGATAGAAATCGAGTACCATCCTAAATCTTTGAAAATAGATTGGAGCATTTCCACCCAGTTGTACCACTGCGCAACTCCAAAGCAACCAATGAAGGTCTACTCGCGACGTTGAGATACCACAGCCAGAACAATACTCCCCGAAAACGCAGCGTTGTGATAGTCTCCTAGGCAAAACGGTTTTACCATGAAACAGCACTTCAACACCACTGACTAGTGTTGCCAGATTTGTTTTCCAACAATACGGGACAAATGCAAAATACATATGTAAAAAAAAACGGTATTTTGGAAAATTTTACGGGACAATAAATAAACAAAGTTTTTTTAAAACTAGTAAGGAATGATCTTCGACTGGGTCGAAGCTAAAATACCCCACGTCCGAACCAAAGTATATTCAAAGTCTTAGCAGTCAAAAAAATATATATTTGTAAAAGCATTTTCGTCATAGTTTTAACAGAAAATATTCTCTTTTATTTTTTGATAAAGTCACTTTGTATGGGAAGTGGGTGTGGTTTTCACCCGATTTGGTTGAATTTCGTACACAGAGTACAGGTTATATATCAAAGTTCATATGCAAAATTTCAAGTCCATATATGAAGCTTAGGGGAATTTAAAGAAATTTAACATGTTTGGTAAAGTCACTTTGTATGGGAGGTAGGCGTTGTTTTCAACCGAGTTGGTTGAATTTTATACTCAGAGTGTATATTATATATCAAAGCTCATATGCAAAATTTCAATTTCATAAATTAATTTTTGTGGAATTCTAAGAGATTTTACCGTTTTGATATAGTCACATTATATGGGAGGTAGGCGTGGTTATGATCCGATTTGGCTCATTTTCGAACTTGACTTTTATTTTTTAGATACAAGCTTAAATATCGAATTTCATGATGATAGCTTGAAAATTACGGCTGTAATGTGATGACGGACAGACGGACATGGCTAAATCGACTCTGGTGGTGATGCTGATCAAGAATATACTTTTCTTAACCTACCACGCCTCCTTATGGGCGTTACAAACGGAGTGACAAGATTAATATACCCCGTTTACGTTTTTTAAACGTAGGGTATAAAAATTTATTTCAGAAAAAACTATTTAGGTACGCAGAATAAATATAATGTTAAATGTTGCACTTCATATATATTTGTCATTCAGTGTTGCTTGAAATGTATGTACTATATTATAGTTCTATGCCTATTATGGTCGGCTTACACTTCTTTTCTGAATGCCTCAGTTCATGTGATTGCTGTGAATGCGTATTTGAAATCATAGACATTTTACAATAATGTTAAAAATACGGGACAAATTATATCCCGGTGAGAAATTAAAAAATCATGCAAAATACGGGACGCCACTTTTTCCAAAAAATTTTTCATAAAACTCTCATCTTTCTACAAATTTTCACTTGCCAATCAGATACTTTTTCCAATAAGAGGTGTTATTTTGGTATTCAAAGAAAAATGCCTTTTTTTGAGAGAAATGATCGGATGTTTATTTCATAATAAGGAGGAAGGTATGCCGTAAATATTGAAAAACAACATCAGCCAAATGGCCACCACGACTACGCTAACAGGACAATATCCTTTTCATGAAATTTTCCATAACCAAATCGCAAAGTGGCTGCCCTATGTCCTCGATAGCCTCACGAATTCCATCTTTGAGGTCTTCAATCGATGGTGTTGGCGTAGACCTTATCTTTCACGTGGCCCCAAAGGAAGAAGTCACAAGGTGTTAAATCACAAGATCTCGGTGGCCAATTGTGATCACCTTTTCGAGAGATAACACGTTCTGGAAACTTTTCCCGTAAAAGATCAATGGTTTCGTTGCTTGTGTGGCACGTAGCGCCGTCTTGTTGAAAGTAAACGTTGTCCAGATCAATACCATCCAACTCCGACCATAAAAAATCATTATTCATCTCTCGATAGCGCAATCCATTCACCGTAACTGCTGATCCAACCTCATTTTCGAAAAAGTAAAGTCCAATGACCCCGCCGGACCATAAACCGCACCAAACAGTCACACGTTGAGGATGGAGAGGCTTCTCAACAATAACTCATGGGTTTTCCGAGCCCCAGATGCGACAATTTTTCTGTATTGCGGTCCGGCAAGGTCACCATTTTTGTAGTGAATTTTAATAATTTCAATGTATTGTTGAAGCGTGTAATGTATGTACTATGTTATATTTCTATGCCTATGGTCGGCTTACACTTCTTTTCTGAATGCCTTAGTTCATGTGATTGCTGTGAATGCGAATTTGAAATCATAGACATTTTACTAAAATGTTAAAAATATGGGACAAACTATATCCCGGTGAGAAATTAAAAAATCATGCAAAATACGGGACGTCCCGTGAAATACGGGACATATGGCAACACTATCACTGACACTTAACATTACCATACATGACTGTAACGACAAATTATTTTTGCCACTTTTTCCACCAATTTTTCATAAAACTCTCATCTTTCCACAAATTTTCGCTTGCCAATCAGATACTTTTTATATCTAACTCCTTAACTTGTATCGACGAATGTTGAATTTATAAATTTTTTTTAGTTATTGTAGGTTTTTTATTTAAAAATAAAACTTGATCATTTAAGAAGAGCACAAAATAAATGAACTGCGTGAAGTAAAATTTGTATATCCGAAGATAACTTAGCAAAGACACAAACCAATAATTCTACTCCGTACGAAGTTAAATAACGACACTCCGAATCTAACTAAATTTTAAAGAAAATCACTTTGGCATCGACTTGGAAACACAGAAAAGCTGAAAAATTCATGAAATATTTTAAAAAATATTATTAAAATTAAAAAAAGGATTGAAACTATTTCATGTGTAAATTTGAGAAATTTTTCATAAAAAATTCTTGAAATCTTGTGAAGTGTTGTAGGTCAATGTTAATAAACATCTATATATAAATAGGCGTAGGCAGAACAGTTAAGAACCATTTTCCCCGTGTTTGTCAACCGATTTTGATAATTCTTTTTTTAAATCAAAAAGAGTAGGGAGGAGTGTACCGAATATCTATGGTGGGCGTGGCACATCCCAAACACCCAAATTTGTGATATCGAATAGCTTTAGAGTTATAGGTCACATAGCCTCGGAAATCGGTATTCGACCTCAAATCACACGTACCATTCTACTGGTTACATTTGATGTGCGTTTAAAGAGGGGCGTGGTACTTTTCATCAGCCCAAATTTTCGGTATAACTTTTGAACGATATGTCACAAATCAATGAAAAACGGTAGGAACTTCCTATTTAGTCGTGTTCCTTGACTGGAAAAATGGAACGAGCATAATACAAGGGGGCGTGGCACCACCCATATAATTCAAAGTTCTTATATCGAATAGCTTTGGAAGTAAATGCCGTATAACAATGAAACTCAAAATGGAGTTGTCACTTTGTGATATCCATCTACTAGAAAGTCATGACACGCATTGGACAAGGCGGTGTGGCTCTGCCCATTTTTTGATATTGAATAGCTTTGGAAGTAAAAATCACAAAACATTGAAACATAGAATAGAGTTATCGCTTGATGATGTCAACTAGGAAACTACTACTAGAAAACTAGGACAGAAATTTGACAAGGGGGTGTGGCTCCGCCCATTCAAGCATGGTTTATAATATCGAATAGCTTTGGAAGTAACAGTCACAGAACATGGAAACTCAGAATGGAGTTAATATATTGTGATTTCCTGTCGGTGGTGGGTATGATGCGGTATGAGTTCGGTTATATTTCTACATGAGTGTCGTCGAATTTCGACTAAAGGCGACACTAGTGAATAAAAAATCCTTATATCCGAAATACAAACTTGGAATGCTATGGATGCCACCGGACAGGTATTTGATGCACTTTCCCAACGATACATCATTCATATGTGCACACTCAAAAAATCCTGACATCCGAAATACAAACTTGAAATATTACATATGTACACCAGCGAACATGTAATTGATGTACCTTTCTAACGATGTTTGTACTGAACACATTGACGACTTTAGCGATGACAAGCTGTCGAATTAAGAATATTTCTATATCAACGACACGACATTGCGACATTAGACCAAATTCTCTCCATAAGAAATACATGTACAAAAATTTTACAGATGTCGTAATGTCGCTGTCGTCGTCAATGTGTTCAGTGCAATATCATTAATATGTGCACACTTAAGATTTTGGCCATGGGAAATTTGTGGAATTGTGCTCGCGATAGTCGAGGGAAATACTATCTTCATGTCAACAAATTGTATGGCATAACTGCTACTGCTTTGCAGGCCTAAGGCAACCGTTGTTTATCAATGGTCCCACCTGCTCTCCAGATTGGGCGACCAACACGTTGCGTGAGACCATCCTCATTAATCCTGGCTTTGGATAATACTTTATCCTGGCTTTGGATAAGCTTGCAAAATTAATAACCAAGCAGAGTTGGTACCCGATGTAACACAGAAGAGGACGTTCACGTCTTCGTTAGAAGGAGCAAATGTAGACAACCTGACGATGCTTGGTCTTTCTAACTGGGGTCAGCAAGTGCATACAATAAATTATTGGCGCTAATTTCTGGACGAAGCCAAAACTATCGATGGTTGTGAGTGCTTAAGAATAATCTCGGTCCTTAGAAAATCTTTCTAAAATAATTTATAGAACCACATCACGAAATAAACATGTTTATGCCATCAACTAATCAAAATATTGTTAACCCCATCATTTAAGAAAATACATATTGAATCATATTAATTTTGCTTTACTTCACAAATTGAATTCCATTGGCGGTTTCCAGCAAGAGATCTCAATTTGAATTGTCTTCAATACAGCGCTGCTGCTCCACTTGGTCTGGTCAGTGGCATTTTTGAGTCAATAGGTCAATTGTTATAAATTGAGATCAGAAGAAAAGATTGATTGTAAAAAGCTCGTTGAACATACAAACAAGTAGATGTTAATGTAATTTGATTTAGCGTAGTGACGAACTTTTCCATTTCATTAGGAATAAATATTTTTTAGAAAAAAAAAAAAAAAACAAAAAACAACCGCTAAACGGATTGCAAAGATTTATAAGCGTAGATGTAATGGAAATTGTTGTGCGAAAATATGTGGTAAGAACTGGTAATATGCAATTTATTCCGAAATACAAAAGCTACCCAAAAGATAAGAATATACAAATTATATACATATGTACGTACTCAACATTATGTTAATCGAATAATAAAACATAATTTAAACATCGATGGTTAAATCAAAATAAAATGAAAATAATAAATCCTGATAAGTAGAAATCTTGTACAAAAAAAAAAAAAAAAAAGAAAAAAAAATCACCACGACATTTACGAGAGTTCATTCAAAAATTAATTTTTTAAAAAAATATGCACATACATACATTTCAGTAGGCATAAATGTTGAATAATTATTTTTATTTTAAGAAACAAATACAATTGCAATTGTATTGAAAACAACAACAGAGACAAAAAAAAAACCTCAACAGTCAACAAAAATTGTCGATTGTCGGTTGTCGAAACAAGCCGGAGATAGTAAAATTTTTATAAACTTCAACACAAACAAATCTAAAGCAGCGAGACAAGCAGCACAAGTTAATCGACTTGCAATAATCGACACTGGCCGACGTTCACACTTACGAACATGATTAAATATTCCAGAGAAATTATAAATGAGACTTGAAGATGGTGATAACAGGAATATTTCAATAACAACAAATCATTTGCCGAGTATTTTATATCAAGAAAGTAATTTTGTAGGAACACAATTATTCCCGGTTGACTAGAAGAATTATAACAGAAGCTATTGTACTATGTAGGTGATCCCCAATTATTTCATTTGGGCACATAAAAGGTAGCCCGCCGCTCAGATTAGCCGTCAAACTAAGGGTTGCCAGTTTGCCGTTTCTAGAGTATGGATAATGCTGGCCTCACCAGGTTGAGGCAGTCAGACACTTTACTATGTGAAGATCGCCCCCCTGACCCTCACGAGTTGCCTTGTGAGGATCGTCCTCACTGCGTCTGATTTGAGACGCAGTGGCACGATATTCTACAAAAGTATTATGCTGCTAGCGTATGCTGACAAAATCGATAACGATAAATTAGCCATAATATGCGCGAAGTTAGTGCAACATTTCCAGATTAGCGAAAGAGTCGGGTCGAATGGGTCTTGCAGTGAGAGCAGATAAGACGAAATACTTAGTGTCAACAAAAAAAAACAAAACAGTCCCAGCGTCTTGGGAACCACGACACTGTTGACAAAATCTCCTCAGAGGTTGTTAAGGACTTTGTCTACCTGGAATCCAGTATTAACTGTTTCAACGATGTCAGTAATGAGATAAAACGAAGGAGGTTGTTAAGGACTTTGTCTACCTGGGATCCAGTATTAACTGTTTCAACGATGTCAGTAATGAGATAAAACGAAGGATAACTCTTGGCAACAGGTGTTACTTTGGGCTGAGTAGGCAATTGAGAAGCATCACTAATCATGCCCGTCCTATTATTTGCAGCATGATGTTGAGCAGTTATGATGAAAAGACTTTGGGATCCTTCGGAGAAAGATCCTTCGTAAGATCTTCGGTCCAATCTGCGTCAATGGCGAGTACCGAATTCGATGGAACCACGAGCTGTATGAGCTGTACACTGACATTGACATAGTTAAGCGCATTAAAATCGAGCGGCTCCGCTGGCTAGATCATGTTGAGCGAATGGATAACGACGCTCCAGCGAAATATTCGATTCGGTGCCCGGTGGTGGTCAACGCAGAAGAGGACGCACACATCTTCGTTGGAAGGATTAAGTGTTGGAAAACCTGACTACGCTTGGTGTTTCCAACGGGCGCCAGCAAGAGCAAAACAGAAATCGCTGGCGCAATTTCTTATACGAGGTCAAAACCGACCAACGGTTGTAAACGCCGGATAAGTAAGTAAGTATAAACGTTTCTTGGGTGGCAGAGAGATGCTGGAAGATGAAAACACACAGGAAGGCCAATTTCGGACACCTGAAATAATTCAATTATGTGATTTTGTTGAAGAAGACCGCAATTCTTCAGTGAGAATGATGGAAGAGGCCTTAAACATCAAGAGACTATTCGAAGAATTCATGAGGATTTGGGCAAAACAAACTTCTGCGCAAAATTTTTTCTACACACACTGAATGATTGCGTGGAATTTGAGGCCTCGGTAGTCGAGTAGATAGCGTGCTCGAGTGCTACCGCAGAGGTCCTGGGTTCGATTCCCGGCCAGGCCATGGTTGTACGCTTTGAACCTTTCTAAATTTTCTATCCTCATTTATAATCAACTGAAATTAAAAATTCATCAATATTTACAACTTGAAGCTGTAGTTAATCGTAGAGAAGTTTGCGGATGAGTTTGCCTTACAACTAAATAGAATTGACTGAGATAAAGCATAACACTTGCATTATATTCAAATTCACATGTTTCTTTGGCTTTCCACCACACTTGAAACATCCTAAACGTATTTCACTTGATTGCCCTTTCCTTCCTACAAACCTATCACCACATTTCGAATCAAGGCAGACTTGACTGAATAGGTATTCCACCTGAAATCCTTGGTTCAAGGTAAAAAAAAACGCTCCCAGAGCGCTCTCATGACTTATTAGCGGGTATGGGCATCAGTACATTTATAGCTCTGTGTTGTTTCTGTGTTTGTCTTTTGTCTGTGATTTTGACCTTTGCTCTCAATTCTTACTTTCAACGCTCCCAGAGCTCTCTCTGCCCATAGCTACTCATGAGCTATAAGCAATTTTAGTTAAGCTCCTGTACAACAGGCTGTTTGCGAGAAAGAACGCTTTAAGGGGGTGGTAAGGTGGTTAATTTTCTTTAGCCGCATGTACCTATAGCAGTTTAGAATGGGGAGTTAAGTCGATGTAACGAAATAATAGTACACCGTCACCTCATCGGCTGATCATGGTCGATGTTTCATCTATCTATGGTTACAAAACGACTCAAAAACTCCTGCGGATTGCCGTTGAACATCGCCAAACACTTCTTTGAAGTGTTCTGCGCTATGGTCGATTGTGAGCAATCTCGGCACCCATCTCGCGGTAAGTTTTTTCAGTTTGTTTTTCGGTTAGTTTTGTCATGTGATGTACCCACTAAACCTCTGCACAAATGCACTCGTTTTTTCCACAACAGTAGACCCAACAGTGCAGAGTTCAGAGCTTGACAGAACTCTGTTAGTCAAGCAGAACGTATCCAAGTCATTTAATGATAACAAACGAACACTGCAGAGCACTCGTCAGCTTCAAATCAAACCATGTTCTCGGTTTGCTTTAACAGAACAATTACTAACAGCGGAAAATGCACCAATCACACCTAACACAACAGAACCTTGGCGAAGTAATTATTTCTACCATTGGCAAATAGAAATGTTATTTTTACGAATTTGGTGTTTGGGCGAACACTAGGTCAAACTAGGTCGCTGAATCTGAAATCGTTGTCAGTATTTTAAAATTATAAAATTTTTAACAAAAGGGTTGCCACCTTATAATGTATTTTTTACGAGTTTTAAACATTGTAAAACAGTTTTAGGGGGGTCGCTGATTTCGAATCTGATGTCAGAATTTTAAAATTCAAGATGGCTGATAGGGTTGCCACCTATTTTTTTTTATTTTTACGAATTCGATGCTGGGGCGAACGCTAGGTAAAAATGGGTCGCTGAATCCGAATCCGTTGTCAGAATTTCAAAATTATGAAATTTTTAACCCCATAGGGTTGTCACCTAAAACTATGCTTTTTTAAAAGTTTTAATCACTATCCTACAGTTTTAGGGGGTCGCTGATTTCGAATCTGATGTCAGAATTTTAAAATTCAAGATGGCTGATAGGGTTGCCACCTATTTTTTTTTATTTTTACGAATTCGATGCTGGGGCGAACACTAGGTAAAAATTGGTCGCTGAATCCGAATCCGTTGTCATAATTTCAAAATTATGAAATTTTTAACCCTATAGGGTTACCACCTAAAAATTTTGAAATTCTGACAACGGATTCGGATTCAGCGACCCATTTTTACCTTGTGTTGGCCCCAGCATCGAAATCGTAAAAATAAAAAAAAATTTGGTGGCAACCCTATCAGCATCTTGAATTTTAAAATTCTGACATCAGATTCGAAATGAGCGACCCCCTAAAACTGTTAGATAATGTTTAAAACTCTTTAAATTGCAACATATTATTAGGTGGCAACCCTATTGTTAAAATATCATACTTTTGAACATCTGACATCGGATTCGGATTCAGCGACCAATTTTTACCTAGTGTTCACCCCAGCACCGAATTTTTTAAACTACAAAAAATTTAGGTGGCAACCCTATCCACCATCTTTAATTTTAAAATTCTGAAATCAGATTCGAAGTCAGCTACCCCCAAAAACGGCTAAACACGAAATCTACAGAACTCTAAATGGTCTTAATACGCTTAAGTTTTTCCTGCACTTCATTGAATTATCTGGATCGGAGCCACACCCATTTGTCAAATCCCCATCCCAGTACCCTACTTCCCATATTCTACTTTCTAGTAGAAGGAAATCACCAAGTAAGAAATCCATACATATTGAGTTTCATTGTTATACGGCATTTACTTCCAAAGCTATTCAAAGACAGCATAACTCCAAGCGTTCTGCTGTTGTGTACATAACAACATAACTTTCTAGTCAGTGCACACTTCTTTTTCGAATCGTGCCTAACATTGCTTTGGTTTTAGTTTGTTCTTGTTCTGCTTAAGCGACGAGTGCGCTTTGTAGTGTTAGGCTTGATTTCATTGATGAGAGCAAAACATAGCAAAAGCTTGCACTACAAACGAGTGCTTTGAAACGCATTTCAAGCGCACTCGTGCAGAGGTTTAGTACCCACTCAGTTTAGAAACTAACGTCCTTAGCTACGTTAAGCACTTTCATTCTCCGATCGTCCAATATCATTCCATGGATTTTATCGACGATTTCTGGCTTGACGATCTCTTTTGGTCAACCTGAACGTGTATAGTATTTATCAGTGGTTAGTATAGTGAACACTATATGTCCCCATAGTATTTATCAAACCTTTCCTTGATTTCAGTGATGGTTTTTTAACCAAAAAATAATGTTTAACCCGCCGTTAGTGTGGTGGAAAAAAGTCACGCCATTAGTGTGGTGGGGTATGACATACCCCAAAAGTATAAATCGTATAAATACTACAAAAAATATTTTATTGAAAAAATTCAAATAGCTTCTCATTCCTTGATTGATTTACTGTTAAAAAAAAATGTTTTAAGTGCTTTGCAATTGTAATAAAAAGTAGTTTTATTGAAACTTACAAATACTACAAGATATAAGGGAAAAAATAATTGCTTCACAAAAAATCATAAAAAGTGATAAGTAATACATTTCAGTAAACAAAATTTGTGTTTTTTTTTTCAGTTTATAATTGGAGTCATACTTTTGAATCATAAACGTGTGTCCCTTGGTGGAAAAAAATATTTTTATATTTCCTCAAATGTTATGCATTTTTCACAAAGCATATTCATATTATCGATACACAGTGGAGCCTGGCAGATCACACATGCGTAAAATGTTTTTTTGTCCTTCTTTCTTGAACAGAATGAGCATCTAGAGCTATATTGTCGTCGTTTTTGTGTGGGCTCACCAGGTCCTGGCAGATGCACACTTTGAAGAGCATGGAAATGCGCGGATTTTGTTGTCTCTCATTGCGATATTCTAATGAAGTTTTTCATAAAATTGTATCCTTTATTTGGAAAATAGTTCTTGTGCCTACTTACCAACAATTGTTCTCAGTTCAGTGTCTTCTTTCTTCAATTTTATGATTAAATTACTTTCCACAAGAAGCAAATGCGCGTAAAAATGAAAAAATAAAAAAAATGTTGCCACATTCACCTGAAATGTGTAAATGAAAAATAAAACAACAAGTTGCCATATTCACATACAATATTCACTCCAGCAATAAATTTATTTTAGCCATAAATTTGTTTTAGCAATAAATTTGGAAAAATATGCCTAATAAATACATTTTCCAAAAATAAAACGAAAAAAAATTACAAAAAAAGTTACGTAAATGGTGTGGTGGGGTATGACATACCCCAGCCGACTTTGGAACGACCTGACCTGTGAATGAATTCACCTAAGAAATTTTTTTTTAGCTCATCTCAATAATTGATCTTTTATTTGAAGCTATTACAATCTACGAAATTGTAACTTTTCAGATAAAGAAGATATTGAAGGATATAAGGTCTCTGGGGTATGTCATACCCCACCACACTAACGCCGGGTTAATGAGTACACGAAATCCGCTTTTTCCATTTTCGTCGAAATTTACGAGGTTGTCTGCTTTCAATTGCTGTCAAAAACAAACTAAATGACACAACTTGCTCAAAATTTGACAGTAGTACACAGAAAATAAAAGAATTGATTTATTACCTAAACTAGTTTAGCTAATGTGAAAGTTTCTATTTCACCTAATCTTTTCAACAACTTTTCTACTTACACAGTTAATTTAACAATCATGCATTAGGTAATTCACCTAATTCAAATTAGTTAATTCAACTAAAATTTTGCAAAACGCAAAAGTAAAGAGCACAGCGCTCTCCTATAAAAAACATAAATAAAAACAAAGTGAGAAAACTTTACAAAAAATAAAGCCTCATTGCGAGATTTGAACTCGGGCCGCTGGCGTTCAAGTCAAACGCTTTACCGCTGTGCTGTTACGCCGTTTGATAATTTGTGAACAAAATGTATATAAAAATATGAGGTCCACAACTCTTAAATAATGGGCATCTACAGCAATTTGATTAATTGGTATGTAGCGTAAATTCTTGTATTGGAAGTTTAGCTCAATAGATAAGGCGTTGGTTGTTGAAATCTTGAGATCAGAGGTTCGAATCTCAGCGGTGGCAAAGAAATTTTTCAGTCATTTATACAATGTATATATCTCTCTCATTCTATCTACTATAAAACAAATCTTTCTTCTCAATCATGTGACGAAATGAAGTAAAGTCACCCAAGGAAAAGTTTCACTTCAAAATAGAAATTGCAAAACAAAAAACAAATTTTTTGCATATTTTTTGCACGGCATTCCCACTCTTAAGTGGGAATTCTATCTAAATAATTAGATGATTTTTCTACACTTAGTAGGTGGCTTGCCTAATCTGAAGTGGTCATAGTTTAAAAAAAATTAGCTAATTCTTCTAATAAATTATGTGTCTTATCTATTTTATGGTTGAAGGTACACCTAAATATTTAGGTTTTTTTAGCTACTCTCGCAGTTAAACTACCCAATATAATTGCATATAATTTACATTTAGAAATTGGTAGCGCACCTAATCAAATTCGTTGACTGAAAATCACCGGATTACTTTAGCTGAATTGACTACATTTTTAGGTAAAAGTTCTACTCTTTTTTTTCTGTGTATATTAACAGATAATAGTTGACAGGACCAGTGTTGCATGTATATTACACGGGATACTCAAAAAGGCCCGGAGTTCTCAAATTGCTCTCGTATGTTTTAATAAACTAAATAATTGATGAAGATGCTTTCATAACTCATAAAAACATTTTTTTAATTAAAGTTACAGCAAATCACACTTTATAAAATTTCCAATATTTCACCAGCAAAATTATTAGTTTAAAAAAAAAATACATTTTTAATTACTAACTAAAAGGAATGGTTTACGTTTTTTGTAGTAATTTAAAATATAAACCGTCTTAATAAAAAATAAAAAAAAAAAAACAACAAAGTCTTTCGCAATAACAACAATATTTACTTGTTATTGTTTTCGCTCTATAAAATAATGTGTGATCACTTTAATGACAAAATTAATTTCCTGAACTGTGACTATATCATCGTGCCGTCGCCAAATTTGAACTTACACGAGTATTTATAAAACTTGAGAAACATAAATTTCAAGCTCAGAGAGAATTGTAAAAAATTCCACTAATTTACTAATTAAGTTCATTTAATATAATTATAAAACATGAGCAGGAATCATGGGTAGCATCACGTCAGATCAACAACATATCATGAGAAAAACAACAAACATTTGAGTAAATGAACGTAGGCGATATTTAGATTTTTATTGGCCAATAAATTCGCAATAACCGAGTCAGTAGAACTATCAATGAATTGACAGATTCGCAGAAATTGCGCCTTTTTGCAAAATGAGTTACTAAATTGAGTTACTAAATGAGAGGCTTAATACAATTTTTTCAGTTAATTCGAATGAAATTGTAAAGCGTGTATCAGGGATTCGCAATTATTTTGTGGGAAAAACTTGACTTTGTGATAAAAAAAATGAAAGTAATGCCAAATGTCCTTTTCTTTTAATGCAATATACAATATAACTCATTTTACGAAAACCACTTTGGAAAATAATTTCGCATTCACCACTTGAATAGGGCAGGAATCGCAAAACTTACCTTAGACTATTCCATTGCAGTCGTAATTTAACGACATTCAGCTGCATATCCGTAAAAGAGCGCATCTCCAGATCATCAAGTTGGGAATGAGATATTTTCAAACTAATGCTAACGTTCGGCTCAAATTTATTGGACAAGGCATCGACAATTTTATGAAAGGAATCAACTTTTTCGCAAGATAGCTCCACATAATTGTTGGCAAAGACCGGCTCACAGGTACAGGGGGAAATTTCCGGACGCACCGCACAGTGCACGGATGCGACATTTGTAATACTCCAAACGGCATAGACAAAGGATGCCATTTTGTTATTTTAACTCGCAACAGCTGGGATTGAAATTTAAAATTCGTTCGTTCGTTTCTATGATTTCCAAAGTTCTTTGTGTTTATTAACTTGGAGTTGATCCTGCGAAATATTTTTGTAGAAAACTTGTTTACGAGTTCATTGCGGACGTCATATTGTTGTGAAATCTTTTACTGTGAAGTAATTTGGGGATAACTATTTTTTAAAAAAATTTGTTTTTGCGCACTTTTCATGTAAAACGTTGCCACTTGGTTCAATTAATGAATATCACTGCAAAACAGTGGCTCGTTTAACTCGTATTTCGCAAAATCACTAACGTACAATTGAATCGATTTGTTTTAGTTTTTGTTTTTGTTTTTGCTTTTCTATTTTGTTTTGAATCCCTTGCAATTTTATCACTGATCGCGGGTTTGAAGTGTGCGTTACACCACTACAATCATCAAAGTCAGTTTAGGTGACAACGACTAATGACCGCAAGGATAATACGCGATATTCGGCTTACAAACAATGTATACAACACTTAACAGCTGTTCGGAGTTTCCAAAATGGTAAAACACAGCCGTTCGATTGGTCACTCAACAAAAGATCAGTTGAGAAATATTTAAAAATATCAAATTTCACGTACTACAAGATCGCACAACAACAACACATATATGTGTGTGTACAAGTACCTACGCGTGCATGTGTATGCATTTAAGTATGGGTGTGTGTGTGTGTGAGTTGTTAACATTTGACACCCATATATCACTGAATATAATCTATTAGAAGTGCTCAGAAATGTCTTCTGAAGCGATTTCACTTTGCGTTTGCGTGTTATTTCTTTATTTTTTTTTCTTTTTTTTTATATTGTTCCTTTTAAATAATAATAGCAGAAAAAATAAAATTATTATTTTCAAAATCGAACTGAACTCAGTTAGGCGGGCGTTTGCTTGGCGTGTGTAATGATCACGTCTGAATACGAGCACGGTCTGATTACGACTGGGAAATATTTATTTCTGCTGAATATCATTGCTTCCTTTGGCGTGGAGATCGTTGTGAATTCTGCGAGCATGATTCTCCGGAACTTGAAGCATCGATTGAAGAACAGTAGAGTATTAAGACGACGCAGATGCTGGCTATTAGCGCGCAGATGAGACATGATCGATTGTCAATTATGATAGTACATCTAGCTGAGCATAATACTTCTCCTAGGAAACAGTGGCGTGTGGCTTGTCGTTGACTTTAGTTCTATCATCATTGATGGTGCATAGAGTGAAAAAATAGAGTAATCTTCGGTTTATTTTTTTTTATGCTCAATTCAGACACAGAGACGATTTTTAGGAGAAAAGGAATGAATGTCAACGACAAGCCTTTGTGAGAGTTTCTTATCAGTGCTTTAATCAAGTTGCCACTGGGACTATGTTAAATATTTGTGTGCATATTTAATATGCAAGAAAAGAAAAAAAAAAAACAACAGCAACCATAACTTAGTGATAAGCAGGAACGTGACACTTCAAAGTGTTAATGTATTGACTAGAGATTACTTCGTACAATATTTTAGCATTTAGGAAAGTCCAAGCTTGCCTTATAAGAAGTACTAAGTCGGAATTATAGAAAAAAACCGAATATAAATAAAAACAAAAACAAATGAAAATACCAACTATGATAGCTGATCTACGTACCACGTGTTCTTTAATCTTGGTTTTTCATTAATAAATTTTTTTTCTATTTTTAAAAGAATCCTAAAATCCAACCAAAAGTGTAGCTTGCTATAAAGTTCAGTGAAAAATTGAACCCATAAAAAAATATATATTTTTAGACCAAATATACGGAAAAAAACCCCATTTATTTGATTTAGATCATTTTTGAGTATATTTTAAATATTGTAAATGCACGATAAGAAATATTTAAAATTCCAAGACAAAAACACACAATCAAGTTCAGAGAAAATAGTCGTCAATTGTAAAATTTTTGCATTTTTTTTTTTCAGTTAAGTCTCATCATGACATCGTTGCGTTGGGGAATACAAGGGCAATTTGAGAAGTTAGTGACTTTTTGAATTTACCGGCTAGTGACATTAAATACAACACTGGTTCTATCAACTATCACCTGTAAATATACTACTGTCATATTTTGAGCGAGCCGCGTCATTTAGTTTGTGTTGACAGCCATTGAAAGCAGACAACCTCATAAATTTCGAAGAAAATAAAAAAGTGAATTTCGAGTCAAGCATTATTTTTTGGGTAAAAAAAGCTTGATAGTTACTATGGTGACTCTTCACCATCAATTTCAATGGTTAAGAAGTGATTTACTGAAATCCTTTGTAGTCGTACCAGCAAAAGTGACGCGGAACGTTCAGGTCGCCCCAAAGAGTCGTCGCGGGAGAAATCGTCTATAAAATTAGAATGACATTAGATAAACAGAGAATGAAAGCACGTGACGTGGCTAAGGCTGTAGGTATCTCAACTGATTGGGTACATCACATTACACATGAATACTTGGTTACGAAAAAGCTATCCGCGTAATGGGTGGCACGATTGCTCACACTCGATCATAAGAGCAGACGTGTGACCACTTCAAAGAAGTGTTTGGCGATATTCAACCTCAGTTCGAAGGTGTTTTTACTACGTTCTATAACCGTAGATGAAACAGGGATACATCACAATGGGACAGAGACCAAGAAACAGTCAAGGCCTTCTCTGGGTGAACGTTCACCAAAGAATGCCAAGGTTAGTCTGTCGACTAACACGGTCTGGCGACAGATTTTTGGGATTCATTCGGGTAATTTACATCGATTACCTTGCAAAGGGAAACACTATCACCGACGAATATTATTTACAGCTGTTGGACATATTTCACATTGATTTGAAGCAAAAATTACCGCATTTAGCAAAGAAAAGTGCTCTTCTAACATTCTAACATGACAACGCACTGGCGTGCACATAAACCATGGTAAATGGTCCATGGCAAATGGCCTATCCACTATATTGTCTAGATTTAGCCCCCTGTGATTCTTTCCTATTTTCAAATTTGAAAAAATGGTAAGAGATTTGGGTCGAATGAAGAGGTTATCACTGAAACACCTAAGTTACTAATGTATGTATCAATCTAAAATCTTACAATGTTGAGAAATAAACATTTTGCCGGAAACAAAGTACATTTTCTCCAAAAGGCATTGATTTATGAAATTGCCCTCGTATGAGGGTTATTTTTTATGTTTCGGGAATAGCAAATAATAACAAACATTTTTAAATTAAAATGGCTTTATTGTTTTTCCAAATATTCCCCTTGATGATTAATACACTTTTGCATTCGTTCAAACCATTTGCCATAGCAGTTTTTCCATTCCTCTTTAGACACCTCCAAAACATGGTTTTTTGCCAAATCAGGACTGTATGCAGGATGAGTCATCAATTCGACGTTTTGACTGCTTAAAAATGCACATGTTTGATGAGATGTGTGAGAGCTCGCATTGTCATGATGGAGAATGATTCGTCTTTGGTGGTTGGTTTTCTGAATTTCTCCGAAGACTTCCGGCAAACAAATGATCCTGTACCATTCAGAATTGACCGTCCTACGTTGCTCCACAGGATCAGTGGCCACATGACCCATTCGGTGGAAGAAACAAGCGACCATTTGCTGTTTGGATTTGCCCCGTCTTGGAATACCCACACGGTCGATTGCTGTTTTGTTTCCGGCTCAAACGCATATATCCATGATTCGTCACCTGTCACGATTTTTGAAGCACCACGATTGAGCTTTTTAATTATTTCCTTACACCAATCGACGCGAGGCTTTTTTGAGCGATTGATAAGTTATGGGGTATCCAACAAGAGCAAATTTTTTTACAGAAAAATCGAAATCGAATGTATTGAAGTGGAACTTATGTGCACGGATACCTCTATCTCACGATATGTCACATGACGATCTTGCATTATTAGTTCACGTACTGCATCGATGTTTTCTGGCACAACAACCAATTTTGGACAACCTTCACGGAATTCGTCGGCGACCGAACTATGACCACGATTGAATTCACTATATCAGCGATATACTTAGTTTTTGATGGTGCTTTATCGTCATACAAAGAACTGAGTTCATCGATACATTCTTGTTGCGATAATCCACGCCGAAAGTTGTGAAAAATAATCCAACGAAAACCTTCTCTTGAAATAACAAGAGAGCTGTAAACAAAACAAATAGCACTTGTACATCAAAACCTTGTGAGTACATTTATGCTAGAAATGTCAAACTTTTTTATGGTAATGCCAGATTTCAGCTATTGACATTAGTGTTGCCAGTTGCCGAAATATAAATAGTACTCCTCGTATTTTAGTAAAATAATCAGTCAACATGACACATATCGATAAAACACTTATTTGATTTTATACAGTGATGTTTATCTACCTGTTCCCCCCGAATCTACCGATAGACAGGTTTCGAATTTTAGTTCTTTGGTAAATGATTCAAGCAATTTTTTAATTTAATTTTCAGAAATGCAAAATTCATCATAACATAAAAATTATAAGGTACTATATAAATGATCAATTTAAATTGTATGTAGCTAAAATTGCTAATTGAATTTTTTTTATCGAAGAGAGTTTGTGAATAAGCTGACATATTTGATTTTCACGTTTAATTTCTTGTCAAATAGTCTCAATTGAGAATTTTTCATTATCTTTTGGAAAATATGTTTGTGAAAATCATTTCAAGGTTTTCAAATTTTTTTTTAACTCATCTATGACGAAACGGAAGGGCACGGATAAAATAAAATAAAAAGAAGTTGTGTGTATCGTGGACACACCCGTAGGTTTTGACGTGATAGCGTATATGTATCCTTGTCCTTATTCTTACCCCTATTTTTTTCTTTGTTTTACAAATTTGTGTTCATCCCTATCCTTATTCTTATATTTGTCCTAATAATTGCCCCCTTCTTGTCAAAACTTTTGATTTGTCAATACTCAAATTCCTGACTTTTTTTAGCTTTGAACCAAGAATTTCAGGTGTAATTCCTATTCAGTCAGGTATACCTTGGTTGAAATGAGGTGATAGATTAGTGGGAGGGAAAGCGCAATCAAGTGTAACATGTGTAAGATGTTCTAAGCATGATGGAAAGTTGTAGAAACATGTGAATTTGAATCTGTGGCAATCTTTGTCCAAAACCTGGTCTTCATCCCGTTTCTAATCATTGTCCTAATCCTTATGCATAAACTTGTCCTACTTATTCTCTTTATTTTAATTCTAATATAATTTTTTTGTAAATTTTATTCTGATTTTTGCTTTTGCTATTGCATTTGATGCATTTAGGTTACTTTAAGGGGTTTCCTGAGTGGTCTCATGAAGCTATTAATTTGTGTTTTAATTTTAATCGTGTGACCGAAAGCTTTATTGGAGCTCCATAAAATTTACCGTAGCACCAAAAGTCACGGAGTAATAATTCGTCGGCAATCGTTTTACCCTTGACGTTTTTCACCACAACCTTGTTGCCGACAGACCAACATTGGCCTTCTTTGGTGCAGGTTCACCCGGAAGGCTCCACTGCTTTCGTCGAAATTCACGAGGTTGTCTGCTTTCAATAGTTGTCAAATAATATTGTTGTTAAATAACGCATTTTGATCAAAACTTTGACAGTAGTCTCTTAATAGATGGTAGTTGACAGGACCAGTGGAGCATTTAAAGTTACTAGGCGGCAAATTCAAAAAGTCACTGACATCTCAAATTGCCCTCGTATCAGTTCTGTGACCACTTATCACACTCTATGTTGCGATGCCTACTCAACTCTTTGAAATTCTTGAAAGATAACTAGCTCTCATATCTGCTCTGGAGTATTGCTCATGTCCCCTACAAGAAGACGCAGGGTTGTTAATGTCTTCAAGAGTTTTACTCTGAATTATACGTAAACAGACAACAATGTTATCTATGTATGGGGCATATTGGAGAGCATCTTATCGTATTGTACGCCGGTGTGCCACAACTCATCTCATCACATCGTATTGCTTCGGCACTGTTTCGACTTCATCATCTACCACTTGTCGTTGTGGTTTGGTGAGTATTTAAAATGCCTGAGCAGAAAAATGGCACCAGTATTGATGGTATTATGTATGACGTTTGATTGACGTCTATGTGATGGCTTATTTTGATATTTTGGCAGTGCGTCTTGTTTTGTGTTGTGGTCATGTGATTAAGTGGCGCTAAAAAGATACATATGTATTTAAAAAGTAAAATATTTCAGGAATTTCTTTTAATGTTCGTTAAATGGATTTCCATAATTAGGCTGCTGGTACTAATTGTAGGAACTTAAATTGTTTTCTTTGTGTCTTCGGAGAATTTCAATGGATAATATCAATTAGAAAATGCGCGTCAAAATGTAGATAATTAAAATATTTTCGAAAGTATGACGTTGGTGGTGCTTGCTTTTAATAAATTTTGAATGTATTTTGTACCGTCAATGGCGCCAGCAACTTCCGTTGATTAAAATTTTTAAAGAATAATCTAAAATTGTTCAAGGCCATATATCTGCATGTGTAAAAAAGTTCATTCAAGTACTTTAATATAACTTTTTTTTTAAAGGACTAACTCATAATATGATAAAGCTAACGGATCAGGCAAAGGACTCTTAACACTTTGAGAGACACATTTTCTCGTGGACAAATTCTAAAAGTCGCAGGTGATCTTTTAGTTTTCGGGATCGCTGATTATTACTCTGGCATGAACGATCCAATATGGCGACAATAGCAACAGAGAGCTGCTCTGAAGTTTTTTAATCATAGGATAGTAAACTTTATTTGAAGGAGTTTCAAGGTCACTGATTGTGCTCCCCCCCCCCCTTTCTTACAACGTCTTATAACTTCTTTGTTATTTTAACAAATTTTTCCTCTTTTCCAAAGTAGTGGATCCATATGACCACTTTTTAATAAATATCTATTTTGTACTCGTTTACTAATTTTTTTTTAAAGTGTTTTACATCGTTCAATTTTCCCAGACTTGCTGTTTTATTTTTTTTTTTTTAAATTTGTGATTTAAATTTGCGGCTTCGGTAGTCGAGTGCTACCTTGCTTCACTGTCAGCCCAGGGGTCCTGGGTTCGAATTCCAGCCAGGCAATGGTCCTACGCTTTAACCTTTTGGCATTTCTTTCCTCATTTCGTGTCAACTGAAATTGAAATTGAAAATTTATCAATATTTACGACTTGAAAGGTTGTGGTTCGTGGTAGAGAAGGTTATAGAAGGATTAAAGAAGATAGGATTAAAGGCATATATGTAGATACATATTTTTAACAATCCCTCTGTGGTACATTACAAAAAAATGCATAGGAAAAAATAGGCAGGATTTGCATACCTTTCAAAATACCATCTTTATAAAAATTATGCCGTAAGGGTGAGTTTTCAAATCTGTATGTGAATTAATTGGCGTACGTGGCGTAGTTGGTTAAAGTGCTTGGCCCTATGTCAACGAACCTTGGAGACCCGGGTTCGAACCCCAGCAGCGACAGAAAATTATTTGAATTAAAATAATTTTTCTGTGCGGCCGCCACCTCTCTGGTGACAATGGCAAACCTCAGAGAGTAATCAAAATGCCATGTAAAGCTTCTTGAGAACAAGAACATTCCGTTCATACCCGTTCCGAGTAGGCGTTAAACCTGTTGGTCCGGTTCTCGGTCAATTGTGTACAAACTTAATAACACGCACAACACAATTGATCATAAGAAGCTAGGTAAAAGTCCTTTCAAGGGCTGAAATGGCCAGTTATTTATTTTTTTATTTTTTTATGTGAATTTAAGTACTGAATTATTATTTAAAGGCTTATTTGTTAATAGATGTCGTTTCAAGGATAGATAAAAAAAATGGTTGATACGAAACAGAAATCCTAATGTGTTTGCCGTGGACACCTGCCGTATAGGCCTAATTCCACGTTGCCCCATGGCAGTAGCGTCGAGGTTCATGGAATTGATGCCCAGAAGATAAATCTTTAGGACCTCAGTGCCATGCTAATAGATTAGCGACGTTCGTCATATCTCTCCTAGGCGTCACTTTCATGACTCCAGACGTGACCAACGCCCTGTCATAGTAGTTTCAATACTGGTCGCACAGCATACTTAAGTGTATATTTAAATTAATAAATATTCTGTATGGATAGCAACCAATGCTGGATCGCAACAGTACCAATTGTGGATAATTAGTTGGGTCACCCTCCACATTTATTGGTGAGAATCGAGACCCATCTAACATCTCTGACAATTTATGGGCATTGCCACCCGGTTGATTTAGCGCAACTCCATGCTGATCTCACAGACCTGTTCGCGATACTCCCCGAAGGGCCAGCCCTGCGATAGTCTCCCCGGGCAAAAGGGATTTACCTCGACACCCACTCATCACATCCTCGAACACCAACACATCCGCATTCATCACTCATGACTGTGAAGAAAAAAGCCACCACTTCTTGGACGTGCTACAGAGTAGACCACATAGCACTTGACTGTGTGTGACACAAAGTCATCACTATTTTGGTCCGTTTTAATACTGTTACCCCAAGGCTACTAAGATTAACTTTTTACACTTGGAGTACCCAATATGACCATTCTTGTTCTCGGCCCTCTTTTCAAACTGGCACACTACTAAGATATACTTTTCACACTCAGAGTACCCAAATTCTCTTTAACATCGTTTTACCAGCCTTTTAAGACAATCCAGAGACCTCAATGCGAATGCCGGTGGAGACTGTGACAGTGCGTCTGTCGAGCGTAACAACTATCCCCGAGTTAACAAATTTTAAGGATCATTGCTATTCCCTCGTAGGCATACGCTACCGTTGATCTAGTCAAACGGTCCACCTAATACCCAGATTGAGCGACCAACTCCAGGATCTGGGTAGTCCCTCTACATTTACACAGGATAGGGCGAACCCGTTGCCTGCGACCATCCTCCTTTATCCTGGCTTTGGACAGGCTGCAGGTGAGAACAGGCGGAGTTGGTTGATACGAAACAGTCTCTTAAATTCCCACGACCCATGATCTGTAAACAATTTCTTTTAAGAAAAAGAAAAGTAAATCAAGAAGGTTTTAAATGGAAGCCATCCCAACCCTTTTTGGGCATACTTTCCAAACATAGGCAAATGCAATTCTTTACATTTTAAGGAGCACGTTTTTCTTCAAAAATAATTTTGAAAGTCGTAGGTAATCTCACAGTTATTCCTGATTACAATTCTGTTCTCAGAATTACATAATTAAAACCGGTGGATCCCTTATAACAACAGTTTTGCTTAATTTTATTTTATTTCGGAGTTTTTTGTTGGTTTCTTTCCAAATTTTTACTTTTGGAACTTAAGTAATATTTGACGGACCTCTTGAGTCCTTTATCTTAGAATTTTGTTAAAGGATTATAAATAAATGTCTCCGAATACTAGCACGTGATAAATCTTAGGTCAATTACACATTTGTACATCAATTTTCGCATTATCCAGTGCCATTTTGGGTTCGCCATTTTGGATTTTTTAAAATTTTGTTAATGAATCCGTGATCAATCTTTTGAGGTCAAAATTCGACAAGATAAAATAAAGTTCTCAGTTCACAGTAAGCTTTCAGATAAGGTAAAAGTTTTTAGTGTTAATAACTTATAACTAACTGTCCCCCAAAAGTCTAAGAAGTGCTCACGGTCATAAAGCTTTGTAACGTACCTTTGAAATAAAGGGAGTCCCAAAAGTCACCGACATTTTATTTTTTAAATAAAACGCATTTTTTTTCTTAGAAATGTTTGTGAGCTTTTTTGAATTATAAAGTAGAGACATGAAGGTTATTGATGAAACATAATATCGCTGAAATAGCTGCCTCGACCTGGCTTGTTCATGCAAACCCTTATCATAAAATTTTCCCATGACATTCTGGCATAATCCTGGAGCAGTTGCTGCAATGGCCAGTTGGATTTCCTGTTTCAGCTCCGGAATCATTCGGTGTTTATTGGCATAGACCTTCCCTTTCAGGAAACCCCAAAGGAAGAAGTGCAACGGCGTCAAATCGCTCAGTCGAGCTCGGTGGCCAATTGACATCCGGTGCGTTGACATGATGAGACGAGGGTTTATGATGACCGAGAAGTGTGCGGTTTTTCCGAACCACCTCCGCAAAATTTTCACTATTTTGTAGTGAATTTTCATAATTTGTACGCGTTGCTTTACCGTGACTGAACAATGCTTGCTGTCGCTTGTCACAAAAAAAGTAGTGCCCGAATCAAAATGTAAAAAGCTATATATATATAAAAATAAGTTGCATTGTGTATGAAATTGATGTTCTATATAATGCGTGAACCGATTTTTGGATTTCTGGAAATTTTCCATGAAAGGTGACGTTAATACGAAGGTTTTTATGTATAAACGGTCCTTGTATGTATATTGGTTCATAAATTATAGGCATTTTAGTGAACTTATAAGGGGTGTTTTTTTTAGAGGTATAGAACTTCGAATTGAAATAAAACACAAGAAAATCGTTTTAATGTCCATCAATTTGGCTTTATTGGAAGGATAATTTTATGCCATTAATGTTTAAATATGATTTCGGGCATGTGGCCGCCGCGGCTGGCTCGAATAAAGCCCATTCTACAGGTCCAATTTTCAACCACTTTTTCGAGCATATGGGGCCGTATGTCGGCAATAACGCCACGAATGTTGGCCTCCAAGTTCCCTAACGTTTCTGGTTTGTTGGCGTAGACGAGCGACTTCACATATCCCCAAAGAAAATAATCCAATGGTGTCAAATCACACGATCTTGGTGGCCAATTGACAGGTCCATTCCGCGAAATTATGCGCTCATCGAATGTATCCGTCAATAAATCGATTGTGACGTGCGCTGTGTGGCATGTAGCGCCGTCTTGTTGGAACCACAACTCATCCACATTCATGCCATCCAATTCGGGAACAAAATAGTCGGTTATCATGGCTCTATACCGGTCTCCATTAACGGTAACTGACTCTCCAGCATTATTTCGGAAGAAGTATGGCCCAATGACTCCACCAGCCCATAGTGCACACCAAACAGTCAGTTTTTGTGGATGTAATGGCGTCTCAAGGATCTCATGTGGATTCTCTTCACTCCAAATGCGGCAATTTTGCTTGTTGACGTAGCCATTCAACCAAAAATGAGCCTCATCACTGAACATAATTTTGCGATGATAATCAGCATCGAGATCAATCTCATTTTCGGCCCATTTGCAAGCGTTGTTCTTTTGTCAACCTGTTCATGATGAAATGGCAAACCAAACTGAACATAAATGACATTAGAGTTGCCAGATTTGACCACAAAATGCCAGTTTTATCTCTATTCGAAAAACAAACCCCTAAAAAAAACACCCATTACAACAAAACAGGTGTGAAAAAATACAGGTGCGCACATATGGTGTACATCGACGGTGCTTACGAAAAAAATCTTCCGACAGAAAATTGCGGCGAAGAAAATCTCTTTATTCAAAATGCGGCCTAAAAAATCACTTTTATCAAATTCGGCGAAAAAAATCACTTTTATCAAAATGCGGCGAAAAAAATCACTTTTATATAAAAATCATTTTATAGAGTACTGTAAGAAATTATAAAGACGAAATAATAAATAGAAATATTATTTGAAAATATAATTTTTTTCAGAAAATTTGTTCCCACTCTTAAAAAAATGCAGCGTTGTTAACGTCACACTCTGAAAAGAGATTTTCTTCGCCGAATTTTAAAAAAACGGATTTGATATGGATTTTTTTCGCCGCATTTTGTAAAAACAGATTTTTGTCGCTGCAGTTTAAAAAAAAGGATTTTCTTGATCGCGTTTAAAGCAGAGATAATCTTCGTAGGGACCGTCGATATGGAGACATATTTGAAGGGAAATTGAAAATAAATATTGGAATATTGGAATAATTTGGCAAGTCTCACTTTAGTTTGCATTTGTGCGAAAAATATAGGCATAGTAAAAATTTTCCATGCCCCTTTTTTTTCGATACCCTCTTATACCGCCCACAAATCAATAAAAATGCTAGATTTAAGAAGGTTTTGATCGTATTAGATTAAAATTTGGCAAATAAGTTCGTATGGCTACTCTCGGCAACTATACTAAAACTGGGCGTGTTATAACTATATATATACGCTCACTTTTTAAAAAAAAATAAATAAATAACAGGCCATTTCAGCCCTTGAAAGGACTTTGACCTAGCTTCTTATGATCAACGCTCACTTTTTAGTAATCATTATTATTCCTGAGTTGTACATGTTTTGATAGTAAAACTTGATATGTAGATGCTATGGGCCCAAGAGGCAGTTTCTATAAATTTGAGCGAACATTAGACAAGGGGGAATTTGTCCACACAGGCCAAATTTATGACATCGAATTGCATTTTAACTATATGTCGTATAACAATGAAGGTATTTCTACTAAAAACTGGCACGGGCATTCGAAAACGGGGCGTGGCTCAACCCATATAAGCCAAATTTACTATACAGAATAGCTATAGAAGTAAAAGTCACAGAACATTGAAACTCAGAATGTAGATACCATTTGGTGATGTCCTTCTACTAGAAAAGGTGACATGCATTGGACAAGGGGATGTGTCTCCACCCATACAAGCCAAATTTATGACACAGAAAAGCTATGGAAGTAAAAGACAAAGAACATAGAAGTATTTACGAAGTTACTACTTGGTAATATCCTGCTACTGGGAAATGGAAAATGCAAAAAAATGTACAATAGAGAACGCTGTTAAAGACTCCAAAACTACTGATCCGATTGAGCTCAAATTTGCGCAGTAACTATGGGGTCATTCATAAATTACGTTAACAATTTAGTAGAGAGAGAGAGGTTTTAAAATGTACTACGATAAGTAACGAATGAGGGGAGGGGTTCTCAGATATATTAATGTGACCAAAAATAAAAAAAAAACTCGAAAAAATTTTAATTAATATAACCCAAAATTTCAAACAATTTTCATCCCTACATCTTCATGTAGTGTGTGTGGCAAGTGTAGTATGGGCATAGTTTTTCTTTGCTTGCTTCTCGACAGTTATTTTTTCTATTTTCGAATATTTTTTAATCAATTAATTTTTTTATTTCATGTACTACGTTACTTTATGGGGGTGGAGGGAAGTGTTTTTGAAATGCATTACAAAGAGTACCGGAAGGGGGTAAAAAAAAATTGTAAATCGGTCACGTAATTTATGAACGACACCTTTGTTTCGAGTACGAGATGGTTTAGAATAATAACGCTGAAGGCATTGCAACACTTTCCGGTACTTATTTAGATAAGGTGCAGCAAAGTGCTAAAGGCTAGTTCTTTATAAAAATAAATAAAACGTTAAAGTTGCATTTTTTTTTAGTTGAATATTCATAAAGTTCAAAGATGTACTTTTTTTTAAAAAAATTAAATAAATGACTGCAATCTATGCATCTCATTACTGTAGACAAGATCATCGATAGGGATCTACTGTCTAGCAAATCCTAAACAAGCTTGACAACCGGTTTCTTAAACAAATTAATTCTACTGATGAAATGAATTAAGCTGGCGCCTAGTCGTTAATTAAAGCAATTTGTTTGCGCAGACGCAAATGATTAAGCAACGCGCTGCAGTGCGCAAGGAGCTTGGCAAAGAGTGTCATATTAGCAGCGCATTCGTATGAA
Source organism: Pherbina coryleti (assembly GCA_943735915.1). Taxonomy (NCBI): domain Eukaryota; kingdom Metazoa; phylum Arthropoda; class Insecta; order Diptera; family Sciomyzidae; genus Pherbina; species Pherbina coryleti. The sequence continues at coordinate 91,794,821 of OX030952.1, forward strand.
CTCTAGGCTGAGTGGGGGGGGATTATAACAGCAACACATTCCTTGATGGCTAGACATCAAGCTCTGTTTGGGGTAACTTGATGCTTTAAATCATTTTTTGATTTGATCTCTCTTTTCATCCAGTTAGTGTCGCTTCTGTTGCAGGAGTGCAATTAATTACAATTGCCAAGGGAAGGAGCAGCAATCTTTGATCGCTAATTAAGAAGCTGCAGTAAAACAGCTACTGCCTCACGCTTCTTTTGAATTCCAATGTGTTTTGTCAGTCCAAGAGATTGATGAGTAGTGAGATTCGTCTTGACAAACAAGCATGAAGCACGATGCGCGAACTCAACAAGTCATACTGAGCCGACACAAATTAAGCTGCTTGCAGCAAGTAGCCAAAATGCAAGCAACACCAGTCAGTGCTTTTTATGTTGTTGATTTGATGTTGATGGCACGCGCATCGCATGCGTCGAAAACTGGAGGAATGTATAGCGTGGAATGTGCGCTGAATAATCGCTGTTACTGCTGTTGTTTTGCAAGAATTGTTGGCTTTTTTATTTTATTTTTTGTTGCTGCGACTTTTTTTTTTAATTACGCATTTTGCGTACTTATGAAAAATAAATGAAACGTAAGGAATTTTTAAATGTTGCCAAGAATGGTTGGCGCCTCGTTGGGCGCCATTCATTTGATTAAGTGCCTTTGTATGAGTGTGAATATTTGTTTTTTAATTTGTGTTCCTTTGCTAAAATTAAAGCAAAATACTGCGCGGATGTCTTACCGTTAATAGTAAGACAAAGACAAATAATTAAAATTAAAAGACAAATAATTTGAAATTTGAAGTAGAATCTAATGAAGCTATCCGAACTGAAAGAAGAAGTTCTTCCTTTTTTGGAATAACATTACATATAATTGTTTTTTACGTCAGTACGGTTTTTTGTTTAAAATTTAGGCCTATTTATTTTATAAATCAAATCAACATTAATCGATTATATATTCGACGTTTTGTTCGATTACCTTCTCCCATCTGTGTGGTAGCTTCATTATTCCGCACAGGTCTCTAGAAGTCTCTACTTTTCTCTGCAAAGAACCTCTCAAGGTACTGTTTGATAAGGCCCTGATTATCAAAGGTTGTACCATTCAGTGAGTTTTGTAGGTAGCGAAACATATAGTAATCCGATGGTGCAAGGTCTGGACTATAAGGTGGATGGGGCAAAATATCCAATCCGAACTCGAGCAATTTTTGGCGAGTCACCAAACTCGTATGAAGGTTTACGTTATCGTGGTGGAAACCCACCCCCTCCCGATTGACCAGCTCAGGACGTTTTTTGTTGGATGGCATCGCGATGGCTTTCTGTAGTTGCCCACAGTATACATCAGATTAGCTTGTAGTAGTATATTCTATAAGAGTAGCTTGTAGTAGACAGGTCCGTTCTAATCTTACTAGATTGAGAGTATTATCTTCTTCTGGTGAATTTTCCTGTTGACATTGTTGTACACAATCCAATTTTCATCACCCGTAATCATCATACGATTGAGAAATGGGTCGCCTTTTTCATGTTTTATGAGTCGATCACCAATTGATTTGAACTCATGAGTACAAAACTCAATTCAGTTTGTGAATTTCTTTCAATTCATGTGGGATCCAGACATTCCATTTTTTTATGAAACCAGCTGACTTTAAATAACTGTGAACGCTTCCAACGGACAAATTACGAGCATTCGCAATTTCTCTGACTGTCGAACGTTTGTTTGTCTCCGTCATCATCTGCCTCCTAGGGCCTGCCAGAACGAGGGTGATTTTCATTAAAGGTTTGCCGCCTTTTTTTTTTTAAATATAACCCGCTTATCTGTGGCTTCGATTTTATTTAAAAAAAAATTATTTAAAAGGCATATTTTTAAAAGCCCATTTAATCGACTTTTTCTGACTTCGTCAATTTGAGCGGTTCCAATAACTTTTCAAGGTTTTAAATTTTAATTTCTCAAGTTAAAAATTGTTTTTATTCAGTTCCGATAATCTTGTTACTAAGATATATGTAGGTATACAGGATGAAATCAAAGTATTTACCGTAACAAACACTACACAATAAGGTGGGCCACCAAAAAAATTTGCTGAGACCTCCCTTCATTTGAAAGCTTATGTTGAGAGAAGGAACCGCTTATAACGATTAAGGCTTTCAATCAATCAATCGTTATTTATTTGATTATTTTTTTTATCGTAATTTTTTCGATCAGAAATTAAAATTATTTTTTTATATTTAGTTACTTTTTCAATCAGAAAAAAAGTTGTTCTAGTTATTTTAAGCGTTATTTTTTTCGATCACAAATAAAAATATGTTTGTGATCGTTATTTTTTCGATCAGAAAGTAAAGTTATTTTTTTACCAATATTTTTTTCTGGCCGAAATAAAAAGTATTATTCGATTGTTATTCTTATGATCAGAAATACAGTTTTTTTATCGATATTTTTCGAATCAGCAATAAAAATTATTATTTAACTGTTTTTTTTTCGGTCAGAAATAGAAGTTATTTTTTAACAGTTTTTTCGATCAGAAATAGAAATGAATCATTGATTTATATTTTTCCAATCAGAAATATAAAAGTTGTTTTTTATCGGTATATTTTAGATCAGAAATAAAAATCAATGATCGATATTTTTTCAATTATATTAAAAAAAAATATTTTTTTATCGAAATTATCAAAAAAAGTAACATGTGTATTAAAATATAAATTTTAATATAATTAGAACCTAAAAAATTAGAAAAAGTGCCATATCTCGAAACCGAAGGAAGATAAAAAAAAATAACAGGGGTTTTGGTTTTTCTCAATAATAGTATCAGTATTTCGCTATCAATTTGAGTTTAGAAGTTATAAGCGAAAATTTGAAAAAAATTTTCTGGTAAGTTTTTAACTAATTTCTAATAACTCAACAAAATATTACATGTTTTTCAAAATATCGAAAATATTTCCTCGTATCCAAAAAAAAAATCAAATCCTTCTCTTTATCCTTGTCTAAGTCCTTATTAAAATTCATGTCATAGTCCTTATTCAGGATAATTCTTATCTTTGTAAAAATCGTTGTTCAAATCCTTGCCCAAGACGACTTTCTTATATGGTAATAAACGTGTGTTCGAAGGGTAGTACGTATGAACATTGTTTTTTATATGCGCAATAATATTTGAACTCAAAACAGTTTTATTTGAAAATATTGATTTGATATAAATTTTAATCGATATTATTTCAATAAAAAAATAATTTTCATTTCACAAATCACAAATTTATATCAGTGATCATTTCTATTTCTGGTCGAAAAAAAAATTTTTTTTGTTGGTCGGAAAAATATCGATAAAAAATAATTTTTATTTCTGATCGAAAAAACATTGATCACAAAATTATTTTTAATTTCTGCTTGAAAAAAATCGATAAAAAGTAACTTTTATTTCTGATTGAAAAAAATTACGATTACAAAATGATTTTTATTTCTATTCGAAAAAACATAACGAAAAAATAATAAAGTTCTGATCGAAAAAAAAAATAACGATAAAAAAATTAATTTTATTTCTGATCGAAAAATAACGACCAAAAATAATTGTTATATGTGATCGAAAAAAGAATCGAACACAAATAATTGGTTCAAGTTTATTTCTATCTTAAAAACCACGAAAAAATCTTGTCAAAAACGGAATCTCTGACTTACTGGCTTAATATTGGCTATATTTAAAATTAATTTACATCTTTTTATATATGATCTTTTGATCTAAAAATTAAAAAATAATCGTTATTTTCCATCCCTGGGTATTAGTTCCATAAAAAAGTTTTTAGATGCACCACAAACCTTTCCAAAATTATCTTTTTTTTACCTTTACCAGCTTTTAAACAGTCGTAAAAAAGTATGTCGATCCAATCATGGATCTAATCGTGTCATGTCCATTTTATTTCCTACAGGGTCATGTCTAGCATAAAATTTAAGATGAAAAAAAGACCTATCCAATGGTGCTACTTTCATCGCGCTATGATTATTGGTTGCTGAGTTATGAAAAAAAAGGTGCAACTTTCATTAAAATGTGTGTGTCATGTCTAGCATAAAACAATAATGGATTCTAAAATAAATAAATATAATTTCCGTATATAAATTAAGTTCTAAAAAGTTTTTTTTTCTATCAATGTCATTGTGCGTTTTATATTCCTATTTTAACTATTTGATTGTGCACGATTGGAAATAAGTCTCGATCCAATCCGTTTTAATAACTTTTTCTTCCTCCGATTCCATCTCTGACTAGATATTTCAATTTTTCTTCTTATTTCCTCAGTACCCCTAAAACTTCATTTTACTTTAAAGTGGTTATCCAAAAATTTTGAATAAAATGTTTTTTCGAACAAATACACAATTGGTTCTAAAGACATCAATGGGAATGAGACTTTAATTATCTATCTTTCAAGAAAAAATTTTTAAAAATAACATCCAAAATTTACACAATTATATTTTTCAAACGACAAACTATCATAAAATTTTAATGTATACCATTCGACGATAAATTGTATGCAAAAATAAAAAACTAGACCTATTTCGGAAAGACTTATTAGTCTTATTGATAAAAAGGAATACAATTAACCATGGTGATATTTCTAAATGTTCTCAACACAAAGAAAAATCACATCCCGCTGAAAATGAAATATTCTAGGTAAAGGCATCCTACGATCACGCTCTAACGATTGGCTCATAAGAATGTAAGAAGAATATTTTATTAGCTTAATTTTTTTATATCATTGTAATGGTGATGATGATGATGATGATGATGATGATAGTTCTGTTAAAGTAACCATTACTTCTAGAATCAATTTTTTTTTTTAGCATTTCTCAGAGATATCTACTCTGGGCTAGGAAAAGCCAGAATAAATTCTAATTTCTAACCATTTGACAATAAATTATGGACGGTTTCTTTTCAAAATGTCTTGATGACGTCAAGAAATCTCATTAATTGCCGAAGGTCAGGTTATGTTTTAAATATAGTGTTGTGTCACTTCTAATATTATTTGTTATTTATCAAATTTAAATGTTATCAAATGTTTTTTTCAAAGAGTTTGTAAGAAAATAAGATAATAAATTCAAAAATAAAAAATAAACGTCTCTGCGGTATTTTTATAATTTGATAAAAATATTTTGTTATAAATAAAACTTGAAGAATAAATTGTATTTATAACATGCAAGAAAAATTTAGACATATTTTAATAAAGAATTTTAAATGCGACAACTTATCATCTTTTGCGAGGCGAACAAAACTTGGGCAGAAGAAAAAAACAAACAACACCTCAACCAATTGAAATCTCAAGAATGGGTTCAACATATCTGTGGTTTATAAATACAATTTTATATTAAAAAAACAAAAATGAAATGACACACATATTTAAATAAAAATTCATTTATTTATAAACATGTTCAATGATGTGAAACGTTAAAAATAGGGCGCTACGACATTATTTGATAATTTTCTTTTTTTTTTTAATACAATTATTTTTTATTTTTTTTTGTTTTTTGTGGTCTTGGTCATTGCCGGCCGGCTGAAGTTCATAAGAATGATTTTTTAAGGTTGAACCTTTAGTGGTTAGAGTTAATCTGTCTCTATGAAACACTCAATATGATAAGCGTACAATAAAGGGCTGGCAAATATGGTGTCTTGTGAGAGATAACAAAATAATTTGAGTACTATTAAAACATGCCATTAGTTTTAGTTGCTTTTAAAAAAGTTTGGTGTGGCTGGAGGAAAAGAGCAGACAAGGTTTTAGAAAAATGTGCTGTCATCTGTGCTATTATGTACCACATTGAAAATATGTGCTCTAATGGTTTCCTTTTTCAATGTAAAGTTAGCTATATCATTATTTTTTTTCTTAAATTCCTACGATGTGCCGTGATGTGCTCCAGTTGTGCTATAATGTGCGCTATGGATTAAAAAAGTTCACCTATTTATGACTTAAAGATACAAAGTGCTTTTTTAGATTTTTCAAATTGCCAACCCTGCCTATTGCTGGCTCAAAAAGTGCAGAATTTCGGTAAAAAAACGCTCTCATAAAAAGCATACTATTTCAATAAATTCCCCAAATGTAACACACGATAGCACACACATTTCTGATTATAAATCATAAATTGCAGCGCTAGGTTTATGTACACTTTCTCAATGACGCACAGCTCTCTTATTCATGGCGTTTTGTGTGATTGAGTTAAATCAATAAAAATTGGTCATAAATTTAAAATGCATTAACATTTGCTTTTGTTGTATTAATTTATTACTTGCATTTATTTTTCTCATTCACTATGCTTAGGTGTGAACATTTGTTTTGTTGTTAAAAGTATTCGTGTGTATGTGTGTGTATGAGTGTATCTATGTAAGTTTACTTGCATACATTAAATATTTTAATTAATATTTTGTCTATTTGAATGGGTGGGGAGAGGGACTCAATGTGGTATTTTCTTCTTTCTTTTTGCAGTATTAGTGTGTAGTTGAATGTGTATGTGTGTGTGTATATATATATATATGTGAAGTCTTTAGCTTCTTAATTTTTGCATATATGTACTTAATGCTTTCATAATATTTCTCAAACACAAAAATAAACTAGAAGAAAAAATATTAGCAAAAATAAAGTTGTTCATTAATATAACAAATTAAACCCTATCATAAACAATTTCTTTTTTATTTTTTTTTTTTAATGTTTTTTGTTTTATATATAATCCGTAGGAGCTAAAGTGGCCATCACATTGAACCCATGCTACTACTTATTCAGAAACTTCGATGTCTGTGGAAATTTTTCGGGCTTGTAATCGGCATCGTTCTTAAGTCTCTCTCGTACATTTGTGCGTAGCGCCTCGCTATAGGAAGCTTGCACATTTGAATCGGTTGCAATCGCGGCGGTGATTTCATCCGGAGATTGTGATTGATTCGATGCGGAAGAGCTGCTGACGCCGGCGGTCTGTAGAGCGTTTCTTACGCTGTCGGTTATCAATGACTTAAGATCGCTGCCCGGTTTGCTGCTCTGTATCATTTTTCTTCTTTTGGCCGACATGCCAGATATGTATGCATCGGAGTAGGGAGCTTGTTTGGATTCCAACTGGTAGAAAAAAAAAAAAGAAAAAAATTATATACAAACGCAAAATATGTTTCTTGCTTACTTCTTTTTGCCTTTGCATATCATGCGATATAACGGGCAACCAGCTGACGGGAAAATTACTGTGCCATGGCTCGGAACCGGGAACAATGTTATCCAATTGCATGGCTTCACCGTTATCAGCATCTAATGTGTAGCTGTTATTCTGTGAAGTTGTGGCAGGCTCTACCATTTCTACATCCGTGTCCTTAAAAATAATTTTTGTTTTTACACGAGAGTGAAAGGAAAACAAAATTTAATTCATGCATACCGTGCCGGAAGTGTCCTCGCCTATATTGCGATGCACCAAAAATTGCTGAACATCATTAGTGTCCGTAGCGGTAGGAACTTTTGTGTTAACATAAATTTGCAAGAACTGCAAAGCTTCACCGCGAAAATCTGCCCAAGATATAAATACATGTAAGAAATTATCGAGTTTTTATGCAGAATAAAACCTACTTGTCCGCAATGATGCTACCAGCGTGCGCATCAGTTCACACCAGTAAATTTCCGCATTTACACGCCCCGCACATACAGCCAATATGCTGAACAAACGCTTAAATAATTCGCCACACAGCTGTGTGAGACGCTGTTCAAATTGTGCGGGATTCTCTTGGCTTCCATTAATCAAATTAATGATCAGCGGCAGAGAGTGACGCATTAAATTCTCGATGGAATCACGTGAATCATACTCGGGAAGATCGTACTGCGGCAGGAAAATGAGTATGTCATAGATCCAGCGTAGCGTTTTGTTAACAGCCAGTATCATGCTATCATCACTAATGGGCACACCTTCGAACATGTGTTCAGATATGAAATTTTGCAATTGCACACGTAGACGTATACGACGCTGTGTATCGTTATCTGTTGCAGCCGAAGAGGATGTTGCAGCCGCTGTAGGTTGTGTTGCTGATGTTCTGGCAGCAGAGCCGCCAGATGCTGGGGCGGCTGCGTTGGCTGTCGAGGTTTGACCAGCTGCATGTCGTGCGCCAATAAGGGTGGTGGCGCCTACCAATGGCGGTGGACGTACGTGACGGAAAAGATCTGTGATGGTGCGTAGAGTGCGTTGATTAACACGAGCTAGGAAAGGGTAAAAATATTGGATAAGAATTAGAATGATAAGGAACAGAGACTTGAGAAGACAAAAAATAGAATCGAGAAATATAAACTTCAATTTGCACTGAAGTGTAACGAGGAAATTGAAGTGTTTTAGTATTTTTTTTTTGCCGTTATTTAAAACTACCGAGCAGGAAAGTCCGTCAATTGGAACGGAAGGCACTCTTCCAGTGTTTTAGATGTACGCACGATCCGTGGTGCCAATAAAGACTCGGATCATTATCTTGTCGCAGCCACGCGTAGACGTACACGCCTGTGCGCAACCAAGAATGTGCGCAATCCAGCACAGAGAAAGCTATACGTCGAAAAACTGCAATCAAAACAAACAGCCGAAGACTTCGCTACTCGACTCTCACTCCTGCTTCAAGAAAGCACTCCTCCGATCGACGATATATGCGCGCAGTGGAATTATATTTCCCACTCTATGCGTGCGGCTGCCGAAGAGGTGATACGCTATCACCGCCCTCGCCGAAACCAGTGGCACGACCAGGAGTGTCGCGACGCCACTGCAGAAAAAGACGCCGCTTACAAAGCCACCCTGCAGTCCGTTGTAACGCGTGCTGCTAAAGAGCGATACAAAGAGAAGAGGAGGGAAGAGAGACGCATTTTCAGGCGAAAGAAAAGGGAAGCGGAAATGCGTGAGTGCGAGAAAATTGAGATGCATGGTGACAGGAATGAGGTCCGAAAATTTTTCGAAAAAATAAGACGCCTGGCCGATGGTTTCAAGACCGGGGCCTCTTCCTGCAAGGATGAAAATGGGAATCTAGTGACAGCTATCCAGAGTACACTGATGATGTGGAAAGAACACTTTTCTAGGCTTTTGAATGGTGACGACGACAACAATCCCGCCAATAGAGATGACATACCTGAAACCCCAATTGTGGACGACAGCGTTGAAGTTCCGCTGCCCGACCATAGTGAGGTCTTGAAAGCTATAGCTCGGCTTAAAAACAACAAAGCCGCAGGAGTCGATGGCTTACCTGCTGAGCTCTTAAAGAATGGAGGCGAAGCTCTACTTAAATACATTCAAGAACTCCTATGCAGAATATGGTCGAAAGAAAAACAAATCGACACACACCATCTTTTTGTCGATATTAAAGCCGCCTTCGACAGTCCAATAAGGAATCATCTATACTCCACCATGTCTGAATTTGGTATTCCTGCAAAGCTCATCCGTCTTTGCAGAATGACACTGAGCAACACCAGCAGCACAGTTAAGATCGGGAAGGATCTCACTCCTCCATTCGATACCAAACGAGGTTTCAGACAAGGTGATTCCTTATCGTTCGACTTTTTCAACCTGATGATGGAGAAGATCATCCGAGCTGCTGATTTGAGACGCAGTGGCACGATATTCTACAAAAGTATTATGCTGCTGGCGTATGCTGATGATATCGATATCATTGGCCATAATACGCGCGAAGTCAGTGCAGCATTCTCCAGATTAGCGAAAGAGTCGAGTCGAATGGGTCTTGCAGTGAATGCAGATAAGACGAAATACCAAGTGTCAACAAATAAACAGTCCCAGCGTCTTAGAAACCACGTCACTGTTGACAACATCTCCTTCGAGGTTGTTAAGGACTTCGTCTACCTGGGATCCAGCATTAACTCTTTCAACGATGTCAGTATTGAGATAAAACGAAGGATAACTCTTGCCAACAGGTGTTACTTTGGGCTAAGTAGGCAATTGAGAAGCAGAGCCCTCTCTCGAGGAACAAAACTCACGCTCTATAAGTCACTAATCATGCCCGTCCTATTATATGCAGCACAAACCTGGACGTTGAGCAGTTCTGATGAAAAGACTCTGGGAGCCTTCGAGAGAAAGATCCTTCGTAAAATCTTCGGTCCTATCTGCGTCAATGGCGAGTACCGAATTCGATGGAACCACGAGCTGTATGAGCTGTATGCTGACATCGACATAGTTAAGCGCATTAAAATCGATCGGTTCCGCTGGCTAGGTCATGTTGAGCGAATGGAAAACGACGCTCCAGCGAAAAAAATATTCGAGTCGGTGCCCTGTGGTGGTCAACGCAGAAGAGGACGCCCACATCTTCGTTGGAAGGATCAGGTGTTGGATAACCTGACCATGCTTGGTGTTTCCAACTGGCGCCAGCAAGCGCAGAACAGAAATGGCTGGCGCAATTTCTTATACGAGGCCAAAACCGACTTACGGTTGTAAGCGCCAGATAAGTATGTAAGTAAGAGCAGGAAAGTCCAGGAGGAGGGACTGAATATTTCACACAAAACGGTCAGAGCGTGGTTTACACGGGCATTTTTGGAGCCATCATATTGAGTTTATTTCATTTTTATATAAATTATACCTGAGGTCAGTGGATATTACTTAACAGTTCTATACGTTCAGAATGTAAAAATTCGATTTCGATTTCCTTCTAGCATGACCTTTCGCATCACTCTGAGACGCTTAGTCAGCACGAACCACAGACTACAGTTAGCATGCAATTCACTAAGGTCATCACCGCCCATAATAACCATCAATAGCCCATGTTCAGACGTTCCACTTCAATGTAGCACTTCAACAACATTGACACCCGACTTTATCATTCATAACTAAGTTATAATTTATAACCATTAGCGTCTAAATATAACACCACAAGAATCCTGAACTAACCAGTGTCTATTATCTAGCATCCAGTGGATATTTTCTAGTATTTAATTTTTAGTATTTAGTCTCTATCGGGCAAGTCTAGGTTCAAGTTATTAAGAGTCTAGTATCTAGCACCAAGTAACTAAATTTAGTTGCAAGTCTATTGTATCTAGTCATTTCACAAATGTTACCTCATTTAACACTTCAGTTTCCCAGAGTGCAGTATATAACTGCACTCTATCCCCGTACATCCACAGATGCATACCACTTTTTCACCCTTAAAACATGTCAAAATTATCTCGCACTATTGCTATTGCTGTGCAGGCATAAGGTAACCATTATATTGTATTTCAATAGTCCGAACTACTACCCAAATTTTGCGGCCAACTCGAAATTCTTTAATCGCATAATAAACTCGATTGAAATCAATATTTTCTGCTAAATGAGAATTCTTTTAATCAAGAAAAACAAAATCTACTAAAACGGCATTTATGGTGATAAGAGAATTGAAGAAATTTGTATAGAATTCAAGAGATTTCTGTTATCTACTCACCTGTATTTGGAATCAATTGTGCTGTGGGTCCGGTGCTACCGCCATTAATGTGATTGGCATGATTGGCATTTTCAGGATCGCGTACATGATGGCTGTTGCAGGGCAAAAAACGATCGAACGAGGACATCATATTGGCTGGTATAACGCGACCATTCCAACCGCCTGTTGGCACTAGATTGCCCATTTGCACATGTGGTCGTGATGTGGAGCGTGTCTGGGTAGCAGTTGTTGGCAACGTAGCGGTTGTGGAACGCGTCTGATTTGGACTCTCATTTACCAAGCCATCTGCTGATGCAGTCCCAGTTTCAGTAGGTGAATTATTGCCATTTGAGTTGGCTTGGGATTCAGTTGCAGAATTAGCGCCGCTTTGTTGCTGTTGTGATTGTTGTGTATTTGAAGAACGTGTTTCTCTTGAATTAGCGTTGACAGCAGCGGCAGCCGCGTTCAATGGCACTCCAAATGATACAATGCTGGGCGCATTTATTTGCACATGAAATTCAGTGTCAATGGGTGCGGAATTAACAACAGCCTCTATAAGACGCGCAACTTGCATTTGATGATTATCTTAAAAATAATTATTGGAAAGTTAGCATGTTTTAACAGTTTTTAATGTGAATATGAATATTTAAACTGAACTAGTATAAATGTTCTTTTAAATGTAGCTATGATAAATGCTTTGAGGGTAGTAAGAGTATTTAGCTAGGAGCACGTATGATAAATGGCCTAATGTTTTCTTATTTTAGTTTATTAGTAGAAACACGGTAGCATTCTTTGAATAAAAAAAAAACAAGTGAATTTATGTGATGACATCGTCGAGGTTAATGCTTGAAACTCTGCAAAGCGGAACGACTCGAAAAAAACAAAAACAATACAATTCAAACAGCTATGTTTATTTTTCACACTAGCTCGGTATTGAGCTGGGACACGAGAGCGACACATTAAATGAAACTAAGACCCATGCAGCTAACTAGCTTAGACAGACTAATAAAATTTGGTTTTTTTTTTTTAATATTTATATGTTTGCCAAAAACAAGACCTACTCCCAAATAAGATGCCCTGTCTGGGTTGGAGTACAATTTCAACAGCATTTTCATCTAAATTTCATTTAGAAATAAATTAAAAATATAAATATATTTTGACCAAGAATTCAAAATGAATATATTAAGCCTACCATTATTTGAAGCGTTGCTATTGGGCTGATTAACTTCAACTGCTGTTGGAACTGTTGGTGACACCACCGGATCATCGACTGGTTCTTCAATGGCAGAACTTACAGCTGCAGTTGATGCTTCAGTAGCTGCTGCCGCTGCAGCTTCAGCTGTGTCAACAGGAGCTGTTATGGGCGTGGGCGTAGCTGTTGGCGTATCTTGTGTTGTCTGTTGTTGTGTTTGATTTTGCTGTTGTTGTTGCGGTTGCTGACGCGCAGCTTGTCCATTTCCACCTAAATTACCCAAACCAGCAGCAGCAGCAGCTGCAGCTGACAAATAGTTATTGGAGCTAACATAACCACTTTGCTCCACTAAAATGGGTCGGCATGCAAGATAACGTGGAGCTGGTTGGGAAACATCCAACAATAAATCTGAGATAGCATGCTGAGCATGTGACATATAGTGGAATGCTTCAGAAACACGATCGTAGAGACGTTGCGCATTATCACGACCAGCAGTATCCTAAAATAAGATTTTACAAAAATTTCAATTAAACCCCGTGCTTGTTTGAAATAAATAATCAACTGACGTTTTCTTCAAATGTCGGCTCATTACGCAACATGTCGTAGAATTGCTCAACGAATGGGTTTAGACGTGTCTGTATGGCGCGCATTTGATCGATAACATCGGCTAGCACATTGGTGCCAGTGCGACGCCGCGACGAAGCATTTTGTTCCACTGTATTGCCTGTAGTGGATGAAGAGGAGGAAACTGATGCGCCGCCACTAGCTGAAGAGCCCACTGAGGCTGTAGACGATGAAGTACCAGCTGTAGCGCCAGCACCGCTTGAAGCTGTAGGCGAAGATGAAGTTGCTGCTGCCTCCTCTGTGGCCGCAGCTTCATCATCATTAGTTGTTTCCATTTCTTCAGTTGTAGTCGATGTATTCAGAGCAGCTGAATCTGCACTGTCATCCAAAGCATCTTCCATGGGTTCCTCAACAACAACTGCGGTTGTTTCGCTGCTTGTGTGTGTGCCGTCTGGGTTCTCGCTGGAGCCGAAAACTGTTGGAAGCTGTACAACAGTCACATTGGTGTTGCCATTGCGACGCAATGCCGCAGATACAGCACCCTCTAGCATATCAACAATATTCTGTTCCTGCGGTATATCACCAGCTGTAATACCTACCTCGACCACAGTAGACTCCATGGTCCAGCGACCTTGAGCCAAAATATCCAAAGAGGAGTTGTTTAGACCCTGCCAAAGATTTAAATAAGCAAAATAAAACTACATTTAGTTATGACTAGAACCTACTCTGGATGGATCCTCCAAAAAGGCGGCAATATTGTTGGCGCACTCCAGCATATGACGTGCAACTGTGATGCGATTCATGCAAAATGATGATGATGAGGTAAATGGATTTAATTGCATTTGTCCGTTGTTCTATAATTTTAATAAAAATAAATGTTTTTGGATTTTAGTGAATTATAGCCGTGCCAGTACTCACCACGCCTGCGTTCATTGGTATTGCCATGGTACCAACAACCATGCCGTCGAGAGCACGAAATAGTGGCGAGTTGCGCATGCCACGTGTTGTGCGCCGTGGTGGCTGATCCCCAGCAACAGGCGATGTCGAAGAGTTGCCACGTGCAGAAGGCGGCGGACGTTCGGCAACATGCACCACTTTGCCATTAACATCTTTGAATATTTTAAATGTTTTTTTTTTTATTGAATATTCTTATACATATATATATATATTTTAGTTTTTAATATAATGACGAGGAATTCGAAACTAAGGCAAAAGGGTTAATCCCATGAATATAAAAAAATCAACTAGCCATTACAACCCTTGAAAGGATTTTGACCGAACTTCCTATGATCAAATTGTGTTGTGCGTGTTATTAAATATATGTACATAATTGATCAAGAATTGAACCTAATAGTTTTATGCCGACTCTGAACTGCTAATGTACATGTTCTCAAGAAGCTTTACATTGCATTATTTACTCTCTGAGGTTTGTCATTGTCTGCACAGAGGTGATGACCGATCAGAAAAATTAATATCAATTGAAAAATTTTCTGTCTGGTGGAGGATTCGAACCTCAGACCTCGCGGCTCGAAAATTTTTACCGAGTGGTTTACGCACTTTAACAAAAAACAAATTGTGGACATTAGGAGCGTGGTGTAGCTCTCGAACAAATTGTGATAAAGCGTAAAAACCCAGTAGGAAGTTAGCGCACACTACAATAATCATTGAAATCTGGACATTGAAAAAGAGGCGTTATTCCTCCACTACAAAATGCCTTTTTAATGAGTTGGCTTTTGCTCTATTGTATATATTCATATATTCAAAAGAGCATGAAAACTTGGTAGGAAGCAATAATTTGCCATCTTGGCGTAATTTGACTGATAATTCTAAAATGTTACAAAATAGAAAAGGACGAATTGGCGAATGGTAACTATTTCATATAGCCCCTAGCGCTAGAGGTAGTAGACATTAAAGTGCACAAATCAATAACATAGTTATTCCTTAAAGCTTAAGCAGTTTTGACAACAAATGAGTGGAGTCTCCCATACAACTTCATAAGCTGATTCAAAATTTCTTTGCAAATAATCTGAATGAACATTTTAGAGGCCCAGCAGTATAAAGTTCAAGGTTTTTCAATTGCGGAGGATCATAAGTGCCTCCATCAAAAGCATGGAAAATCATTCCTTATAAACTCATTAACAGATAACCTAAAAAATAAAAGAAAATAAAACAAAAAGAGAAAATTAAATAAGCATTTAAAATTTTGAATGTGGCAAAATTTAGAAAAATGCAATAAACAAACAGTAAGAGGGCAGAAATAGATGATTTCCAAGCATGAACCCCTTCATTTTATGTGAAGCTTAAACCATCATTCAGGTAGCTTATTCTTCAAATGCGCAAGCTAGTGGTCATCGGGAGTATGTTTAAGAACGTTTAACATTTGTTTAAGAGTTAAAACATTTTTGGAACTGGGGGGGAATATAGTGACTTTAGGGTATTCTATATGCCGTTGCACGATGCAAGAATAGGAAATGTACAATTTCCACTTTGTTTCGCCACTGCATGGATTGTACATTTCATATTCTTGCACCGTGCAATGGCATATACTAGACATAGAAAACACCCATAAAATCCTACAAATTTACTATGCAAAGCAACGAATTGTCTCGGTAGTGCTGGGTTGTTCTGCTGGCATCAAATATTGGTATACACGGGAATTAATGCCAAAGAAAAAAAAAAGGATAACACTCAAATGTACGAATTGTACTCGACAGCTGTTCTGGTATAATATACGAGAAGCAGATAGTGCACAGTTCAACTCGAGTAAAATATTTTTGCACAGTTTTAAACAACTATGACTTTTGAATGCTTCTTTCATTTCAACACATTGAAAATATTATCATTCCAAGGAACACGTTTGTAAATTAACAATTAATCTAACATTAATAAGCTTCTCTATTATCCACTCGGATGTCTTTTTCAGGTCATCAAAAAGGGAAACATTATTAATTTGCCTCTTTGACTCAATTTTCAAAGAACTATGGCGTTGTTAAAGGAATATAAATTACAAATGCTGCTGTCATATGGGAACGAGTGAACGAGTTTATCAGTCGACCGCAGAAGGCATCTCTTGAACTTGTAAAAAAATGTCCATTTGTAATGGAAAATAGTCGAGCCGTCAGAAATTCTAAAAGCATTTAGGGCTCTACTTTTCAATTTCGTTCTTTCAAATCTTTTTCGTTTCTTCTTAAACTTTTAACGTGGGAATAAGAGAACAGAAACTTTGACAAAAACTACCATCTCTCAAACTTACATAAGTACTTTATTTATACAGAAATAATGTTTGTGAATTTTCCATGCATGAGAATGGGAGAAAATTAATAATTTTACCCTTGCTACCATTGGGTTGCATCAAAAAGATTGTTTGATGCTGGATAGTGAAAGTTTCATCGTCAGCAGTACATTAAACAAATATTTGTAAAAAATAAATGTAAATAAAGAAAGAAAATTAGGCAGCGTTTGTAGGTTCATGGACGAGGAAAGAGAATAGCAAATCTTGTTCAGTCTATAATCATGACTAACTGATAGAAATTATTCAGTTTTTCCTGACAGCAATTTTATAAAGGCAACTGAATTCATATCAGACATTCTGAAACCAATGGTACAATACATTGCTAATGAAATAAAAAAAAAGTTTTCTTGGTGAAAACAAAAACACCAGAGCTTTAATACTCATATATACATATATAAAGGCGACATTCAACCAATAATAAAAACTTTTTTCCATAGTTTGGCATATCTATTTTTGAATGTACAGCTTCTTGAAGTAGTGGGAAGAGCCTTAATGATTGATAAAAATGCTTTTCGCTCAACCCTATTCAATAATTTCATCATCTATTCATTATCTGATTAACCACGTCATTTCATACCGTATTCCTTGAGCTGTTTCTCATCGGCTAGCACGCGTCCGCAGTAAATGATACGTTGCTGTTCAGCTGCAATGCTGGTCTTCTCAGCAATTTTATCCTTAAACTCACGCACCGTAATCTAAATAGAATAAATGAAGTTCTGTTAGAATAATAGGCATAGGGCGTGTGGCCATGATTCACACAGAGGGCTTAAGTTTGAGACTTTACTAGACATTTCTTAGTTGACTCACCTCATTGTCGATGTTGAATTCATGCGTTTGAGCATCTAACGTCTTGACTTTTAGATCGATCAGCATTTTTGTGGATGGCTTGTAGACGGAACTTTTCGCTACTGCTGCGGTTTGGGTAACAAACTGGATCGATCAAATACTGCTGAACTCAGTCGATTGTCAGTCTATTGATATTTTTCAGAATAAGTGACTCCGTATTTAAGTTGAAACCACTGCGGCACACTTAATTTTTGCTTCACTAGAAATATTTAATATTCGCACAATTATTTCCTCCGAATTTCACAGGTGAAAATTTGCAATTTTCTTCCGTTTTTCTTTTTTTTTTTTTTTGTTTTTTCACTTTTGCTATGACGTTCACAATTGACAACCAGCGCGTACAGAATCTAGGCAGCAGCAGCGTCGGCAAGAAAAAAATCGCAACGTTCCTAACCTCGTGAAATGTCAAAATTGCTATTGACTAGTGTTGGCTTGCTCAAACACACTATAAGCTAAAATTTTTTCAACGAACTATAGACTCACTCTTCACACGCATTCAATTGAAATTGAGCACTATACAGGCTCTTCTTTTGCCTCTGGTTGGACAAAAATCTTTTCATGGAAAGAAAATGCAAAAATTTCGACACAGAAACACTTTTGCAATTTAAATTTTCTACATGAAATTCATGCACGTTGCATACAATTTATAACGAAATATGTTGACGTCACACGCGTTCACAGTTTCGAATATATTTTATTTGATTTTAGCACCGATTTCATGCAGAAAACTAACTAGAAAATACAGAACGCAACCAATTGCCTTGCTAACGTGAGCAATGAAAATTATTTAAGGTCATAGAAATAAAATATAAGGAAGTGGTGATCTACTCACACATTCTATGCGTGTGTTGAAGAATTTTTCAAGCGAGATAGAGCATGATTTTTGACATAAGCTCTTGCACATCAAAACAAAGAAAATGAGTGTTGAAAAAACATTAAAATATTAAATAATTAGCGATTGTCATCGCTATAAATTGTTTTAAAACGAACATAAATAAAATAAAAAATTAAATAAGCATGCGTTGTGCCGTGAAAAGTTGTGAAAGTTCACAAAAAACACATAATAAGGAGGTTTAGTTTCACAGGTAATCTTGCTTTATAGCTTGTGGTTTCCCGCCATTTGTGTGCATGAGTCATGTGCAAGAGCTTCTGTCAAAACAAAAGTTCAGCTTCATGAGCGCATTTATTCCATAGGGTGGCAAACATTAGGGCCCTAATTTTTTTTTTGATTGAAGATAATTTTTAATCAGGGACCGTAACTGTTATAAATTTCTTCAAAAAAGTCAATAAATAATGGTTATTTTTACCGATTTTTTTGTTTTGTTTTTTTTTTTATTATTTACTTTTATTTATTCGGTCAAAAATACCAGTTAAAAATAGTTCGGTTAAAAATAGAAGTTAATATATGACTTATTTTTTCGGTCAAAAATTTATATATGACAGTGATATCCTATATTAAATACTAGGTTACCCGGTACACAATTTTTGCAACCGAAAATATGCTAATGAGCCGAACGACTAGTCGTACCATTTGTGCCGCATTTCACGGGACGTGCTGTATTTTGCAAGATTTTTTTAAGTGTCCTGCCGGGAAAAAGGTTTTCCCGTATTTTTGGAATTTTTTGTAAAATACCTATGATTTCAAATACAATAAAAATTAAATAATAAAAATACGTCTGAACACCAAAAAGTTTTCGCCTTTATTTACGATATAACCTAATGCGGCCCTGTTTGAATGTTTATGTATTTGCATTAACTTCATTGTATTTGTAAAATACTTCATTTCTTTTCAACTTCACCGCTTCCTTAGCTCGTAGTTCTATGTTTAAGGTTTGCCTTTTCGCTTTCGCTGCGTAGTGAAGTGCGTGGAACGTAGCAACTTAACATTACGTGACAGATGTTGGAGCGACGGTTGAGAACTGCACTAATATGTGATTTTTTACAACAACCATTTCAGTGAAAGTACTGCCAGAGAAGGTTTTCAGTGGTCGTACATATTTTGAAACTAATAGAAAATTATGGATTCTAACTTTAACACCTCCAATAAGAGGTGTTATTGTGAATCGCCCGCTTTTGTGAATTGCTCACTTTTAATGCTTTAATTCTTTGACATTTGACAAGTAGAAACTACGCCATTACTAAAAATGGAACGATACACGCTTCAACAACGCACTGAAATTATTAAAATTCACTTAAAAAATGATGAAAATCTTGCAGTCACCGTTTATTTTCAGCGCATACAGCGCATTTTCATCTCGGCGGCTACGTCAACAAGCAAAATTGTCGCATCTGGGGCTCGGAAAACCCAAGAGTTATTGTCGAGAAGCCTCTCCATCCTCAACGTGGTCCGCCCCGGTCCGCCCCGGGTACCGCCATTTTAGGTGTGACACCATTTCGATATTTTTTTTATTTTTTCAAACAGAATGAAAAATTTACAAATACATTACGTTAAAAAATGTGTGTCCCTTTTTGTCGCATTGAAATTATTTCTAACAATTTGTGTATCAGTAGCTTCATGCCAAAGGAGTTTTTCAAAGCTAAAATTAATTAAGACTTATTTAAGGTCTTCCATGGGACAGGCAAGGCTTTGCGATCTTGGTGGTTTATCCATTGAAAACGAGTTTGCAAGTAATATTGATTTCGATGAGGTTATTTCAAATTTTGCAGATCTTAAAGTAAGAAAAGTTAATTTTTAAGACAACGCCATTAATAAGATTTCTTTATTTAACCTTATACCTACATATACAAATATGTACCTGAAAATGTAATGTTTTTGTTTGGTCAGTTTTTAAGACTGCGAAGTTAATAAGTTGTCTTTTTTACCTTATGCCTACATATCTAAATATGTAGACACCTGAAAATGTAATATTTTTGTTCTGTTTTTAAAAATTCTTATTGTTTGTTTTTTTTTCGGAATATATAAAGATAATAATAAAAACACTTAGGCCCCTATTAGGTACGACAACTCAACTTAAGTTGACGTGAGTTAAGACACCTCAACTGAACTTTTTTACCATATTACGCATAACATACATTTTCAGTTGAGCTGTGGTGTAAAATTGCTGTTTCTATTGAAGCATGATTACACCGAAATTTTGACACTTTCGTTGAAATGAATCAGCTGTTCGCATTAATTTCAATTTTTGTGTATATGTATTTTGTTCACAAGTAATAAAGCAAGGAAATAATAGTATAGAGCAGGAGTGCCCAAAACTTTCTTATGGAAGTGCAAACACTAATACATATAAAATCCTGCAACCTTTCGTAAACGAAAGCATACTATGTTAGACAAAAACAAAATCTACGTAGAAGATCACTGTCACCAAAATGTACCAACAAAGCATACGAAAGTGTTGTTGCTTGCACTTCGGTATAAGCAACGAAAAAAGATCAAAAACAAAAAAAAACAAATTTGTTTGTGTATTTTGTATTGCTTAGTGCGGAGTGCTGTGTGTGTATATTAGAATACACAGCCTATGCCTAAGTGCTTTTACAAAAACAAATGTGCACCAAGTGCATAGGGCTTGGGCACCTCTAAAGACGCTATACAACTAGCTCAAAGCAGATGTAAGTTTTTGACAGTTTTTACACTCGAGACATAGTTGCATTGTTAAACCTAATACCACAAAAAATACATACACATCTCTGAGATACATACTTGTCAGTCGATAGACACATATGTACCTCAAATGTGTAATAGACAATACAAATTTACAAATTACACACTCAACTTAAGTTGAGTTGTCGTACCTAATAGGGGCCTTAATCTCATCGAATTGGTTTCTTTTTGCATTTAGAAATTTTTTATAGGGGTGACACCATGAGTATCCGCCCTGGGTGTCACCAAGCCTTGGAACGCCTCTGCTACCATCTACCATTATAAATTGTGTGATTTAAGCAAAATGTGGTGTCCATGGCGAAGTTGCGTAAAGTGCGTGGCCGCTATGTCAACGAACCTGGAGACTCGGGTTCGAACCCCAGCAGCGACAGAAAATAATTTGAATTAAAATAATTTTTCTGTACGGCCGCCACCTCTCTGCAGACAATGGCAAACCTCAGAGAGTAATCAAAATGCCATGTAAAGCTCTTTGAGAACAAGAACATTCTGTTCATCGCCATTCGGAGTCGGCGTTAAACATGTAGGTCCAGTTCTCGGTCAATTGTGTACAAACTTAATAACACGCACAACACAATTGATCATAAGAAGCTAGGTCAAAGTCCGTTAAAGGGCTGAAATGGCCAGTTATTTATTTATTTTATTTATGATTTAAGCAAAAGTGATTTTTTGTGGAAGTTTTTATGTGACTGCTCACATTGGCATCACCTAAGTTACTGACAGACGCACGATTTGCCAAAGCAATATTGAAGAAGCAAAATAATAAGGTCGTGTGTTCTCGATCGAAGTACGGTCAAAGGCCGACCGACCTAACGGATCTTTGTGATTTCAGCATTAAGGCCGTATGCTGTTCGGAAACTTTTAACTCGTGGTAGGAGAGAATTTACTGAGTTAAATACAATTGCTATCTGTTGAAATAAAATTGTAATTTTTTCCTAAAATTCCTTTTGGCACAGAAAAGGACGAAGAAATTTTGACAACTAGAAATTTTGATTTATTAGATTTTGGTAGTGTATTAGCGCAAGAATTGAATTTAATTTGCGAAATTGTTAATATATACTGAAAATTAGTAACTTTGGTTGCTATGCTGTCGAAAACACAAAATTTTTAACTTCTTTACGACTCACAAACTCGCAAGTGTTTTTTTTCCATTTTTGCTTGTGTCAAAAATTCTCTTTCCGATTGTCAAAATTTATACTAGCCCCTGGGGCTACGTGAATTTTTGACAATCATATCCACCTCACAAGTGCCAAAATTTCATCATCCGAGTGAAAAGTTTCCGAATAGAACACGGCGTAAGGATAGTTATACTTCAAAAATATTTAAAAAAAAAAAACTGATGGAAATTCAAAGTAACGAGTGGGAGTACACCTTAATTTGTTTATTTTTTTGACCGTGGTAAGCTTGTCTAAGCTCAGTGAAATTTTATACCGTGGTTAGAACCGAAACCAGCTTAATAACTCAAACTGTGTTTGCATTGACTGTGTTAGTATTGACTTCAATTTTATATCAAATCCATGGTGTAGTTAACAAGGTGGTAGTGAATTTTCAACCTCTCTCACAAAAATTTACTCTCGATCTGTCAAAAACAGCTGATTGCATATTTTAAGCAAAACACAGTTTGTGAAATTTCTGCTTATTGCGAAAGTATAATTTGATTGATTATAAACGTGCAAAAAATATGGATAAGAGTAAAAAATTGCTGAGACGCTGTGCGTGACGGACTGCGCTGGCTCGCGTTGTTAATAAAGCAAAGCTATTAGCCAGTAAAAAACCAACAAATATTAAACTTAACCTCAAATTGATTAAACTTCTTCTCCGGCAGCTCAATATAAAGAGCTCGATTCTTGAAGCATTATGTACCACCTTGTACGGATTGTGATACAGCTTTCGTATATTTCGTCGAAGATTTTAATAGGATCACCTTATTGCTGCTATTGGTATTGTGGAACTACATAGCCAGATACATACTTGCAGCCAATTACAGTGTGTTTCCATATTCGGCTCTGGTTATTCACAATTTCAATGATTTACGAAAATCCAACAAAACTACATATAATTGCAGTTTATAACTAATTAGCTAGAACTACCACCAGCAAGCAAACAAAACTACATATAATTGCTGTTTATAACTTATTAGCTAGAAACTACCACTAGCAAGCAAACAAAACAAATAACGATTTGACAATTACCAACAGGTCCTCTCTATATGTCACAATTTTTTGACAGATTCAGCAAAATTGAGTATGTGGTGAAAAATTCACTACCATCTTGTTAATTACATCATGATCAAATCAAATCATTCATTTATCATGCATAGTCTATCCCTTTCACAGCGAAGTTTCCTATAAGAGAGATATATCTCTTATCTCTGAGCCAAAAATAGTTGAATGCAACACAGCCGTTGTCACACACAAATCTATCGAATGCGTTTTGTGTGTTTCTAATTAGCCACAGCTGGCCACAAATGTTTTTTTATTAATTACTAAAGTAATTGAAATATGTTTCGGGAATTCAGACGAAGAAAAATTGGATTTATTATAACTTGCTGTGATTGCCACATTGGTGGCGTTATCAACAAGAAGTCATGGTAAGTTGTGTCATGTTAACTTATCTGACCTCAAGTTTGCACAATCAGACCATAAATTTGAATCTTGAAATCTTTGTTTCTTTATTTATGAGTGTGCTGCTGGGTTATGAACAAAGGCTTTCGCAAAGCGAAAGTATGACAGGGTGTCCCAAGTATCATTAATTTATATAAAGAATTTGAGAAATTTGAAAAAATTCATAATGCTCATAATGATTGTAGTATTTTAATGATTATTATTATTTAGAAAATTTAATGTTGTTTTATGAAGTTGTAGATTGTAGAAAAATGAAAAATATTTTTCATACAATCGTTCAAAACCATTAAATTAAAAAGATATCTTTTCCGTTAAATTTTCATTTTAACTTAAATTCTTTTGTTGGACAGCGGCATGTGAATTTTTTTTTCGGTCGGTTCTTGTTAAGTTTAAAAAAGCCACTTTAAGCCGATAGTTTCAACAACATGCAGAATATAAGTCTCGCATTCTTTTTTTTTTTTGTTGTATTTTTTTGATTAATACAAGTGAATTTGTTGCAGTCGTTTGAGTCGCAGTCTGGGTTCAATGTAGGAATCAGAGGAAAAAAAAACTACATCTCATGTCCTGAACATGAACGCATGTTGACAGGAATCCATGTTTAATGGTCGAGAGTAAAAGTAATAAAGTAGTACAGCAGCTAGACAGCGTCTGTCCTCACCACGCCACCCTCATTACAACCGCTCCACAAACACACACACATACACATTTGTTTTCGCAAACTTCCTTGTAGTGGGGCGTTGAATGGAATAAAAAATGAATACCTCTCAAAGTCAGTAAATTTTGTGCTTTATTATATTTTGTGTTTTCCCATTTTTTTTTGTGCGCTCTCTTGTTTTACAAGAAAAATAAAACGCAAGAAATAATAAATTAATGGAAGAACAGTAAGAAATTAAGCTAATAGCTAAGAGGGCGAGAGGTTAAAATAATACCACGATTTTTTTTCTAATTTTTCTGGTAATCATTTATTTTGGGCATAATTTTTAAAAATTTATGGAAAGTAAAATAATGAAATGGTTGTCGATATTAAAAAAAATGTTTGGAGAATTTACACATACAGTGTTGGACTCGAATTTAGCACATTTAGTACATGTAGCACATGTTTAAGCCTTTTGAATTTCGTTCCACAAATCAGGTAAATTTTTGGGTTTTACTGTAGTAATATGTTGCTCTACATCATCCCATTGATTCTCCATAGGATTGAGATCCGCTGATTTATCTGGCCATTTAAAACACCTATACTGTTCTGCTCTAAGCAACTCTTCACTGTGATGGCACGTTTTTATCTGCATATGGAATCATTGTATTAAAAAAAAGATTTTTGTACACATACTTATCCATCCGTGTATCAATTTCGCATATGGGACCAACACCCTGCCCCAAAAACTGTCTTAGACGTGTATTTAAGGTTGTGCTGCATTTTTGGTAAACGCCATACGTATTGTTTTCCGTCAGATCCGAACCGACAAAATTTTTCCAAAAAATTATTGGTTTCTGTAAATGGTCACGGGCAAATGAAATTGAACCCTTCACATTATATTTCGATACGTACGTATTGTTTTTGCTGAACAATGCATCCACGCAATTTTTTTTCAATAAGTCTTCTTGAGGAGACATTTATGTCAAATTTTTCCGAAACATCGCTTTAAATACCAGTTGAGCTCTTAAATGGGTCTGTTATTGAGGCTCTATAAATGAAAGAGTCCTCTTAACGGGTTTTTTTTTTTCTTGATCTCGGACACTGTTTAACCTTTTTTATGGTCCCGTAAGTTTGAATATGGCTAAATGCGTTGCACACTATCTTCCTGGAGTAATTTAAAATGTACCTCAATCTCCCCAACGGGTTTTCCAGTGGAGTTCAATTGCTAAATAACCTGACGCTGCGCATCTGTGTACCATTTTCCTTTAGCCATGCCTTATTGACAATTTTGTTAAATAACAACTTCAGTTTAACAAAATATTTTTAAAACTTACAAATTAATTAATTTAAGCAGGAGCAAAAAACTGAAAATCCCAGCATTTACCAGGTGTGCAAGTATTAAACCGCTGTTTACATATAAATGGTTATATCTTCAATTGTGCTTAATAGGTTCTTGTTCTATCATCTGTTTTTGATTGCCTTGACATCGAGCAACATTGAGAACCGCGCAACAATAACAGTTTTGCTTAAAAATTACATTTTCAAATCGTTAAAAATGTCGAGTTTTGTGCCAGAAAAGTTGATTTGCGGACATCATTGCATTTTTGTTTCCTTTTGAAAAAAAACTGCAGCGGAGTCTCAGCGAATGGTTTCGGCGGTTCAAAAAAGGCGATTTTGATGTCCAAAACGAAGAACGTGGAAGGCCTCCAAAAAAGTTGGAAGATGCTGATTTGAAATAATTGCTGGCTAAGGGCAATGCGCAACCGCAACAACGACAAGGCAGAGAAGCTAAGCGTTACTCGACAAACAATTTCCTTTCGTTTGCGAGAGATGGGAAAGATTCAAAAGGTCGGAAGATGGGTACAGCATGAATCGAATGCCAAGCAGATGGAGAGACGAAAAACCACATGCGAGATCTTGCTCGAACGGTACAAGAGGAAGTCATTTCTGCATCGCATCGTCACAGGAGATAAAAAGTGGATCTATTCTGAGAACCCTAAGCGAAAAAAATTATGGGAAGATCCAGGCGCACCATCCACATCGACTGCAAGACCCAATCGCTTTGGTATGAAGACGATGCTCTGTGTTTTTTTTTTTACCTTTGAACCAAGGATTTCAGGTGGAATACCTATTCTGTCCAACCTGTCTTGGTTCGAAATGGGGTGATAGATATGTGGGAAGGAAAGGTCAATCAAGATAAGCGTGGTGGAAAGCCAAAGAAACATGTGAATTTAAATCAGAAACAAGTGTTATGTCTTTACCTCAGTCAATTCAAGTTATAAGGCAATTTCATCCACACACTCCTCTACCATCAATTACAACTTTAAGTCAAAAATACTGATGAATTTTCAATTTCAGTTGATAAGAAATGAGGATAGAAAATTCCAAATGCGAAAGGCTTAAAGCGAAGGACCATGGCCGCCGGGAATCGAACCCGGGACCACTGGGGTAGCAGTCGAGCACGCTACCTACTCGATATACCGAGGCCACCATCAAAGGCCATGTTTTTCTACATGACAATGCTCCGCCGCATACGGCAAAACCGGTTCGGGAAACATTGGTAGCACTCAAGTGGGAAGTGTTGCTTACCATGCTGCTTACTAACCAGACTTGGCACCATCCGATCATCACTTGTTTGCATTAATGGGTCACGCACTTGGTGAGCAGCACTTCACTTCCTGCGAAACAAATTTGGGGAAAAATATCTTTATTTCTTTACATAGCCTTCTTTTCATAGACGTGGCGTCCGTGGCGTAGTTGGTTAAAGTGCATGGCCGCTATGTCAAAGAACCTGGAGACTCGGGATCGAACCCCAGCAGCGACAGAAAATTATTTGAATTAAAATAATTTTTCTGTACGGCCGCCACCTCTCTGCAGACAATGGCAAACCTCAGAGAGTAATCAAAATGCCATATAAAGCTTTTTGAGAACGAGAACATTCCGATCATCGCCGTTCGGAGTCGGCGTTAAGCATGTAGGTCCAGTTCTCGGTCAATTGTGTACAAACTTAATAACACGCACAACACAATTGATCATAAGAAGCTAGGTCAAAGTCCTTTCAAGGGCTGAAATGGCCAGTTATTTATAAATTTATTTATTTTAGCCTTCTTTTAACTCGACACGCTTTTCCCTGTGATGTTCAATAGCTTCGATAACTTGTTTATAGTGACAACCGTCGTGTTTCTTCAAATAGCCAACAACCTCTGACTCCACCTCTTCATTATTGGCAAATATTTTAGCACAGAGAAATTTTTTTAATTTTGGAAACAGAAAATAATCCGAGGAGGTAAATCTGGCGGAGGGCTTGCAAATATTTTACCAGCGAGCAATTTCCTCAAGTTTGGAAACGCAAAATAATCCGAGGGGGCTAAATTTGACAAATAGGCTGCGAGGGGAAGCGATTCGAAATTTCACTAATTTATTTTAGCCATCGCGAAAAGGAATGTGCGAACTGGTGTATTGTCTCGATGAAACAAAACTGTCTTTTTCGACAAATGCTTCCGTTTTGTCTTGACTTCATCTCTCAAATGTTGCATTCGCACAATTCTGGTCGTTGATTGTTTTTACTTTCTGAATATAATCAATGAAAATTATCCCACGCTCATCAAAAAAAAAAAAACTGGTACCTTGACCTTGCCTACAGATGGAACTGTATTCGCCTTCTTTGTAGATGATTCTCCCCTTTAAGTCCTTTGTTTTGACTGTTCCTTCGCCTTAAACATAAAGTGATGTACCCATGTTTCATCCATGGTTATGAATCGATGCCAAAACTCTACATAATTGCTGTGAAAGTTCGATTGAACACTCGATTGAAACATTCTCACGACGCTATTGTTCTTCCATTGTGAGTAATCGCGCCACCTATCTTGCGAACAGCTTTCTCATGTCCAAATTTTCAGTCAATATGCGATGTACAGCACTTTTTGAAATGCCTATCACGTCTGCTATCTCGTGCACTTTCATTGGACAGTCATCCAATATAATTATGTGGATTTTATTCACCATTTCTGGTGTGGTATCCTCATTTGGTCGACCACTGCGATGTTCGTCGTGGCAGCTCGTACGGCCTCGTTTAAATTCTTCCAAACAATATTTAACTGTTGTAAACGGAGGACTAGATTCCCCCAGAGTGGAATCTAGCTGCGCGTTGATATTGGTTGGATAGAGGCATTTCCAATGAGCCTCTATTGTATTGTACCACAATACAAAATAGAGTATTGTACCACAGAGCGATGACCAATTTTTTCCATGTTTGTAAATTCACTGAGAGCGTTCACTGTTGAAGACTGCCAAACAAATACTGAACAACAAAGGGGCGTCAAACTTCATACTTGAGCTTAATAAGATTGCTACTTCCTACCACAGGTATTCCTATCAAACAACAACCGCCTTCCATACATCAGATCGGGTACTTCTGGTACTACCCTTGTATTAGAAGCAATATTTTGACATTTTCTTGACGTTTCCCGTACCGCTGTCAGAATCCAGTCAAAGCATTTCACAATCAGCCATTCTTTGAAGCGCTTCCTTGAAGTTGCTTAAAGCAGGTTGTTTTTGGTTGCTTTGACAATTGCCGAACTTCCAAGACAAAGGACAACAAAGAGGATATGTGACATTTACGCTGTCTTTCGTAGAGATGTGTGTGTGTGTGAGAGTGTGTGTGTGTGTGCATTTGCGTGTGCGAATAGAATCCCAGAAATATTGTTGTCAACATTAAACAAGCTCGTTAAAGTTGCTTCAAACATCGCCTCGATGGTGTCTGCAGCAGGCGTCTGTCGCAGCCGCAGGATGAATCCATTTATGAGTAATTGACAAAAGGATTTGTTTATATGTGCAGTCGTATGATCCGAGAAAGAAAGAGAAAGAGAGAGAGTTGAATGAAAATGTCCTGCGGAAGGCAACACACACCCACACAATTAAGAAATTGTTTTGGCCAACTTTATCAGGTCAACTGAAAACATTTAAGCCTTTAACTATCAACCAGAATTTAAAGTGATTTAAAATTATATAAAAAAATTTTCTACTCTATGTTATTCAATTGCAACACCATCTCATTTATGCCTTTTCACACCTTTGGCGAAAAATTTGAATATCATTTCCATTTCCGTTTCCGCTGCTCTGCCGCTCATGACTCAGCAAATGGCCAACTTATTGCCAATTGTGGCGAGCCATACTAGTTGCCGCAATAAGTTGCAGTTTATGCAAATGTTGAAACTCAAACTAACAAGGACAAATTCTGCCACAGACTCCAGCAACCTGAAGGTTTCAAGCGAACTAGGTGGTATGTTAGAAAAAAACAAATTGACTTGCTGTTGCAACGATTTAATACTCTCACGCTGTGACTCACTCAGTAGGAAACACACACATTCATGCAGCTGGTTAGCCAGTCGCATACCACTTGTGTGCGCTGTGCTGCTCGGGTTTCGGGCACAAGTTGTACCTGCCTATGTTGTTTAACTTACCACAAAAGCGGCAAATAAATGTTTAAATTGTAGAAAAACTCCGTAAGGTGCCTTTATTTTTTTTTTCTTCTCTTTTGCTCTGTGCCTCCCCTGAGCATCACTCTGCGCGTTGATGCCGAAGTTGAAGTAGCTGAAGGCAACTGGAACAGGTGCTTGTATATCAAAGTATTTGCAAGGATGTCTCGCAGGAATTCTGACTTTGGCTGGATTTTTTGAATGAAGCTATTTGCTGTTAAAGGTTAACCAGAAAAAAAGGTATGGGTTGTTAAGTCTACAAAATATATCAGCAAATGTGAGTACAACAGCGTGCAAAATAATAGCAGAGTTTAGACATATTTTTTAGCTTTTTGATAAATTGAACATAAAACCCTGGATCCCAGAGAGAACTTCGATAAACCATCTACGATACTTTTACTAACACGACTCTTCTACTACGAAGACTCATAGGTTACGAAAACTAACTTGAAGTCCCATTCACATGATCCCATTCCAAGGTCTTCATGAAAACTTGTGAAATACTCTAACTTGAGCTGAAGTATGTAGATCTTGGTCCAAATTTTCTCATTTACTCTCATTGTTCAAATACAGGGTGTGCCATAATTTATGTCGGTTTGTGAATATTGAATAACTTAAAAAAAGAGTTGGCTGTGTCGTGGACACACCAATAGGTTCTGACGTGACAGTGTTTTTTATCCTTGTCCCTTTTCTTGTCCCTATCCTTTCCTTTGTTTCCAAGCTTATCCTCATCCTTCCGCTATTTTTTTACTTGTCCCAATAAGTTTCCTTCTTCATGTCCAAACTCTTGTTTTAACCCATGACCAAATTCTTAACTTAATCCTTGTCCGAATCCCTTTCCTGGTTTGGAAAGGTTTGCATTCCTGGTTTGGAAAGGTATTTTCCGGTTGCAGAGTCCGATTTTATTGTTTTATTTTGTTGTTTGTGACCACAACAAAACTTTGCCACGAAAAAACTTTTAAAATCATAACTTCTTTTTTCAGCTTGTTGGAATTTTGTTAGGTTTTTGTTGTTGTTGTTGCTTGTGCTTTTGCTTTCCTTTTGCTTCTCTTTTCCTTTTTCTCTTGCGTTTGCTTTTGTATTTGATTTTGGTCTTTATTTTGATTTTTCTTTTGCTTCTCCATTGGTTGTGCTACAGAGAGTACACAGAGAGTACCACAGAGAGTACATTCATTTTGTTCTAGCTGCATGCAATTATTCCATGCAACAATAATGCATTTAGGTAATATAAAGCGGTTCCCTGAGGGCCTCATGATGCCGTAAAATTTTTTTTTTTTTTCATGTGCCCGAAGACCTCACCTTTATTATCGTTTCATAAAATTTACCGTTGCGCCAGTAGTCACAGAGTTAAAATTCCATGCAACGTTTCTCATTATTGAAGCATTTTTAATGCATTATGTTTTTTTTTTTATATTTTAGTTGTGAGGCTTATTAACACATCTATGCTGTCGTAAAATAAAATTTACCGTAGCACTTCTCTTGAGTGAGTAATAATTCCATGCAACGATATTACATTTATGTTACATAAGCTGCTATGTTCGGGACTTGAAGAAGTCAGAATATGTTCTTTTAAGCGACGCTCTCTGATTCCCCATAACGTCGGAAATTTTTTGTCTAATTTTGTTGTGAGGATTTAAAGCAGACTTTATTGGCGTATCCAGTGGCGGATCTACATACGGGCTGAAAGAGCTTTAGAAGCCCTCCCATCATTGGAGAATTTTTTTGTATGGGAAAAAAATAAAAAAAGCTCTAAAAATCGTTTCAGCTCCTTCCTTGTGCTACAAAACTGTAGTTTCATCCCTCTCTCCCCTCTGGCGAATCCTAGATCCGCCACTGGGCGTATCATACTTTTTATCCCA
Organism: Pherbina coryleti; assembly: GCA_943735915.1. Classification (NCBI taxonomy): domain Eukaryota; kingdom Metazoa; phylum Arthropoda; class Insecta; order Diptera; family Sciomyzidae; genus Pherbina; species Pherbina coryleti. The sequence goes on from OX030952.1 coordinate 91,826,293, forward strand.
GCACTAATAGTCAGTGGCGTCCGTGGCGTAGTTGGTTAAAGTGCGTGGCCGCTATGTCAAAGAACCTGGAGACCCAGGTTCGAGCCCCAGCAGCGACAGAAAATTATTTGAATTAAAATAATTTTTCTGTACGGCCGCCACCTCTCTGCAGACAATGGCAAACCTCAGAGAGTAATCAAAATGCCATGTAAAGCTTCTTGAGAACATTCCGTTCATCGCCGTTCGGAGTTCTCGGTCAATTGTGTACAAACTTAATAACACGCACAACACAATTGATCATCAGAAGCTAGGTCAAAGTCCTTTCAAGGGCTGAAATGACCAGTTATTTATTTTTTTTTTTTACTAATACTCAGAGAGTAGATAATAATGCTTAAGTAGATCCCACCGCATCCCGATGACGCGTGTTTATAATGAATTTAGAGAATTAACCTTTACGGTCGTACCATTATTTTAATCATAGCGTCTATACTAAGCGAGTAACAATCCAATGCAACGCCGATAGATTTTGAAAAACTTTTTTAAACTTTTTTGGAAACCTGCGCGATAAAAACTAACTTCGTCACGTCAAAATCAACCGATTTCCATACATGAGTTATTTTTATTTAATTTGGTCCTTTACAATTTGGAATAGTTTTTGAAAACTACATCAATCAAATGGCCGCATCTATTGGCTAAAGCAAAATGTGCCCTTTTTGCTGTGTTTTCCCATCACTTTTTAGAGCATCTCGGGCGGTATAGAGATGATTTCGACACGGAATATTTGCCTTGAGCTCGTCTATGGTTGGGGACTTGCTGACGTACACTTTTATTTTCAAATAATCCCCATAAAAATAAGTCTGGAGCAGTGTTGCCAGATTGAGGTAAATTTCCCTAATTGAGGTAATTTCTGACTCATTTTTTGGGCAGAGGTAAAATAGGTAATTTTTGACCAAAAGTGGTAAATTTTGCGAAAATAATAATTTTTTTAGACTTGTTAATTTTTTGAGTTATTAGAGTAGGCACCTCTCTGCTATCAGTTGGCGATCCTCTCTCGGAGAAATCGACTGAGAACTAGTCCAGAACATGATACAATTATACAAGGAATAATTATACAAGGTATAATTGTATCATGGTCCTGAATAGGAGCAGTTGTCGGATCAGCGTTGCTTTTCGCTGTGTGAAGTGAACAAATGTTTTTTTTTTTTCATGTTTTTGTTGTTTCTTTATAAATACATGTATACTAACAAAAAAAAAACGGTTGTTAATCATTAAATTAGAATTTTTTATTTATTTTCGGAAAAGGTAAATTTTTCTCCAGAAATGGTAATTTCTTCACAAATAGTGGTAAATTTCAGTTCGTCTCTCTGGCAACACTGGTCTGGAGGGATCAAATCTAGAGATCTGGGTGGCCAGTTAGTGTTGCCATTTTTTGACATCACACGCCCAGGGAACTTTCGTTGGAAAGACTGTATTGTTTTATTTGCAGTGTGACATGGCGCGCCAGTTGTTGAAACCAGTAACTGTCCAGACGTTTCTCACACATTTATGGGCAGACATAATGAGCCACTATTCACCGATATCGATTCCCATTGACTGTTACTCCTCTCTAAAGAAAAGTGGATGATGATGGTTTCATGGTATTTCATCGATTTCATATGGATTCTCCCTTCCCCAAAAGCGGGTATTTTTTGGGGAAACGCCATAGAGTGTGTATGTACCTTGCTGGTCATCAACATTAGCTTGCAAAAATCAGGTTCAGTGTCAACTATTCAAGCGATTGTTTCGCCGTATATAAGGTTGAAATAACTGTAAGTTTTTGTTTTTTTTTCGATGACCATAGTTTATTGAAAAAAATTACAGTGGTCTGCAGGTCTACAGTTTTTCAGGTCTAGTTTTTCTACAGATGAGTACTCAATGATATATGTAGTTAGTAGAGAAAGATTTTTTAAAAAATATGGTGTGTCCAGTTCATAACCTCAAATGTAGCCCAAATAGCCATTTTTCTGGTATATAACTTGAAATTTCTGAAGATTCTGATATGACGGAAAAGAGTAAAGTTAAGATTAGTAATTTGGAAATCCAAATCCAAACCCTCATAGCCAGCCATTAATAGACCTAGGATATAAGTTGATTTGTAAACTTAAGTAGGTTAAGGCGTAGGATCAAGTATGTTTAATTAATCATAACAAAAATTATTTTTATATATTTTTTTATTTTTATTATTTATACTGGATTCATAAAACTTTTAACGAACGTTTATAGTCTTCAAGTAATTTCTAGTCTATAGTCTTCAATAAATAATTTCTCAAAACAAGTTGGCTTCATGCTTCTTCTACCATCTTTTCCTTTTTCAGGAAAATCGCATCTGACTGGTTGGTAACTGTAAGTGTTGTTCGTACCTTAAGGCAATACCGGATTTCCCGCCCGCATGTATGCGGCTGACAAAGGAAAAATGAAGCAGGGATAATATACGTATTTTTACAGTCGTGTGTGTCAAACACACACAGGTACACGAAACTCGACACGATACCAGTCATGTTTTATTTTTTGCGCTATTGTATGATTGAGTTTTTCCCACGGGCTTTTATTGCACGCTTTGTTGCAAGCGAGCTTTTCTCATACACACATACTCAAGGATACACACACCCACACGATCTTGAGAGTTTTACTTAAATTTCCCGAATTAAATCGACTTGAGCTGCGATTTCCTGTGGGAATTTTTTCTTTTTTTTTCACAGGTAGGTACCCGTCAAAAAAATACCCTTTGAATTAATAAAGATGCAGTAGCAGCGGCAGTACGCTGAGGAAATGCAAAGAAATGTGCGGAAATTTGATTTGAATAATGTTTTTGATGCTGATTTGCCAGTGTTTGTTGCTGTGGCTTTTGAAGGGATTAGGTAAAAATGTGTTAAATCGAGCAGTATAGCGCTTGCATAATTTATAACTTGTGTGCATGAGTAGTTCTGGTTTAACTTAGGATTTCTTGTGAAAAACTATGTATGTCGTTAAGGTGTACGTTATATACTAAGTAAAATTTTCTTTGTTTCTAGGGTATTTCCTACTAAGGATATTGGAAGGTTTTATGAATTATTAGGAGTTTTTTTTGAAGGTTATTCGCAAAGTAATAAAAGCAAAATATTAAGAATATTCCTCAAAATATTATTAGAAAAAAAAATTTCAACTTGAAAGTTAAAGTTTCAACCGCTATATTCAAAATGTCACTGTTCGAGGTGAGCAAATGATGCTGTGGTTACTTTACTTCGAAATACGCCATTTTTGTGCGGCATAAAACTGGCTTTTACTCACATGTTTTGTTTTTTTTTTTCTTACTATCAACCAAAGGACCCTTAAGTTGGCACATTTTTCAATAAAATTTTGTGCTTTTTGCTATTTTAATGTGCGCTCTAGTAACACAAGTAAATGCTCGAAACAGTTGCTTAAAAATCGAATTGAAACATCTCTGCTCCCCCCACCAGATAAGATGGAAACAATTACTGAGAAGAATAAAAGTATCAAGAAAAGAACAAGTAGACGAAGTACGTACACATAACAGTTTATTGCGCCCGTGAAATATTTGAATTGATTGTACCTTGGAGAAACATTTACTGGAGTGCCACGAATTCGAATGCACGATATGTTCAAATTATATATGATGCTGGCTTAACCGCAGTATTTACGATGTTTTTGCTTTTTTGTAGGAAATTTATGAGTAACAGTGAGTACCTTCCGATCAAAAAATACCAGGAATTTCCCATTCAAACAAACCGCGCTAAACCCTCTACTGCATTATAATGCGATTTTTCCAAATTCAGAAGTTAAATCATAGATTATATATCGATTCTATGCACTCCGGGTAACATTTTTTGTAACGGAATTTTTTTCTAGCTTAGTGCATTTTGTAATTATTGTCAGTTGTAATTTTAAAAGTGAGCGTTTCGCAACCAAAAATCATGCATTAGAGGGTTAAAATATTATCAACATTTGGTTTTTTCTGGGTTGGTGCCCTTTCTGGGCATTTTGTACGTGATAGCTTTCTAAACAAGTTAGTCTTTGTTGCGTTCCACATTGGGCCAGAAATTTGGAAAAGTGTCCAAAAATCATACATTGGCGTTGCATACTACTGTGTGCAAAAAAATACCGGAATCCCCAAAAATAATAAATTCGGAGATTCAGATAGGGACAAATATTTTTATTTTTAAGTTGGCACTACTGTCACTGACATCTGTGTCAAATTACACGTAAAAATATTCATTAGTGTTTGAGGAACGCATCCTTTTGTAAATAGCCTTCAATTCCTTCTTCGTTTCGGTTTCTATCTCTTCTATCGATTCAAAACGGTGTCTACGGAGCGGTCTCTTGAGTTTAGCGAATAACCAGAAGTAACGTGGTGCTAAGTCAGGCAAATACGGTGGTTGCGGAACACAAATTAATTAAACTTGGTGCAGAATACTTGGAACAAGATCTATTTCAAGCACGATGGAAATAGTGGGCGGGATTCGACAAAGAGTCGTGCAACTATCAATTAAACACCGTATCTTGTCTAATATTAACATTAAGCTATTGAAAGTTTGGCACAGTAATGGGTAGGATTTTTTGCGAGCATGATGGAAAAAGTGGGCGAGATTCGATGAAGAGGCGTGGCACTATTGTTACCAGTATTAATGCTCGCTGAAAAAACTTCTGAATTCGAAAATAAAGATTATAAAAAATTCAGATTCAGAGTTAATATTCAAGACATGTTTTGTAGAGCAATAAAAAAGCAATATACCAATTTTGACGAAAATGTGCGATAACTGATTGTAATGCCTGACAAAAATGAACAGATAAAGCCTCACTCACCTACAGAAAGCTATGAAGACAATATTGAAGAATTACCAGGAAAATCTCAAGCTTTTCAAGTCTTAAATGATATTGAATTGTCAGAAAATGAATTTTAAGATAATAATTAAATATTATAAAAGAAATGTTAAAAATGGGATATTCAAAATGGCGGAAAAATATAAAAACCAAAATCAATAAAAAAGGTACAAAATAATAAAAATAAAAACAATAGAAAATGTAAAAAATCTATAACAATACTTAAAATAAAGAAAATAAAAATGGGGTCTGCTAAAACCTGTCATCCATGTGAAAAATAAAAAAATGTAAAAAATATATATAAATAAAAAATAAAGAAAACAAAAATGAGGTCTGCTAAAACCTATCAACTTCACGTGGTAGACTCTGGAAACTACTTTGAATTTTGTAGGCTAACGGCAGGAATATTTTTAACCATAAACTTTCTAAAAGAGAAACTTTTTTATTGAAATTTTTTCGTGGAATTTTTTAATATGAGCAAAAGTGAGCAAGTCTTAAATAAATAACATGCATTGGGAATGCTATCGGTATAAAACATACATAAATATTAACCCTCTCCGGCCCTTCCTTAAAGGCCATCTGTTCAGGTGTATGGAAGAAATATGCAAAAATCATGAAATTTGTATGGGAGCCCCCCTAAGGAGTGGTCGGAGAGAATAGGGTTGAAAATAAAAATGTTCCTTTTGCAAAAGTAATGGGGGTCGCTCATATATATTAACCCTCTCCGGTCCTTCCTTAAAGCTCCCCTGTTCTGGTGTAGGGAATAAAAAAACAACGTTTAACGAATCGTTGTTTCGGTTTCATTTGTGTCTCTTCGTCGCTCAATCATTTTATTTTGTTTATGGTTTCGCTAGTAACAGAAAAAGAAAAAAAAAAAACAGACGCCCAATCGTCCTTTTGTTGTTTGAATCGTTTTTGGTTTATTCGCTTGAAAGATCGGAACGTAACAAAATAGAACGATTAATTTTTGTTTATTTTCGTTCTCTGGTTTTCCATCACTTTTGAGAGCATCTCGGGAGGTATAGAGATGATTTCGACATGGTATGTTTGCCTTGAGCTCGTCTATGGTTGGATACTTGTTGACGTACACTTTTATTTTCAAATAATCCCCATAAAAATAAGCCTGGAGCAGTGTTGCCAAATTGAGGTAAATTTCCCTAATTGAGGTAATTTTTGACTCATTTTTTGGGCAGAGGTAAAATAGGTAATTTTTTACCAAAAGTGGTAAATTTTCTTTTTAACTTTTTTCGTTCTCTAATTTATACTACTTTTGACATTTGGTATAAAAACTTCTTTAATAACTAGTGGACATTTTTGGACAAATTGGTTAAAATAAGTCCTTCATACAAGAAAAAACACTTTTTAAAACAAACCAGTGTCGGCCGTGGCGCAGTGGGTAGAGTTCGAGACCCATACGCCAGAGAACTCTGGTTCAATTCCATCCAACACAGAAAGTTTTTTCAATTGAATTAATTTTTCTGTTCGGCCGTCACCTCTCTGCAGACAATGGCAAACCTCAGAGAGTGAATAATGCCATGTAAAGCTTCTTGAGAACATGCACATTAGCCGTTCGGTGTCTAGTGCACTAGTAGGTGCATTTCTCGATCAATTGTGTTCAAACATTTAATAACATGCGCAACACAATTTGATCATAAGAAGTTCAGTCTTTCAAGTTTATTTTATTTTGTTTATGTTTTTGAAAACTATAAATAAAAATAAATAACTGGCCATTTCAGCCCTTGAAAGGACTTTGACCTAGCTTCTTATGATCAATTGTGTTGTGCGTGTTATTAAGTTTGTACACAAATGACTGAGAAAGGGACCTACATGTTTAACGCCGACTCCGAACGGCGATGAACGTAATGTTCTTATTCTCAAGAAGCTTTACATGGCATTTGATTACTCTCTGAGGTTTGCCATTGTCTGCAGAGAGGTGGCGGACGTACAGAAAAATTATTTTAATTCAAATAATTTTCTGTCGCTGCTGGGGTTCGAACCTGGGTCTCCAGGTTCTTTGACATAGCGGCCACGCACTTTAACCAACTACGCCACGGACGCCACACTATATTGGCGTCAATATTCCTATTGAAAACTATAAAAAACTTTATTTTTCACAAATCTGAAAATTTACATTTATTTTTTCATGCTTCAAGATGAAAAGAAAAATTAAAAATTGATTCTCTATCAAAAATTTAAATTTTTGAAAAAATTTATACCAAGAACATTATGTGCATTTTTTTTTAAAATTAACGAAGCTGGAAATGAAGAACAATATCGTTAAATGTAATATAATTTGTCACATATATAGCTTAAATATATCTAAACAAATTGGCATTATTACATTTTCTTAAATCTGAGTTTTAAAAATTTTGACTTTTGCCCAAAGAATGAATTTCGTGGCCCAGTTCCAGAAATTCTGCGAATTTCGCAATGTCGAAGAGTTTGTCTGAAATTTCATGTTTCTTACAAAATATCAGTTTCTCCATATGGAGAATAATGGAGAAACATTAGATTTGTGAGATACCACTCGTGGTTTATTCACTATGACAAAGCACCCTCTGACGCATCTCATCTTAAACGCACCTATTTGACCAAAAACAACGTTAATAAAATTTCGCTAGCTCCGTAATGGCTTCTTCTGACTTTTTCCTATGCCCACGACTCAAGTTACTACTTCGCGGAAAGTGTTTTGATACGGTTAAGGCAATAAAGGAAAATTCGTAGAAGGAGCTGAAAGCGATTACAAAATCAGCCTATGAAAAGTGTTTTCAAGATTGGAGGAAGCGTTGGAATATGTGTATTGCTTGCAATGGAGATTACGTTGAAGGAAATAAAATTAATTTCGTATCAATAACTGAACGAAATTTCAATTTATTTCCGTTTTCGTTTTATTGAAGAATTCCGGGTATTTTTTGATTAGATGGTATATCCATGCCATTATTGTGTATTTATAAGTAGTTTACTTCAAGCGGTTCTCTGAGAGGCCTTTATTTGTTGTTTTTTTTTTTTGATAATTTGGTCAAAAAGCTTCGCTTTACTTTTTTTCTATAAAATTTACCGTAGCGCCAATAGTCACGAAGATATTATACCATGCAACGTTTTTTTATGGTTGTTGCATTTTTACCGCATTAGGCGGTTGCTTTCGGGGTGTCGTGGCTTCAACATTTTTCTCAACAAATTCCAAGAACTTTCTCGGCAAATTGGCAGTATAAATCAGACTTAAGTAATTGAGTGGATCACAGTGAAAGTCATGCAAGACTAATGAAGAGTTGATGTAGAGTAGGGACGGGCATGTCTGGCGCACATTCCACGGCAGTGGGCGCCAGCGTGCGCCAAGACGCACAGACTCGTCCGCTGGATGAATTCGGGTGTGAATCGGAAAGGGGAACGGAAAACTGTGAGAGAACTAAGAGCGTAGATTTATAGAAAGTGTGAGAGCGAAAGAATGGTCTTAAGAAAAGAAAGTGTTGCATATTGTGCATATTAAGATGATGGTTTCTTAAAAAGGGATTATTTTTATTTGCCGTAGCTACAAAAATCCATGTTATTTGTTTACCAATCAGGTCATGGTCTTCAGGTGCATTTATAGAATTGTTTTTCAAAAAAATGTTGATTTTTATTTTTACCTTAAAAAAATAAAAGCCGAAAAAATACTTTTTTGTTAAAAATTTTAAAAGTGAAAAGATAACTAAGCCTGTTTTGCTTTAAAAAAAAAATGCGTAATGTGCTCCTTTTGCCCGACTCTAATGTAGAGGCCCACGAAACAGTCTGTCTAGTCTGCTGCATAATTTTCTCTATACAGAGCTGCTGTTGTTGTTAGTTGTTTTCATCATGAACATACTTGTCTCAACAATTTGTCTCTTTTTTTTTTAGTTTCTTTGTGGGAACCAAGAACCATTTTGGCTGATATAAAATAACATGTTTCATAGTGCTTCTGCTCAGCAAGTAATAATTTCATGCAACAATATAGCATTTGTGTTGCATATGCTCAACCTGCCCGACCTGATGACGTCATAATTTATTGTTTATTTTTTGCACAATTCTCAGTATAAATATTTCATTTTATAAAATTTAACACGATATAACATTTATGGTAGAGCATATTTTCACAGAGTTACAATTCTTTCCAACACCGTTGCATGATTGCAGCATTTTATATCTTGGAGCGGCTCTCTTCGTGGTCTAATGACGTCATGAAATTTTTGTCTATTTTTGTCATGAGAACTTAAAACCTTTACTGGCGTGTAGTTATATAATTTTACCGTATCCTCCTAAATATATAGCGTTACAATTCGATGTAACAAATTTACAGTATCGTTGCCAAAGCAGCTCTCTTTGCGTTTCGATGATATTATTATTGACGTCACAACGTTGCATTTTACCGCGCAGCTTTCCAAAAAAATTTAAAAAAGACATTTTTTTTTTTAAATGCATCGGTGTTGCATGGAATTCGTACCCAATGAGTAATTATAAGCACCATGACAAAAATAATTTAAAATTATCCTTTACGACATTAATTATCCTTTGACTTTATAACAAAAAAAAAAAAAAAATTAAAACTGTTTTCAGAAAACCAGAGGGAGCTGCTTAAGCAGTCCAACTGAAAATTTGTTACATAGAAATATTATAACAAGCTATATATAGGTGCTGAGGTAAAAATTATTGTAAGTCAGTAAAGGCTAGTCCTTAGACCATACGCAAAAAGAAATGGACAAAACATTTATGATAAAATTCATCGCTGGGTCATTCCATATGAAAACGTCTAATGGGTGAGCTGCATAGTTTCCGATTTTGATAAAAAAATTCAAGGATGATCTTATGGGTATCTAATACTAAAAACCGTAGTAATTTATTTTTTTAGTTACCTAACTTCGGATTGGCACCCATTCGAAATCCGAAATTGAGTGATTTTCATAGTCTCATTAAGTAGGCTATAACTTTTTTTTTACGACACATATAAATGCCATTGTAATTTTATTTACATCTTACAAGATGTGAGGCTTATATAGATATAAAATGATATCATCTTCACAATAAACCATTGAATGGTAAACCATTGAAAATTTGATAAAATTTGTTGATTTTTGAGATATTGCATTAGGTCCTGTGCCGACACTATTAGTCCGGGACCGCTGATTTTTTTCAGCCACGTATTATTTGCACTCTAGATTAGGAATTTATAGTTTTAAATTTCATATTCTTAAAGAAAAACAGCTTTGAAAATTGAAAATTTCAAAAAAGGTCCTACTTCAACCTCTAAAAGGGACATGTGGAGGACCTCATGAAAATCTGAAACTTAAAGGAAATATAGTCCCTAGTTTTATCTTACATGCCTTTTAGTTTGGTTCTGTTATTTTCACTTTTCATAAAGATGCAATTTTTTAAAAATATACGTTTTTGATATTTTCAAAAATTTTTTGTGAGGTACAGGTTCTAATTTTTATTAAAAAAAACTATAGTAAATACAAAAGAACATTGATAAAATTAAATTTTAATCATATTTTATTCATATAAAATTAAAAACTGCGATTTAGTATTATTATATCCATAAATAAAATTACGTTTTTATACTTGTTAACATAAATAAAAGTGATAAGAAACATAAATTAAGTAAAAGGTTACAATTCACATTTTAAAAAAAACATTTACCAAAGAACGTTCTTATTTAAGCCAACGATACATTGCGGGTAAACGGTAGAATATTTTTCAACTATTCTTTCACCTAGTGATGCAGAATTTTATCTTCTTTCATCGGGTACCTAACATCACTATGTACCTTGAACTTTTTTTTTCAATTAATCGTCACTTTTGGCATAAAATACCCCATTGTGCGTCGTCTAAAACACTAAAAAAAAATAAAAAAAAAAAAACTACTACTCGGATAAAATAACACAAAAATATCACTGATGTTCTGCGGATTTTTCATAAATCCGCAGAACACATCCTAAACCCAAAATGTAACGATTACATGATTTCCTATGCCGATTCACTATAAGAATGTTTAAAAAGGGGGAAAATGAAATCCCCCCTAAAATAAGACTCAGACGTAAACTTTCAAAAGGCCGATACACGTATATTGTTTTTTTATCCTCTCTACCAGAATCCATAGTCGGAACCTTGTTATTTTTTTTTCGTGTTGAACAGTGTTATTAGTGATAGAAGCCTTGGCCGACCTTTTTTGATTGACCTCATTACTTCGATAATTGTTTTACCGAAAGATACTTTTTAAATTTTTTTCTTCCTTTAATAAATTCCAATTCGGTAAATTCTAATAATATAATGAAGGCCTGGATAGTGCTAAATTGCCGAATTTCTCTAAGACTTCTAAATAAGTAATAAAAATTACCGTTATCAAAAATTCCAAAAAAGCATTACAACGATAAATAATTTTTATCTTATATACAGTCCGTCTTGGACTTTGGCTCAATTTACTAACGTAAGTCAATCACTTTTACACAATCACGAGGAAATGACGTACGACTTTTTTTTCAAACTCAATTTTTTGGCACACAACACAACAACAAAAAAATACGACAAACAATGCGACTGCAAAAGTTCAAGAAACTTACAAAGGAATTTGTTGTTGTTGGTACTGAATAGAAACATATAAAAAAAAAATAAATAAAAAATAAATAAAAGTGTGCAGGAACAGAAAGCAATAAATACGCAATTGAGTTATTGAGTTATAACGTAATTCGTAACAACGTAAAGTGAAGTCCAGCGAAATACGGCAATTGCATTTATTGGCGAATAAGGACGAATGGAGTGGGCCAAGTCCTTGAATGAACAACAGCCTGAATAGCAGCTATTGTGGAGAAGCACTTTTGTTGTACCGTGTTTCTCTATTGCTTTTATCGTGACGTCCGTCATGCTTGTGTAGATAGTGTACGATGTGTGCTGTAATGTTTGTATGAGTTATTGTGTGTTTTGTTGACTGTCTATCTATGTGTGTGAAGGATAAATTGTATTTCGATGAAAATCGTACTTAATACAATAATAATAATAATATGTATGAAGGATGAATCATATAATGTTGTTCCATCGTCAGCGTTGTCGACAATGTTTGAAGGCGTTGGCGCCCAGTCAGAATTGTTTGCTCTTTGAATGTTGCAATTTCTTCGAGCATCATCTTAGAATCGAGTTTTTTTTTCGTTTGGCCCCGTTGTGATTCACGCAAGCAAACATCAAAATCCACATCATCGCCTGTCCATTGTATTTATTTCTGGAATATCATAAATTGTATTATTGCATTACTTTTGGATTTATTTCTTCTTCCGGTTTTGCAGGCTTTATTGTGTCAAATTTTGCGATTGACCACTCAAATGCGTTTTAGACCATTTTTTTCTACTCCTGTGTGTGTATGTGTGAAATAATGAACACTTACTATTTCGCCCAAATCTATTGAAAAACGAAGCAATTTCATTCGAACGTTGTTTATTTTTATTATAAAATGTTGGAGCTTAGCAGAAATTTTTTCAAAGCTTAGTCTTTTAAGACATTTTAAAAATAGGACCCCATTAGGGTAAATGACAATATTGTTACCTTAGAATCTTGTGGGGTCACTTATCCCGAACTCAATAGTTCATATCTAAAGGTCTTAATCCAAAATATATACGTGTTTTGAAAAATCTAATTCGGTTCCCTTCACAAATTAAAATTTCTCTTCAACTCTCAAATTTGGTTTTAAAATTTTTTAGGACCTAAATTTTTCATTATGTTCCCGAATTCTCGACGAATTATAAAAATACATTGAAGTTTATTTTTGACACAGAAGAAACAACATTATCTTCGGGAAAAATTCGGTTTTGTAAAGTATATTTGTTGTCAAATTACTCATAACTTTCTACTCGAGCAGTTATACATCACTTCCAACTAGCAACTCTGCATCACAAAGCAGAGTTAGAGTTAGAGTTGGAGTTAGCGTTGCAGTTAGAGTTGCAGTTAGAGTTAGAGTTAAAGTTAGAATTAGAGTTAGAGTTAGAGTTAGAGTTAGAGTTAGAGTTAGAGTTAGAGTTAGAGTTAGAGTTAGAGTTCGAGTTAGAGTTCGAGTTAGAGTTCGAGTTCGAGTTCGAGTTCGAGTTCGAGTTAGAGTTAGAGTTAGAGTTAGAGTTAGAGTTAGAGTTAGAGTTAGAGTTAGAGTTAGAGTTAGAGTTAGAGTTAGAGTTAGAGTTAGAGTTAGAGTTAGAGTTAGAGTTAGAGTTAGAGTTAGAGTTAGAGTTAGAGTTAGAGTTAGAGTTAGAGTTAGAGTTAGAGTTAGAGTTAGAGTTAGAGTTAGAGTTAGAGTTAGAGTTAGAGTTAGAGTTAGAGTTAGAGTTAGAGTTAGAGTTAGAGTTAGAGTTAGAGTTAGAGTTAGAGTTAGAGTTTGAGTTTGAGTTTGAGTTTGAGTTTGAGTTTGAGTTTGAGTTTGAGTTAGAGTTAGAGTTAGAGTTAGAGTTAGAGTTAGAGTTAGAGTTAGAGTTAGAGTTAGAGTTAGAGTTAGAGTTAGAGTTAGAGTTAGAGTTAGAGTTAGAGTTAGAGTTAGAGTTAGAGTTAGAGTTAGAGTTAGAGTTAGAGTTAGAGTTAGAGTTAGAGTTAGAGTTAGAGTTAGAGTTAGAGTTAGAGTTAGAGTTAGAGTTAGAGTTAGAGTTAGAGTTAGAGTTAGAGTTAGAGTTAGAGTTAGAGTTAGAGTTAGAGTTAGAGTTAGAGTTAGAGTTAGAGTTAGAGTTAGAGTTAGAGTTAGAGTTAGAGTTAGAGTTAGAGTTAGAGTTAGAGTTAGAGTTAGAGTTAGAGTTAGAGTTAGAGTTAGAGTTAGAGTTAGAGTTAGAGTTAGAGTTAGAGTTAGAGTTAGAGTTAGAGTTAGAGTTAGAGTTAGAGTTAGAGTTAGAGTTAGAGTTAGAGTTAGAGTTAGAGTTAGAGTTAGAGTTAGAGTTAGAGTTAGAGTTAGAGTTAGAGTTAGAGTTAGAGTTAGAGTTAGAGTTAGAGTTAGAGTTAGAGTTAGAGTTAGAGTTAGAGTTAGAGTTAGAGTTAGAGTTAGAGTTAGAGTTAGAGTTAGAGTTAGAGTTAGAGTTAGAGTTAGAGTTAGAGTTAGAGTTAGAGTTAGAAGTAGAGTTAGAGTAAGAGTTAAAGTTAGAGTAAGAGTTTGAGTTAGAGTTAGAGTTAGAGTTAGAGTTAGAGTTAGAGTTAGAGTTAGAGTTAGAGTTAGAGTAAGAGTTAGAATAAGAGTTAGAGTTAGAGTTAGAGTTAGAGTTAGAGTTAGAGTTAGAGTTAGAGTTAGAGTTAGAGTTAGAGTTAGAGTTAGAGTTAGAGTTAGAGTTAGAGTTAGAGTTAGAGTTAGAGTTAGAGTTAGAGTTAGAGTTAGAGTTAGAGTTAGAGTTAGAGTTAGAGTTAGAGTTAGAGTTAGAGTTAGAGTTAGAGTTAAAGCTAGAGTTAGAGTTAGAGTTAGAGTTAGAGTTAGAGTTAGAGTTAGAGTTAGAGTTAGAGTTAGAGTTAGAGTTAGAGTTAGAGTTAGAGTTAAAGTTAGAGTTAGAGTTTGAGTTTGAGTTTGACTTTGAGTTTGAGTTTGAGTTTGAGATAATTATAAATAAATTATAATTGTACTTTACACCACTATTTCTCATCACATCGACCAGATGACCAGTTAACGAACCATAGAAATGAGTCTGGTTTAGAGAGAAGTTCTCCGAACCAATTGCCCCATAGTTTCGTTTCAAAAAACGTGCTACGAACAATGTTCGCGGACTTCTTGCCTTCAGCTAAAACTATGAAAATTTAAGTACTTTCTCCATATGGACCACAACATAAGCATTTATAGCCCAAACATTTTTCTCAAATATATCCGAAATTCCACTATTTTCTCAGCGTTATTAAAACCAGCTCTTATACAACCACCAGTTTGCAGCAGCTGCTGCCTGCAAAAGTCAACAACGAAAATTTCAACAACTTCCACTTCACTTCGCTTGACATAAACATTAAAGTGCAGCAGAAATCGCATAAAACACTTCGTTGTAAATTTTTATATCGAAACCAATCAAAGGCTTATTGCAGCCACATACATCATGTGCATGTATAGCACCACGAAGCGCCCAAAAGTATGTGAAGAAAACTGAAACAGAGCTTCGAAACGCTAGCTAAATTATTGCCAACTGTTAATCTTCTGCCATCAAATGACGTCCAGCAGAACATTGTCAAGAAAAGACGACTACGATGGCAACGACGACGACGACGACGACCAAGTAAGCGGCAATGAAGCAACGCAGTGCTAGGCTAGGCGGACGTGTTTCTGTTTCCGACTTTTAATTTATGTTTCCATTCCAATTAGCTAAGAAAGCTAAGAAATTTTATATCCTACGCTATAACCACAAATGCACACACACACCCACTCATCCTTGAGGTAGGGCCTGCAGCAGGATCTGTGGCCAAGTGTGAAGTGACGCGTAGAGAAGTAATTGACTTTGCTACGATTCTTCTTTTGAAATTGGATACAATAATAAAAATAAAAAGTGCCACAACAACAACACCAACAACAACAACAACAACAAAACGACGAGTAGTACACTTTTCCTTTACCTACCTTCTGGCACTTGACCACAAAATAGCAACATAAAAGCGCATCGAGAATTACAGAAGAGCCATCAACATCAACATTAACACAGCAGAAATAAAAACAAACGGAAAAATGAAGAGAAATAAAAATAACGCCCAAGAACACAAAAAGAACTTGAAAAGAACATTTTTGAAGAATCATCATTGAGTTAAATAGTGTAAAATTACACTGTCCGTTAGAGCGCAAATTAGTGGGCTGCTAGAGAGGACCAATAATGAGAGGCTTATTTTTGATATCAAAGAAATTATGTTTTCGAAAAATATTTGAGATGAACAAGTTTTTCTTAAGTGTTTTCTTTCAATTGAGTAGAACTTGTGTTTACTACCTAAGATATTGATTAAAATTAAATTTCTTCTCGGTATCCCGGATATACAACCGTTTGCAAAGTGTATTCTGCGCTATTTCCAAATACTGTGTAAAACCGTATCTTAAATATTGACTTCCCAGAATAGGATAGAGAAAACTATGGGAACTATCGGGTGAAATATTGAAGGAATTTTTCTGGGACTTTCAGCTTGCTTCAGAGAATCTCAAAGGTATTTACTTTTAGTTAAAATACTTATATTTAGATCCAGTTCTTCCTTTGTTTTTCTCGAGACGATGAATGATACACGTTAAAAATACTGAAACTTTCTGGGATACCCATTTATAACAAATCATGCACTTCGCGTAAACATTAAAAAAAGAGTGGTTGTTGGGTTTTGATTTTTTATTTTAATTTTCTTAAAAAAATATTAAAGTTTTGGGGGTACTGAGGAAAGAAGACAAAAAGTTGAAATATCTAGTCAAAGATCCGGAGGTAAAAATGTTGTTAACACGAATTGTTGTTTTTATTGAGATCTATCTATACTTTTTTTTACGATCGGTTAAAACTGATGAAGTTATACAAAAAAGACCATTTGGGGCGGATTTTGGGTCAACAAAAAAAAAATTGTATGCTACTAAAATCCGCTTAACATAAGCTTTCAAATGAGGAGTAGTCTTTTGATATATTTTTTTTCCATATGGGGTGACCCATCTTAATATATATGCCTGCCCTTATTCGTATCTAATCCTTTACATTGCCCCTAAATTTAAACTAGTCCTTATTTTTATCTTTATCGTTATCTTGTTCTTAGTCCAAATTCTTGTCCTTATCTTTTTTTAAATCCTTTTCCTTGTCCTTGTCCCAATCCCTGTTTGAATACTAATCCTTGTCCTTATCCGAATGCTTGTCTTAATCCTTGTCCTAGACTCCACGTTCAAATCCATTTCCAATCTTAATCCTTGTTCGAATTAAGTCCCAATTCGTAAAACAATTCTTGTTCCTATTATTACCGCAATTCTTATTATAGTCCTTTTTTAAGTTCATGTCCAAATCATTGTCCTAATTTTTGTCGCAGTCCAAAATCTAATTTCGTTGTCCAAATCCTTGTCCCAATCTTTGTCCCAATCCAAAACCTGATTTCCTTGTCCAAACAAATTCCGTCGCCATACTTGTTGCTATTCTTGTCCAAATTGTCAACCAAATCCTTATTCTAGTCCTTGTTCAAATCTCTATTCCAATTCTTATTATTCATTTTTTTTCCAAATTCTTATTTCTTGTCCTTATCCTTGTCTCCATTCTTGTTTCAATCCTTGCCTTTTCGAAATTCTTGTCCTAACCCTTCTTAAGATTTTGATATTAAACCTTGTCTTAACCCTTGTTATAATGGCTGTCCAAGTCCTTGTTCTTAACCTCGTTCTTATCCTTTTCCAAATCTTTGTCTTTTACCTTGTCCTTATTCTCAATTCTTTTCTTATTCTTTTCCAAATCCTTGTCTGAATTCTTATCTTTAACATTGTCCAAATCCTTGTCTTAAGCAAATTCCTAATTCTGGTCTCAATCCTTGTTTCAGTTCACTTCTCAATTCTTCTTTTAATACTTGTCTTTATCCCTGTTAAAATTCTTGTCCAAACCTTTGTCCTGGTCCTTGCCCAAATATTTGTTATTTTCCTTGCTTATCCTTATCCAAATTTTTGTCTTAGTCCTTGTAAAAATCTTTTTTTCAAACTTTATCGAAGGCCTTGTCCCTATGTCTCATATTGTCATAACCTTTGTCTTAATCCTTGTTCCAATCCTTGTCTTCATCCTTGTTTTAATCCTTGTCTTATTCCTCGACCTTATCCTTACCCTAATACTTATGCTAATCTTTATCCATAAAACTTATCCTATCCTTTCTTTATCCTGATCCTTATTCTTATTTTGCTTTTTTTTGCTCTTGCTTTTCTTTTGCTTTTACATTTTATTTTGCTTTTGGTTTTGTTTTTTGGTTTTTGTTTTTGTTTTTGTTTTTGTTTTTGTTTTTGTTTTTGTTTTTGTTTTTGTTTGATTTTGTTTTTGCTTTTGGTTCAACTTTCACTTTTGCTTTTGGTTTAGTCTTTGCTTTTGTTTCCGCTTTCAATTTTGCTTTTGCTTTTACTTTTGTTTTTCTTGCTTTTGTGCTTTTGCTTTTACCTTTGCCTTGTTTTTACTTTTGTTTTTGTGTGGTTTTGATTTTTTTAGCTTTGAACCAATGATTTCAGGTGTAATATCTGTTCAGTCAAGTCAGCCGTGATTCGAAAATTGGATGACAGATTAATGGGGAACAATTGAGAATTAAGTGAAACATGTCTAGGATGTTCTGAGCGTGGTGAAAGTCATAGAAATTTCAGAAAAGTTGAAGCTTAGGACCATGCCCTGATTGATATTTGAACCTGGAATTTTACTTGATCTTACCCAACTCTTAACGGTGAAAAATAACTCTTATTTTTAACATTTCTTAAAAAAACAACAAAACAAATTCTATGTTTTACGTTGGGAAGAATTGTCATGTGGAATTTTCAGAAAATGTAATTGAAATGAAAATTCTTCGTATAGAATATTTCCCAAAAGTGAATTTTTTTGACGCGAAACAAGATCAAAGTTTCCTTAAGTCCTATTTTCCAAGTATTCAGAATATTAATTTTTTTTCCCAAAAGAAGGTATTAGAAAATCATTGTTTGGCTTCCCCTTGAAAGATTAACTGGAATAAATTCATGAAATCATATCATTGCTTCCTGCTTAAAGCCAAATTCATTCATTCACAAAATGTTTGTTTTAATTAATTATTATTTATTGGACCAAGTGTACCATGACAGGAGCATATATGCCGACTTATGCTTGAGTCAAAATATGATAGTGTCAATAAGACTGTCTTACATGTTTACATTGTACCAAGAGCCTGTTTATAATGCCAGTCAACCCTGTTTTAAGCTAACCAAACGGGCAACAAAACAAATATACATGCATTCAACACAGTCCAATAGATAGAGAGAGAGAGAGGGGATAGAGTGAAGGTTTTATTGGACATTCGGGAGTCATGCAGCCTTTTTCCATTATTGTTTGATTTAATTTGATCAGAGATTTGGGGCGACCAAGACAAACATATACCAAACATTCGAATGCCATTTGGACAACATCTTATTATCTTATATGGAGCAGAGACCGAGTGGAGGGAAGGGGAAGGGGTGGCACAAGGAGGAGTGTAAACAACATTAATGAATATGTTTTTGATATACTGACATTTTATTATATATTTAAATAAGAGTTTATTCGCTCAAGAGAAGAGTTTTCATGAATTATGACCAAAAATACTTATCAGGGATGCAAACGTCTTTCAAAAATTTAAAAAAAAATAATAAATAAAGGATGCAACAACAAGAGGTGTGAGATTTCCCACTGAACCACAAGCGAAGGTTTTGCGTAAGCTAAGAGTTTTGCGAACGTTTTTGGGTAGAATTTTTTTTAATTTTTTATTTTTTGTTGTTTGTTGTTACTTGTGCTTGCTATAGAAGATTTCTCATAAATAAAAATTTCTTATAAATGAACCATTTTTGTTCATAAATGAATCATAAATGTTTTTTCATTTAAAATGAAAAAAACTCATTGAATGAAACTCATTTCTGAACAATCGTTCGTTTTCGAAAGGCAATTCAGTCCGTCCATTGATACAGAAAGGGTTCATTTCCGAGTTCCGAAAAAGAATTTTTCTATGTTTAATTTTTAACTCATTTCCGAAGAACAAAAGGTTCGTTTCTGAGAGGTACTTCCATGCGGCGATTGATTTCCGAGTGCCGAAAAATAAATTTTCTATGGTTCTTTTTTTAACTTATTTCCGAACAAAAAGAAAAGGACAATTTATGGTTCTTTTTTAACTCATTTGCGAACAAAATAGGGTTCATTTTTGAGAGGCATTTTTGTCCAACGAATGATACAAAAAGGTTAATTTATGAGAAAAAAAAACAAAATCAATGAAATTCGTACGTTAAAATAACTTCATTGATTTCAATGAAAATATCATTAAATTTCGATGAATTGGTCATAGTTTCAATACTCATTGAAATCAATAAAATTATATTCATTAAAAATTTCTGACTTAATATCAATGTTTTGTTTTCATTATTTTAATGAACAGATGAGATAATGAACGGATAATAAGCTATACCTACAATGAATTTAATGAACTAACTATACATAGACTTCAATGAACTAAATATATATTAAATTCAATGAAAAGTTCTTTACTTTTGCTTTTTTTTTCAATGAACAATTCATATAAATACTTCATTAAAATAAATGCACTTTTTTATTAATATCATATAATGTACACTGAAAAAAACAAGCTTAAAATTTAATACAATGTGTTAAAAAAATGTGTCCATAATTTGCCTGTTTTTTCATATGTTTTCACAACTCACAGTTCTATCGTTTGTTGGCACTTTCCTCTAACCATTACGCTAAAACCCTTCTTTTCATAATTTTGTTGATTCAGTGATAAACATTACCTAAAGCTATGTTTCAGCAGATCACTATAATCTATTACCTTAAGAAAGGATAGTGTGTTGGCTATTCTAGGACTGTGTATTGGCTAGCCAACCGACAAAAGTAGCAAACAAAACGAACTAGAGCAAAGATAACTAAATTTACCGAGCTATGGTTTGAATCTTCGGTTTGTCCATGCGAACTAAAAGACCTAAAGAACTAAAAGAACGAACGAACTAAAAGAACGAACGAACTAAAAGAAATATTCACTAAGGATTGTGTATTAGATGTTGTTTCTACTTCCTACTAAAGGTCGTTATAAATATCGTTAAAAATAAACAACCTGTAAGTTGATTAAATTGTAACAAAATTAATGATTTTTGTATATTCCTTCCCTACAACTGAACAGGGGGCTTTAAGGGAGGGCCGAAGAGGGTTAATATATATGATATATATACTTTGTTATTTTAAAGTTTTGAATTTAAAAATTAATTTAATCGAAAAAACGCTATTAAATTATCAAATCTATGAATTTGCGAAAATGCTTCGCTTCTCTCGTGTGTCCAGTGACGCACCTGTGTTTTTTTTTTTAAATGTACATACATCGATAGCTCCTAAAACACTTGCACGATTTCCGTAATTTTTTGTCAACAGATAGATACCTTGAACGCGGAGGTTCCTTTTTAAAAAAGTGGGCGATATTCGACAAAGGGGCATGTCACTATTAGAAAAACACTGTATTTCAGTTAATATTGACACTGAAATTTACAGTAAAAAATACTGGGGTAGGCAGAATTATTACAAATTACGGTCAATAAAGTGGGCGTTATTTGACAAAGGGGTGTGGTCATATTAGAAAAACACTGTAGACACAATTTTTAAAAATTACTGTAAAGAAAGTGGGCATTATTCGACAAAGGTGTGAGCCAATATTAGAAACACACTATATATCGAATAATATTGACACTAGGGTGCTGAAATTTAGTATATGGGTAGACACAGTTACTACAAATTACAGTCAATAAAGTGGGCGTTATTTGACAGAGGGGTGTGGCAATATAAGAAACACACTATATATCGAATAATAATGACACTATGGTTCTGAAATTTAGTATATGGGTAGACATACACTAAGGGAAAAAAAAAATTTAATTTATGCAAAAACTTTTTTAATTTATCCAAAAAGAGAGTCATTTTTGCACCAATAACGCATTTACTTAAATCCACTACGTAAATATTTAAAATTTATTTAAATACTTTTTTAATTAAATAAAATATTAAAATATTTAAAATAAAATTAATAAAAAATATATTAAAATTATGCACGAATATATTTAAAAATCTTTCAAATATTTACTTTTTGAAAATAAAACTATCTAAGTATTTAAGGAAAATTTATATAAAAATATTGAAATTGAAAAACAATTTATTTGAATATTTTCCACGAGCTGCGTCCATCAAATGCCATTTGGTGGTATATTTTATTTTATTTTTTACTTTTTTCGTTCTCTAATTTATGCTATTTTTGACAGTTGGTGCATTATTAAGCCATCAAATGTCAAAAATAGTTTAAACTATGAAAAGAAAAAAGCAAGATAGAATAAGAAGGAAATTATGCAGGTAAATGACAACCGGTTCAAGACATTCTTGAGAAAATACCGAGTTGTCATTCCACCCTACATAATTTAATCATGCATCGCACTCACCATCGCACTCAGAAATCATATTTGCCAAAACACCAGGCTATATTACTCTTGCAACATTAACTAAAAGAGAACTATAAGAAACCTGCAACTGCAAGAAATAAACTGCAGGAACAGAGTGCGATGCTGTTGCTGCTTGTCGGAATATGTGTGTACTTGTGCGATGCTGTTGCTGCTTGCTTGTGTGGAATATGTGTGTACGGAGTTTTAAGGAAAAACTAGTTGTAAGGAAAACATTTGATTTATCCACGTAAATATTTAAATAAAATTTATACTCAGGCGTGGATAATGCTAATATGCGTTATTTCCCTTAGTGTAGTTATTACAAATTACGGTAAAAAAAGTGGGCGTTATTCAACAAATGGGTGTGGATATATTACGAAAATACTATATCTCAGTTAATATTGACACTAGGGTACTAATATTTGGTATGCAGGTAGGTGGGTAGGTAGAATCATTACAAAAGTGAGCGGGATTGTTAATAGGTTGTGGCATTTTAAGGAAAGTACTATATATCGGTTAATATTGACACTTGGGAGCTGAAATTTGGCACAGGGCTAGGTAGAATCATTATAAAGTACGATAAGTAAAGTGGGCGGGATTAGACAAAGGGCGTGGCACTCTTTAAAAATTATAAAGAGACAGAAATGGAAAATACCCAACAAACTTTCAGGAATTAATAATTTTTTAAGAACCAAGTGTCATGTTTGAAATTTTACTTAATACTATTGTATACAATTTTTCATATTCTTTAAAAAGGAAGAAATAACAACTTTTTAATAAAAAAAAAACCGACTTCAAAATCACTACAAAGTAAAATATAATTTTAAATAACTTTTCCCATAAACTTCTTGGTCAAATTTTAAAAGTTATTTATATGTGTTATAATATTGGAAATCTTATCTTTTCCATTTTTTCTATTTTATTTTATTATCATCAATATATTAATTGCTTTATGAACATAAAAGCTTTGAAGTCGGCGCTGATATTTGACACACAATCATGATCTTTTACCATCCCTGGACTATTTTAAACTTTTTTATTTGATGTTATGCTGCCTTGGTGACACTGAAGTAATTTTAAAGGCTTTGTACACATAAACATTTTACCTATACTGATTTGGGTGAGCTTGTAAAGCTCATATTGAATATAACATTGTGTGTAACAGCTGCACAAATAATGCATGGAACACATTGGCTACATTCAGCGTATTCAACAATTGCCAACTGAACGAAAAAAATCGTTAAAAAGCTTTTATATTCATAAAGTTAGTAATATTTTTATGATAATAAAACAAATTAGAAAAAATTAAAATAAAAAGATTTCGACTTAGTAAGATAAGCGCCTACTTCAAAGCTTTTATCTATATAAAGCAATTAATATATTGATGATAATAAAACAAAATAGAAAAACTGAAAATGATAAGATTTCCAATATTATAATACATATAAATAACTTTTAAAATTTGACCAAGAAGTAAATGGGAAAAGTTATTTAAAATTATTTTTTTTTTTTTTTGGTTAAAAAGTTTTTATGTCGAAATTTCTTGCAAGCTATTTTTTAAACACAAAATTCGTCAAATTAATAATAATTGTCGTAAATTTTAAAACATTTTTTTTTCGTGTATCACTTTGGTTCAGTGTAATTGGATATTTGGCACTTTTTTGAGTTTTTTGCACTCAATGGCTAGAAAATTATGATAACAGTGAAATAGGTTGCATTAGAATTATCTATGGAGCTAGTTGGAATATTGGAATTGTTTTGAGATTTGTGGGTTTCTTAGATATATATCTATATATCTATGACTATCAGTCAAACAGTTTCCTTGCACAAAAATCTAAAATTTGCACAATTGAAAAACTTTTTTAAAATAGCTACCATTTGCTTTCCAGCACGAGCGAAGTCGATCCGTGCAGTCACCGATCGCAGCATGCATGACATGCATAGGAAATTTCCCCACTGCTCGGGCAAGAGCGCGCCTTAGAGACTCAATTTGGGTGTTGAGTAGAGCAAGCCATACCCTATAATATGGATCACAATTTGTAATACAATGAGTTCAGGTCTGGACTACACGCTGGAGACTTATCCGTGGAAATGAAGTCCGATACATTTTTGAGCAACTATTGGTTCAATTTAGCCTTATGGGCTGAAGCAGAATCTTGTTGACAGGTCCGCGGTTTGTTTTGGAATAATGTCGAGTTAAGAGGTTTCACAACCAATTCCAAAACAGCAGATTCATACACTTTCGCTGAAGTTTTGACTCCTTTTTCACAAAAATCCCCATCATAGGCCACTCCCCACCAAACCATCACAGAAGCTGGGTGATGCCCTCTCTGAACTTTCGGAACGAGTTCTGCTACATGTCGTGATGACGGAGCATACACTCTAACATTTTGTTTATTGAACGATTTCATTTCGGTGAAAATTTTTTCGTCAGTAAACAGAATTCGTCTGTGGGTATAATCCGCGTGCTTGAGAAGTAAAGCTTTCGATTTTCGCTTACGTTGTTCTTTTAACGCTACCCACGCTAATGATAGAAACAAGATTACGCGTTCCGCAACTGAGAGAGAGAGAGAGAGCATGACGTCACAAGCGATATTGTCAGACTTTGGAATAATTTTACATTGGGGCCAACGCCTATTTATTTTCTTTTCTTATTTTTAAAATATGTACACGGACCTCCTAAACCGGACCTCCACGGTGTAATAAAATTTTGTTCGGCCTCGAATGGCTTAGGAGATAAAAATCTTAAAATTAAAAAAAAAATTAATATATTTCGTATACGAAAATATTCATTTTTTTATACGGAAGAGTAGATATTTTTACTTTACTTTTCCGAAAGAATTTATTTTCAATTTGCCTAAGCGATCGCACATTTGCATACGTTTTTGTCAAAAAAAAGTACTGTGTGACGTCATGACTCAATTGAGAAAGAGAGCATTAGATAATGGTACTGCGGAACGCGTAATCTTGTTTCTATCATTCTTGAACGCTACCGTGAGAAGCAGCCCGATGTGTATTTTGTATGCTCTGAGCCCCAAGTCATATTTAAGAATACAAGAGATCGATTGCGCCGAGATATTCATCTCCCGCTACAAGATTTTCTGCTTTCGAAGCGGTTTTCGCTTGATTTGAGACTTTACCACCTTGATGGCTCGCAGTGTTGTTACAACACGCGGACGACCGGATTTTGGACGATCGATTGATTATTCTACCAATATCCTCAAACAACTTCACAGTTCGATAAACAAAATTACGAGTGACTCCGAGTGGTCGCAAGGTTCGAAAGATATCGCCTCTTTCCATGCCACATTTGTTTGGACCAACTATAACAACACGATTTTCGAGCGAGCCCCGTTCCATGATTAAAAACAATACTGGAGAGTTTAAGCTCTTAGGCATATTGACGAATTGACGTGCTTAGTTTGAACGGACGGGGGCGAAATCGTTTTGGTGTCTTCACATCTTATACTGAGCCAGTCTCTTAATTTTTTGATTTTGTTGTAAAGAGATGTCTCAGATAGCAGATGTTTTCGAGGAAAATTTGTTAAAATTTTGCGAATCATAACTGCGACTTTAGGTGAATTGAAGTAATAAAATTCACCAATTTCTATGCTTTCTTGCATTATGTAGCATATTATGGTGAATTTGTCATTTTCCGTGCTTATAAATGACAAGTGTCAACATTTAAAAACTGCCAAGTGACTTACTCGTAAATAATACGCCTTTGCAATACTACATTTTTTGTTGATACACTCTTTACTGTTCTAGGAAAGAAAATATTAAAGGCAAGTATGAACATAGCCTTAGGGTGGATAAAATGTCTTGCAAATTGAAATTTTTACCCATTTCCTTTACAAAAATCAAATTTTCTCGCATTGTTTGCCGTTAATGAAAGTTTAGTTTCTATCATTTTTGACTCAGTTTCCTTTTCTACAAAATGTAATTCAATTTCTATTTAATTTATTTTGACTGACATACAATTCTTGCTGCCTCGTAATCGTTTTAATTAAAACTTTAAATTACACTTTCACCGAAAGAAAAAACTGTTACCACCTCTTCACAGTGTTGATTTTCAATTTTCATTAACTGTGACCAGCCATTACTATGCGACATCTTTACAATTCGAATATTTGTTTTTGTAATTGTAATAATTTCAAATTGTGCGCATAATTATATTAAATGTTTCGAAAATTTGTTCACAATACACAAAGAACACAGCATGGAGCGCACCTTTCGAGCATCACCACCTTCAGTGCCACAGCCCATAGTCATTGCATGAAATCAGCGTGTGGCTCGCAATTTGTTTGGCAGACAATCTTGAACTTGGACTGGGTCCAATGTTGACTTTTGTTTTTATTACTACGCAGCTGTTTTTCTTTTAATTTTTCATGTTTTCACTAAATTTCAATTTTTTATTGTTTTGTTTGCGTAGCTTTTTCCACTTCGAATATTAAGAGCATGCAAATAAATGTCCTTTTGCTCTGGGTGCGTTAAACTAAATTGAGCTCGCTTATACTTTGATGACTCGAGTGCTCTGTAGCATTTGCTGGACCCCATTTCATTATTATAAAAAAAAAACAAAGATGAATTTTTATTTTAACGCTTGTTGTTTTTTTAAATTTTTTCTTCTGCTGCATAGTGTACCGCGCGTTGAAAACTCATTAAAACTTTTTACAGCCCATTTAAAAAGCAATTTGTTTAATGTAAACCTTGAGAAAACACAAGGAACAAAAACAACAATAATAATAATAATAACTACAACAACAACAACAACAACAACAACAACAACAACAACAACAACAACAACAACAACAAATTTATTACAACTCGATATAAACCAGAAGTTGATGTTCTACACTCTTTCATTGCTGGGTGAGTTTATTAAAATTACTTACTAACTTGGCAAATATTAACGGGAAGCATAGCAGAGGTTAAGTTTGAAAACTCTTGAGGGAAACCATATAGGAAGCTTTGGCGTACGTGCCCAAATTTGCACCCTTCGAACAGGATAATGTTAATATATTTTTACTCATACGGGGGCTGGCTTTTAAGTCTTGCGCCTCGGCAATACTGAGCATTGCCACGTGAATTTCTACAGTTCTATCGAAAATTTGACATTTTCTAGCATAAACGTGCTCATTACGTTTTGGTGTATGTGCGCTTATTGTGTTGTTTACAGTGGTTTGAAAATTGTATTCCACGTGAACATTTTCGGGTGATGATTTTTTACGATTTTCGATGTGGATTGGTAACAAAAGAATGCATCGATCAACTTCTTTTCTACTTTTGGTGATCGATCAGTTCTACTTTTGGTGATGAAACACCACAACAGCGACTTAAAAACGCTTCTTCAATGAGTTTGAGCGTGATCGTCGTTCTCTCCAAGATGAATTTCGTGAAGGTCGTCCAGGAACAGCTGTTGTGGCCAAGGGCGTACGCAGGATGAAAATTAGGGGGGGAAAAGATCTTATAAGTTTCTTTTTACCATACCTTTCATGTCTTTATAATATCTTTTTACCATATCTACTTTCAAAGAAAATGTAAAATCACATATTAAAAAGGATTAAAAAGGAATTACATATAGAAACTACTTTCAAAGCCATCGATTATATAAAAAATCTCAGATTTAGGGGGGGAGTTTCCCCCCTTTCCTCCCCCCTTGCTAAGCCATTGGTTGTGGCAGTAAACCTTGTTGCTGTGCGTAAACTGTTGAAATCAAACCGGCATGCGACTTGTCGTGAGATGGAGTCATCCTGGGGCAATGGTGGGACTAGCATACATTTAATTTGATGGCTTTATTCCAGAGCATGGTAAGTCTAGAAAGTGAATTTTGCAGGAGACGCGTTCAGAGTTTATTTTGAATTTCTCAAAAGCCATATAAGATAGAAACTAAATTTTTTTGGGCTTAAAATCATATTTATTGCAAAATTTTTTTACTGTGTTCGAATTTAAAATTTTTTTTTATATCAATCCGAATTAAAAAAAACAATCTCCTTGAAAACATGCTAAGTTGACTTAGCATACTCTGGCATGAAGCCATCGAATTGTACATGAGCATTTAGGCGTCAGGAAGATTTGTACCCATTGGACACCACATATTGAACGATTGCTCAAATCAAGTCTCGTGGCGATTTGTTCAGGGAAATGCAGAAAAAATACAGCGTGGGTGGTTTGAAACACGTCTCTGACATCACCACAGGTGACGAATCATAGATCTATACTCATGAGACCGAAACTGTTTGGGTCTTTCTCGGCATTGTAACACTTTTTTGTAATTAGACGACCTTGGTAGTTGATCTGGTAGCGTGCTTGACTGCCATCCCAGAAGTTTCGAGTTCAAATCCCAGCCAGGTCATGGATCTGCGTTTTAACCTTTCAGACTTTCTTTCCTCCTTTCAAATCAACCGAAATTGAAAACTCATCCATATATATGACTTGAAGTTGTAGTTGCTGGTAATGAATTATCCTTATAACTTGAATTGGCTGAGGTAAACGCATAACACTTGCTTAAGATTCAAATTCACATGTTTTTATGGCTTTCCACCATGCCTAGAACACCTACACATGTTTCGCTTGATGCTCATTCCCTTCCACTAACCTATCACTCATTTTGAACCAAGGCAGTCTTGACTGCATAGGTATTACACCTGCAATCCTTGGTTCAAAGCTAAAAAAGCCTCTTTCATGTAGTCTATGCCACCAATCATTGATATCGAAAGTTCCTAAGTTCCCTAAATCTAGCAGAATTAACTTTGAACTTACCCTGGATTTAATCTTTGTCTACATCCTTGAAATAATTCTGTAACTTATTCTTGCTCTTATTGTTTTTTTTTCTTTTTTTAAAGGAAGGGAAAAGAAAAGTTTTGTTTTCATTTTTATTTTCATTTCCATTTCCATTTTCATTTTCATTTTCAATATCCTTTTTAATTTTAATTTTCATTTTCCTTTTCCTTTTTATTTTCATTTTCATTTTCATTTTAATTTTAATTTTAATTTTCATTTTCATTTTCATTTCCATTTTCATTATCATTTTCATTATCATTTTCATTTTTATTTTTGTTTTTATTTTTATTTTTATTTTTATTATTATTTTTACTTTTATTTTAATTTTTTATATATTTTTATTTTTATTTCATTTTTGTCTTTGCTATATTTTTAGTTTTAGTTTTAATTTTAGTTTTAGTTCTTATTTTTGTTTTTGTTTTTTTTTTTTTTTGTTTATTTTTTTGTTTTTGTTTTTGTTTTTCGCTAAGTCAGCGCCATTTACTTCATATTTTTTAATAATGAGGCCATAAAACTCACTGTACTATCGTATCATAAAGTCAACCTTGGCGGTGATTTTACATTTTTATTACACATTTTTGTTTCTTTCTATCGCGAGGGAAGAGAACCAACCTTAACTGGAGATCAATATTTCTTACCGTTGTACCTAAACTGATCGAAAAGTAATTCTATTCAACAATTTAGCAGTTTCGATGCCTATGCGGCTTCGGTTAGAGTTCGGGTCTTATTAGGCAAATATTTATTTTTTTTTTTTTATTTTGTCATCTTAAAGAATCAACTACACTGTCTCACCTGGGTTTTTATCGTTATGCCTAAAGTTAGAGAGAAATATTTTCATGTATTTCACCATTTTTGAAATTTTGGGAAACAAGAAGTTGTTAGATTTAGGTTCAGCTATTCCATAATATTTGTAAAATAAAAAAAATAAATAAATAAATAACTGGCCATTTCAGCCCTTGAAAGGACTTTGACCTAGCTTCTTATGATCAATTGTGATGTGCGTGTTATTAAGTTTGTACACAATTGACCGAGAACCGGACCTACATGCTTAACGCCGACTCCGAACGGCGATGAACGGAATGTTCTCGTTCTCAAGAAGCTTTACATGGCATTTTGATTACTCTCTGAGGTTTTCCATTGTCTGCAGAGAGGTGGCGGCCGTATAGAAAAATTATTTTAATTCAAATAATTTTCTGTCGCTGCTGGGGTTCGAACCTGGATCTCCAGGTTCTTTGACATAGCGGCCACGCACTTTAACCAACTACGCCACGAACGCCACGATATTTGTACTGTTTTTTTTATTTTTTACCTTCATATCAAAAAATACCCTCAACTTTAGACTCAACCAAAATACCAAATATAGACAAAATTTTTAACATAGCTTTTTCATACAAGAGCAAAAATATCAACTTTCAATTCCCTTCTAACATAGGACCATGAATTAACATGTCAATTAACAGATTAACCCTGGTAAAAAAAAATTTCAAAAATATATATTTTTTTTTATACAATTAAAGTTGTAAAGATATAGGCACAAACTTCACTCTACATGGTCGTAAATTTCATACTAAATTTAAAACTTTTAAAACTATTTCTGAGTTTAAGACTGATTTTTTAAGCATTACAGTTTATTTTTTTAAAAGTTCTTGAAGAAACTATTCGTTTTAAAAAGCAAACTCAAAGGTTGAAAAATGTATGTATTGCGACAATTAAACTCGAAAAGTTTATAATTTAAGCTTAATGTTTATTTTTCAAAATTTTCGAAAACTCTAGGGTGGAAAGTTTAAAAATTTATGTATTGTGCCCTTTTATAATACAAAGTTTATAATTTTGAGCTGAAAGTTTATTTTTGAAATCAAAGAAAACTTAATGGTTTAAAAAGAGTTTAAGGACAATGCTCACAGAGTTTTTAAAGTAAACTTGAGCGTTTTTTAAATAAACTTTAGGGTTTCAAATGTACTCACAGGAGTTTTTAAAACAAACTTTTAGGTTTAAAAGTAAGACCATAGGTTTTAAAATGTCATCACGAGCTTTTTAGAAATACGTAAACTGTGGGTTTAGAAGCAATACCATACAGTTTCATGAAAACTCGTAAAGTTTTTAAAATAAACTTTCGAGTTAAAATAAAAACCTAAGAGTTTTCATTCTTAACCACTTGAGTTTTGATAAAAACCTTTTTGTGTGAAAAGCAGACTTCAAAATTTTAAAAATGTAAATAATATTTATTCTGTATTACTTTAAACTGAAGAGTATTACTTCAAAACCTTTTTATTTTTGGATTAATATACACGCAAAGAACTTTTTCGTTTATTTTCAATTCAAACGAAAATTCAGTTGTCATCAACTTAAAAATATATCTTATATATATATACCGGAAGCTATTTCGGTCATTATTATTTATTATATTAATAATCTTTCTCATTATGTCCGTCCGTCTTCTTATGGATTGCACTCATCGCACCGCCGTTGCTATCTCCGTCCGCGTATTAAGCAAACTACCAATTTCCTTACATAGTAACAATTTGTCCAAAAAGTAACTCTGAACTATAAGCGTTTTGTTTATACAACGAAGGGAAAAATAAACAAAATTTTCAGTTGGGAAAAACGAAGTTTTCAATTGCTGCAATTTAAAAATCACTCGCGTTTATTACTTACTTACTTACTTATCTGGCGCTTACAACCGTAAGTCGGTTTTGGCCTCGTATAAGAAATTGCGCCAGCCATTTCTGTTCTGCGCTTGCTGGCGCCAGTTGGAAACACCAAGTGTAGTCAGGTTATCCAACACCTGATCCTTCCAACGAAGATGTGGGCGTCCTCTTCTGCGTTGACCACCACCGGGCACCGAATCGAATATTTTTTTCGCTGGAGCGTCGTTTTCCATTCGTTCAACATGACCTAGCCAGCGGAGCCGCTCGATTTTGATACGCTTAGCTATGTCGATGTCAGCGTACAGCTCATACAGCTCGTGGTTCCATCGAATTCGGTACTCGCCATTGACGCAGATTGGACCGAAGATCTTACGAAGGATCTTTCTCTCGAAGGCTCCCAAAGTCTTTTCATCAGAACTGCTCAACGTCCAGGTTTGTGCTGCATATAATAGGACGGGCATGATTAGTGACTTATAGAGCGTGAGTTTTGTTCGTCGAGAGAGGGCTCTGCTTCTCAATTGCCTACTCAGCCCAAAGTAACACCTGTTGGCAAGAGTTATCCTTCGCTTTATCTCAATACTGACATCGTTGAAAGAGTTTACGCTGGATCCCAGGTAGACGAAGTCCTTAACAACCTCGAAGGAGATGTTGTCAACAGTGACGTGGTTTCCAAGACGCTGGGACTGTTTATTTGTTGACACTAGGTATTTCGTCTTATCTGCGTTCACTACAAGACCCATTCGACTCGACTCTTTCGCTTACCTGGAGAATGCTGCGCTGACTTCGCGCGTATTATGGCCAATGATATCGATATCATCAGCATACGCCAGCAGCATAATACTTTTGTAGAATATCGTGCCGCTGCGTCTCAAATCAGCAGCTCGGATGATCTTCTCCATCATCAGGTTGAAAAAGTCGCACGATAAGGAATCACCTTGTCTGAAACCTCGTTTGGTATCGAATGGAGGAGTGAGGTCCTTTCCAATTTTAACTGTGCTGCTGGTGTTGCTCAGTGTCATTCTGCAAAGACGGATGAGCTTTGCAGGAATACCAAATTCAGACATGGTGGAATATAGATGATTCCTTATTGGACTGTCGAAGGCGGCTTTGTAATCGACAAAAAGATGGTGTGTGTCGATTTGTTTTTCTAGGGTCTTCTCCAAGATTTGTCGTAGCGTAAATATCTGGTCTATGGTGGATTTGCCAGGTCTGAAGCCACACTGATAAGGTCCAATCAGCTGGTTTACGATGGGCTTCAGTCTTTCACATAGTACGCTCGACAGGACCTTATATGCGATATTCAGAAGGCTTATCCCACGGTAGTTGGCGCAAATTGTGGGATCGCCTTTCTTGTGGATTGGGCAGAGCACACTGAGGTTCCAATCGTTTGGAATGCATTCTTCCGACCATATTCTGCATAGAAGCTCATGAATGCATTTAAATAGAGCTTCGCCTCCATTCTTGAAGAGCTCAGCAGGTAAGCCATCGGCTCCTGCGGCTTTGTTGTTTTTAAGCCGAGCTATAGCTTTCAAGACTTCACTATGGTCGGGCAGCGGAACTTCAACGCTGTCGTCCAAAATTGGGGATTCCGGAATATCATCTCTATTGGCGGGATTGTTGTCGTCGTCGCCATTCAGAAGCCTAGAGAAGTGTTCCCTCCACATCATCAGTGTACTCTGGATATCTGTCACTAGATTCCCATTTTCATCCTTGCAGGAAGAGGCCCCGGTCTTGAAACCATCGGCCAGGCGTCTTATTTTTTCGAAAAATTTTCGGACCTCATTCCTGTCACCATGCATCTCAATTTTCTCGCACTCACGCATTTCCGCTTCCCTTTTCTTTCGCCTGAAAATGCGTCTCTCTTCCCTCCTCTTCTCTTTGTATCGCTCCTTAGCAGCACGCGTTACAACCGACTGCAGGGTGGCTTTGTAGGCGGCATCTTTTTCTGCAGTGGCGTCGCGACACTCTTGGTCGTGCCACTGGTTTCGGCGAGGGCGGTGATAGCCAATCACCTCTTCGGCAGCCGTACGCATAGAGTGGGAAATGTGATTCCACTGCGCGCATATATTGTCGATCGGAGGAGTGCTTTCTTGAAGCAGGAGTGAGAGTCGAGTAGCGAAGTCTTCGGCTGTTTGCTTTGATTGCAGCTTTTCGACGTCTAGCTTTCTTTGTGCTGGATTGCGCGCATTCTTGGTTGCGCACAGGCGTGTACGGATCTTGGCTGCGACAAGATAATGATCCGAGTCTATATTGGCACCACGGATCGTGCGTACATCTAAAACACTAGAAGAGTGCCTTCCGTCAATCAAAACGTGATCAATTTGGTTGCGCGTCTTTTGATCAGGAGACAGCCAAGTTGCTTTATGAATATTGAGATGCTTGAATCTAGTGCTACTAACGACCATGTTTCGCGCTGCGGCAAAGTCAATCAGCCTCATTCCGTTATCGGAGGCATTGTCGTGGAGGCTGAACTTTCCGACTGTTGGACCAAAGATATTTTCTTTTCCCACCTTGGCGTTGAAGTCACCAAGCACGATTTTTATGTCGTGGCGGGGGCTGCGCTCATAGGCCTCTTCAAGGCGCTCGTAGAAGCTGTCTTTGGTCTCATCGTCCTTATCTTCTGTCGGAGCGTGCGCACAAATCAGGCTTATGTTGAAAAATCTTGCCTTGACACGGATTATGGCAAGTCGTTCGTTCACAGGTGTGAATCGCAGAACATGATGTCGTAGTCGCTTGCCAACCACGAATCCGCATCCAAATTCGTGCTTCTCCGCATGGCCGCTGTAGTAGATATCACAGGATGCTTGCCGTGAGCAACCCTGTCCCTTCCATCGCATTTCTTGGATTGCAGTGATATCAGCTTTGTATCTTTCTAAGATATCTATCAGTTGGATAGAGGCACCATCCCAATGAAGGGTTCGGACGTTCCAGGTGCATATCCGTAAATCATTGTCAGTTTTTCGTTTGCGGTAGTCGTCATCAGATTTGGGGATCATTTTTATCTTATTTTTTTGTCGTTTCATTGAAATTTGTTTTTACGTGGTGGGCATCAAACCCAACGCACAACCCTTTAAAGGCAGGGGGAGCCCGCCGCTCAGATTAGCCGTCAAACTAACGGTTGCCAGTTTGCCGTTTCTAGAGGACACCACGCAGAGGTTTGAGTCGACTTGAGACGAGTTCGACATGGATAATGCTGGCCTCACCAGGTTGAGGCAGTCAGACACGTTGCCATGTGAAGATGGCCCCCTTGACTCTCACGCGTTGCCTTGTGAGGATCGTCCTCCACTCGCGTTTATGACAAACGAAATTCATTTCCTGCAACTAAATGACTCGTTTCTCACAACTGAAAATTTTGTTTATTTTTCGTTCAACGTTTATGACAACTGTTGAAACGTTTGCAATAAACGATTTCAAGCACGACAAACGAAGTTCGTTTGCGGCAAACTGGCGATAAACGTTTTTTTTCTTTGCGTGTAGAAACCTTAAAAGTTTCAAATTTAAACTGAAAATTCCGAACGTGTATGTACCAAAAATATTTGAAGACTGCTTATATTGCATTGTGTTTTAAGAAAATATATATTTTTTAGTAAGAACTAGGATCAAGCTTCATTTATTGGATTAAAAAGAACATATTTATAATTAACTTAATCAATATTAAAAAGGACCAAATCTGATATTTTTCTTACAACCGGATTTAGAAGCCCCAGTGGGTGCCGAAACCATCGAAACTCATGTGTGAGACTTGCTCAGCTGGTGAATAACGAACAGTTTGGCTTGAACCATAGGCAGCAATACCGGGAGCATTGTGTGTGTAGGTGCTGGCAGCAGGTCCGTGATTGTAGCTGGTGGTCGTGGTGGTTGGAGCTTCATGTTGGTAGAAATGAGTAGCAGGTGCTTCCTTTTGGTAGATATGAGTAGTTGGTGCCTGTTGTTGATAAACATGAGCTACAGGTGTTTGTTGCTGATAGAAATGAGCAGCTGGAGCCTGTTGATGTTGGTAGACATAAGCAGTAGGTGCGGGAGCAGCATAGTTCACCGTCTTGGTAACCACTGGAGTCGAGTGAGTGTACACAGTGGCAGTTGGTGCAGCAGTTTCCAGATGAGTGTAAGCTGTTGGTGTAGCTTCCTGGTGCTGTTGATAGTGGCTGTAAGCAGTTGTTGGAGCTGGCGTGGCATACACTACAGTCTGGCTATGCACAGGAGTGGCGTGTGTGTAGACGGAGGTAGTAGGTGCTGGAGCAGCATATGTCACAGTCTTGGCAAAGGCCGGTGCATAGACATTGTTGTTGATGCGTGTGTCTTCCTTGCGAACACTCGAATAGGGTGTATCCACAGTCTTCGAGTGATGAGAGACAGTGCCACCGAAGGAACGCACAACATTTTGGTGTGTAGAGGCTACAGCATCCACAGCGGGATTAGCATAATGCACCTTATTGGCAAAAGCAACAGCTGGACCCACATATGGTTGAATTGGACTGACAAAACCAGCGCTGGCAACGGCCAATAAAGCAGAGAGTACGACGAACTTGTATGCCATTTTTTCTCAAATGGTGCGTAAAAGTTTTTTTAAAATATAAGAAGCTATATAAATCCAACTGAAGCTGCTACTAAAGCTGATCTGCTCAATAAACAAACTGAAACTGATATCAAATTATGATTTGATTAGCCATTATATACCCTTTAAAGTGATTCAAACAATTTGTCTTGACGTGTTTTTTTATTTTTACTTGTGATGTATTGTTTGTTTACTTTTGATGTCTTTTATTGCTTTTTCTGCGATCTGATTTTTGTTAAAAGCACTCCAA
This sequence comes from Pherbina coryleti, assembly GCA_943735915.1. Classification (NCBI taxonomy): domain Eukaryota; kingdom Metazoa; phylum Arthropoda; class Insecta; order Diptera; family Sciomyzidae; genus Pherbina; species Pherbina coryleti. Next base: position 91,862,454 of record OX030952.1, read on the forward strand.
GGTTGGCCACAGTTATTTTTTTATTTACATTTTTGGCACAAACTTTTAGGACAGACAAATCCAAATGATAGTGCGGAAATTTTCAAATCATGATGTATGACTTGAAACAGAAAAATTTTCTTATTTCAAGAGTACTTAAAATTTCAAAATTTCGTTAAAGAAATTGTGTTCTTGACAGATTTAAAAAGTTGTTTCTTCTATCTACTCTAACTTTCTAAATGAAGAATCAGAATATCGTTTATCGCAATTGTCATATCCATGCCATGATATTGCAAGTTGTTTACACAGTATCATACTATACCTGACGTACATATGTTGAAACGCCCTCAAATAATTAAGAAAAATCTCGTAAGATTTTTATCTTGTAATGTTGACTTAAGAAATACACAAGTATCATTATTAATTGATGCATGATGGATGAATGGATGCATCTTCCTTTGTAGACTGGTTTTCTTCAATTCTCCGAAGACTTCCGGCAAACAAATGGTTGTGTACCATTCAGCATTAACAGCTATCCGTTGCTCAATTGGTACAGTTGCGTCTTGACGGGTTTTTCTGAAAAAAACTGGCTCTCTCTGCTTTATTGGCCGTTGCCAGCGCTGGTTTTGTCAGTCCAATCCAACCATATGTTGCTCCAGCTGTTGCTTTTGCCAATAAGGTGCACTATGCTAATCCTGCTATTGATGCTGTAGCTTCTACACAACAGAATGTTGTGCGTTCATTCGGTGGCACTGTCTCTCATCACTCGAAGACCGTGGATACACCCTATTCGAGTTTGCTTCGATAGGGAGCATATCGGACAACCTTTGAAGAGTTTTGCTCACTTTGCTCATTTTTAAATATTGGATTGCTGCTTAGTTTTAGGCTCATAAGCATAGATCCACGATTCGTCACTTGTGGTGAAGTTAAATCCATGTGATTGGAATCACCACTACTGTATTTTCAGTAGTTCCTTGCACCAATCGACACGAACCTTTTTTGAGCAACTGTCAAATTTTGGGTTTGATCTAATGGGATCAAATCTTCCTTACGTCTAAATGCTCATGTAAAATCAAATGTATGCAAGTCCCACTAATGCCCAAGGATGATTTCATCTCACGATATATCATATAAAGCCGGTCTGCTTCCAACAGTTCACGCACATCAGCGATGTTTTCTCCCACAATAGCCGTTCTTGGACGATCTTCATGAAATTTGTTTAAGAAAGAACAACTACCACACTCGAACATTCGCTGGGTGTGGTGCTTCATCAACAAAAGTAAAAAATAGAAGAAATTGTTAATCTTTTCTTGTTAATTTACGTCGAAAATCGTAAAAAATCATCACCCGAAATTGTACACATGTTACTTTTTTTCTGAAATACACTTTTCAAATCACTGTACATGACACAATAAGCGTACATAAACCAAAATGTTGTGCTAAAAAATGTTAAATTTTCAAAAAGAACTGTCAAAATTCATCTAGAAATGCTAAGTGCTCACGACTCGCAAGTTTTAAGTCTTGCAGCCGTCGTAGAATATAGATGAATAATATCATGGTAGGATTATAAGGTAGGGCCGACTCGGAGAAGAATGGAGTAGAAAGCAGCGAAAAGCGTGCTAGTTGTCAAAATCAGCTGTTCATCTCTAGTTTCTTTATGTTAATTTTTCGCAGTTGATTTTAGGTTAAACTTTTTACAAGCTTTTCTGCAAATTGAACACTTCCTCGGCATTTTATAGATTTATTTACAATGTTTTTACAATATTTCCAGTCAAATTAACACAAACTTAACACACGTGTCCGCACTATTTACAATTTGCAACATAATACTTTTATTTCATTTGAGGTTTCTACGAACTTCGCCATTTTGACAATTAACCAACCTTTTTAGTTTCCACTCTTCATTGACGCGTGAGGGCACTGAGCGACTCGGCTCTACCTTGTAATTTTACCATGAATAATATAATAAAATAATAGAAAAATAAAGAATAGAATAAAAATAAAGCAATTCTTTGGAGCCTTATAGGTCTTACCTATCTGTGTAAGATTTCGTTTAAAACTGGACGATGATATTAAAAGTAGGAGGTGTCTCTTCGTGTCTTTAGGAAATCTTTCTTGCGAATGTTAGATCCAAACATATTCCTTGTCTTAATTCTTGTCCTAGTCTTTATTCTTATGTTATATCCTAATCGCGGTTCTTATATGCGTCCAAATCTTCGAACAAATTTATTTCTCAATGCTTATACAAAATTGTGTCCAAAGAAACTTGCCCAAGTTTTAGTCCGAAATTTTGTTCCCATTTTTGTTCTAATTCCTGTACATATTCTTACTCTGTTAATATTCCTTGGCCTTATCATTGTCTTAATCTTCAAGGCTGTATCCTAATCTTTATCCTAAATAAAGAATAAAATTATCCTTTGTTTAAATATTTTCCAAAATTCATAATCAGTCTTGTACAAATCATTCTCCTATTCCTTATCTTAATTCCTAGTCCTTGTCCTTATCCAAATCTCTGTCCCAATCTTTTTCATAACTATTCTCTAAATTTTTTTTTAAGTCATTTTCCCAAACCAAGTCCTTTCCAAAATTTTGTCCTTATCCTCGTTCTTATTCATATTCTAATCCTTGCACAAATTCTTGTCTTATTCCTTATACCTATACTGATAATGTTTTGCTTTTTTCTTGTTTTTGCTTTTTTGCTTTTGCTTTTGTTTTTGCTTTTGCTTTTGCTTTTGCTCTTGCTTTTGCTCTTGCTACCTTACATTGTTAAATTTATTTACGTTAAACGATTTCATAAGGAACAATATGACGCCATAAATTTTATTTTGCTTTTTTTTTATCTTTCGGTCAAAAACCTCACCTTCATTTTCGATCTATAAAATTGATCGTAGCATCCATAGTCACGGAGTTATCGCATTATAGTTTACTGCATTAAGCATTGCCTCTGTGGGGTCATGGTGCCAAAAAGTGGTGCCGGAGGGGATAGATCCCAAAGGGAAAATGTTTCTCTCGCAAATGTAATTGGGGTCGGTTATATATATTAACCCTCTCCGGCCTTCCCTTAAAGCCGCCCCTTGTAATACGAAAACCTAGGGTGACCCGAAAATCTGACTCATATTCGGTTTCAGCTACCTCGAAACATTAAATAAAGTTTTCAAACCTTTCGGGTTTTTTTTTTGGCAAGTGTTATACAGAGTATTTATATGCAACAACATTGTATTGAAGTTGCACAAGCTGCTACCTCCGTGACCTGATGATGACCTCATAATTTCTTTTTTATTTTTGTCGTGAGGAAGGGTATAATTCCGTCAATTCCGTTTATAACATTAACCGCAGCTTATATACTCACTGAGTAATAATTTTATGCAACGCCGTTGCATGATTTTTGCAATTTTGATCCTGGTACGGCTCTCTCCGCATACTCATGACATAATAAATTTGCGGTCTATTTTTGTCGTATAGGCTCAAAACCAAGTTTTACTGACATATTCAATGTATTATCTTGCACCTATATTAGCAATAGTTTCTTGTAACGAATTAGCAGTTTCGTTGCTTAAAGTTTTTATTCAAAAACTACTACAGAGCTTCTCTCAAATACGTTAATGATGATCTTTGTCATCTCTTCATAAATTTTGCGGTCACGCATTACTCTTAATAAAACATACATTTTTTTAAATACTTCATGGTTATATTCTTTGAATCAAAAAAAAAAAAAATGTTAGGCCTTAAAGAAAACATATAAATTAACTTCATTGCGCAGTGTTAATTTTGGCAATTTAACCAATTTAATTAAGAGTATTCATGTGTTGCAAATCAAGTTTTTTCACACCCACAGAAACTGTTATATCTAACGGCAGTTATGGTTACACGTTATTTAACATTTAAAGTAGTCCGATCAGTTCTCAAGTACACCGTTAAGCTTACTCACTGTAATAAATTCAAGCAACTCTTTCGGATTGACGTGCTTTTTAATTAAACTGCACAAAAGACTGTCAGTCAAAATAGTTCAATTATGTTGGCCAAAGCCGCTTATGACTGAAATGTTTGTGGTTTTTGTTTTTTTGTTTTTTTTTTTTTTTACCAAAACCTGCTCCCTCAATTTTTGATTCACAAGATAAATTTATTACTTTCATGCGGTCACAATTCGAAAAATATAAAAAAAAAACCAAAAGAAATTGAAAGTCATGCGCCACTCCTGCTCGATAACCATTAGATACAAGCTGATCGCTTAATTAGTTCAGGTTGGAGTAGGTCAGTATGGCCAAGAGCAACAGTTACATTTGATGTTAATACAATAGTAGAGCAAAAACTATTGTTTAAATAGAAGACGAAGAGTATTTGCAGAGGAGGACATGAGGCGCAAGTGGCAAAATTAAGTTTTTAGCACTTAATTAAAAAGATAAATTATTTTTGAAGCAAAGATATTCGCAGTTACAAAAGCAAATTTCCGAAATTAGATACAAATTGTATCAATCACTTTTAAGGGTATATAATGGCCAATCAAATCACAATTTGATATCAGTTTCAATTTGTTTATTGAGCAGATCAGCTTTAGTAGCAGCTTCAATTGGATTTATATAGCTTCGTATATTTTAAAAAACTTTTAAGAAACATCATTTCAGTAAAAATGGCATTCAAGTTCGTCGTGCTCTCTGCTTTATTAGCCGTTGCCAGTGCTGGTTTTGTCAGTCCAATCCAACCATATGTGGCTCCAGCTGTTACTTTTGCCAATAAGGTGCACTATGCTAATCCTGCTGTTGATGCTGTAGCCTCAACACATCAGAATGTTGTGCGTTCCTTTGGTGGCACTGTCTCTCATCACTCGAAAACCGTGGATACACCCTATTCGAGTGTTCGCAAAGAAGACACACGCATCAACAACAATGTCTATGCACCGGCCTTTGCCAAGACTGTGACATATGCTGCTCCAGCACCTACTACCTCCGTCTACACACATGCCACTCCTGTGCATAGCCAAACTGTAGTGTATGCCACTCCAGCTCCAACAACTGCTTATAGCCACTATCAACAGCACCAGGAAGCTACACCAACAGCTTACACTCATCTGGAAACTGCTGCTCCAACCGCCACTGCTTATACTCACTCGACTCCAGTGGTTACCAAGACGGTGAACTATGCGGCTCCCGCACCTACTGCTTATGTCTACCAACATCAACAGGCTCCAGCTGCTCATATCTATCAGCAACAAGCACCTGTGGCTCATGTTTATCAACAACAGGCACCAGCTACTCATATCTATCACAAGGAAGCACCTGCTACTCATTTCTACCAACATGAAGCTCCAACCACCACGACCACCAGCTACAATCACGGACCTGCTGCCAGCACCTACACACACAATGCTCCCGGTATTGCTGCCTATGGTTCAAGCCAAACTGTTCGTTATTCACCAGCTGAGCAAGTCTCACACATGAGTTTCGATGGTTTCGGCACCCACTGGGGATTCTAGGACATCTGATCATTCGAGAGAATTAGTCCTTCATTATAGTGATTATATTTGAATTTGTTGATATTTAAAAGTTAAACCTAATAAATCTAGTTTAAAAAAAGAGAAATAACAAGATGGTCAATATTTTCTCCATGGAAATAATATTAGTTTGAAAATGTATCATCACACAGTGATCATACTCGTATAAGTGAATGACAAAAATAGGAGTTGCAAAACTTAAGTTAAGTACCTAAGTATAAAGGAACTGCCTGAGTTCAAAATTAACTTTTGACATTCGCTTAGACTTTTTGTACGTCTTGATCTTAATACCTTGATCATAAAATTCAGGTATTTATATAGAATTTGATTACTCCGAACCATTCAGAATTCAGAAAAGATCTAAATTCAAATAGTTTTGAAAACAGTACTTCGTATGGGATGAAGTCGTTTTTTCATCCGATATTCTGCTAATTATATGGGGAAATAAAAAGGAATTATTAAGTGTCAAATCAGGGCTCTACCGACGAATGACCCATAAATCCGATGTTTTGAGTGCTCAAAAGTAAGTTTTTTAAATGAATTTATAGTATTTGTTCCAAAAGATCACTTGTTTGAGCCGATGTTTAGGAGACAATCGCAAATCATGGTTGTCCTTGATTGTCGTCGTATGTTCAATTCTTTTAGATGTCTTTTAAAGCACTGGTACTGAATTTTTTCAACATTGTTTTGGACCAATCGACAAGAGTATTTTTTTAAAGTTTATCAAATCCATCCACCGTATATGTTTAACGACTAAATGTTAGAGCAATTTTTAATATAGCCGAGTGAACTATTGGCCAAACGTGTCGCCAATCCCACGATTAGATCTTGCAATTTCATTTCATCCATAGCATCGATGTTTTTTTTTTTCTTTGGCACAAAAACCGATTTTAAGCAATCTTCATTATATGTATTTGTCCCGGAACTAACTACGACCACTGTATTTCACCACCAAAAGTCGAAGTGAATTGATAATCCTACTTGCTGTTGCACAACTTTTGTTGATTCTGTGTGAACCTAAGTCTAAAATCGTAAAAAATCACCGCATAAAAATGTTCACGATTTAATTCCATTATTTTTCTTTACATAAATAGGCGCAGGCAAAACAGTTAGGAACCATTTTCTCCCATGTTTCACAAACGATTTTGATATTTCTTTTAAAGTGAATTAGAGAAGCGAGAAAGAGTGCACACAATATTTTTTATAGGAATATACCTGCTTTGAACAGGTGATATGATTTATAATGTATTTCACATACAGTGTTGGTCAAAGAATTAGCACGCGTAGTATATATTTTAAAAGGACTTGTATTTCTTTATAATAATTTGTTATATTTTAAGTTTGCTATTACAGAGATAGCAAACTTTCTTTTTTGTAAAAACATAGATTTCAGTTAAGTTTGAAGGTTATTTTAAATATTTTTCATATCTATGTATAAAGTTGAACTTTTTTGTGGCCACAAAATTAGCACAATTTGAAACAAAACCTTTCAGCTGATTATCTTATCCCTTTTGGATATCTTCTGCTTCTAATCTCCGAGGCAAGCTTTCAACTAAAGTTTGGCATCGGCCCTGAGGAATGGAATTCCAACTGTTTTATATGGCACTCCAAAGTTCATCCAAATTGCGCGGTTTTTTCAATTGAACCACTTTCTCAACATTGGTCCAAAGATTCTCAATAGGATTGAAATTAGTGCAGACCACGGCAAAACATTAACATGTTGATCTCTAAAAAACCGCTTCACAAGCCGTGAAGTGTGTTTAGGATTGTTGTCATGCATGAAAGACCATCTTAAAGGTAAATTTTCATCAGCAAACGGTTCCATGAGGTGCTCTAAAATCCTTTTGTACACATATTGATCCATTTTTGTGGCGATCTTGACAATTGGTCCTACGCCGTGAGAACGCGTACCACACCATAACATTTCCACCGCCGTGTTTTTAACCGACTTCAAAAAGGAGGAGGTTCTCAAGTTCGTTGGTTTGTCCGCTTTTTTTTTTTTTTTTTTTTTTTAAATGTATGCGCATCTATAACTCCTAAAGCACTTGCCCGATTACTGTAATTTTTTGTCAACAGATAGATACCATGAACGCGGAGGTCCTTTTTTAAAAAAGTGGGCGGTATTCGACAAAGGGGCGTGTCAATATAAGAACAACACTGTATTTCAGTTAATATTAACACAATTATTACAAATTACGATCAATAAAGTGGGTGACAAAGGGGTGTGGTCATATTAAAAAACACTGTATCTCAAATAGTATTGACACTAGGGTACTGAATTTTAGTACAGGGGTAGACACAATTTTAAAAATTACTGTAAAGAAAGTGGGCGTTATTCGACAAAGGGGTGTGGAAATATTGGAAAAACACAGTATCTCGAATAGTATTGACACTAGGGTACTGAAATTTAGTACAGCGGTAGACACAATTTTTAAAAATTACTGTAAAGAAAGTGGGCGTTATTCGACAAATAGGTGTGGCAATATTATAAACACACTATATATCGAATAATATTGACATTAGGATGCTGAAATTTAGTACATGGGTAGGTACAGTTACTACAAATTACGGCCAAAAAAGTGGGCGTAAACAAAGGGGCGTGTCAATATTATAAAAATACTATATCTTAGTTAATATTGACACTAACGTACTAATATTTGGTATGCAGGTAGGTGGGAAGGTAGAATCAATAAAAACTTTTTAACAAAAAAAAAAACCGACTTCAAAATCACTACCAAGTAAAAAACAATTTTAAATAACTTTTTCCATTACTTTCTTGGTCATATTTTAAAAGCTATTTATATGTATTATAATATTGGAATTTTTATCATTTTCATTTTTTCTATTTTGTTTTATTAACATCAATATATTAATTGCTTTATGAACATAAAAGCTTTGAAGTCGGTGCTCATCTTTGACACACAATTATGATCTTTTACCATCCGTGCACTATTTGGTGCCTTGGTGACACTGCAGTAATTTTAAAAGCCTTGTGCACATTAAATTTCTCACTAAACTGGTTTGGGTGAGCTTGTAAAGCTCATATTGAATATGATATAGTGTGGAACAGCTGCACAAATAATGCATGGAACACATTGGCTACATTCAGCGAACTCAAAAATTGCCAACTGAAAGAAAAAAAAAAAATTGCTTAGAAGCTTTTATATTCATAAAGTTAATAATATTTTTATGATAAAACAAATCATCAGCGGCATTTGTTTTTCTTGGAGGGGATTTTCTTTTAATAGATTCAGTAGTTTTGTATTTTTTAAAATGCTGAATGTATACAGTTTTTCTGGAGCGTTCATTATTTTTCATATTTATTAGAGGCGACTTTCGGCCCGTCTAATAAAATTTTTTAGTCAAATATTTTTTAACTTAAACAATAAAACTTTAGAAACCGTATTTTAATAAAAAATTATTTAATTTTGCTAAAAAAAATTAAATAGAATGTTTTCAAGCAACATGCGCTGATTCCATGACCAGTAAATTTTAATGATTGCACCGATGACTTTGTAAGAAAAGAACATTCACATGATTTTTTCAAGTCCACGACTTTTAAGAAATAACGCTGAAGAATAACAAATTTGCGCTGTGTTAAATCTAGTGATATTAATATTGTGACAGACTAATCGGATGCAAATTGCGCTAATTCTTTGTCCAACACTGTATGTTCATATGTAGGTAGAAAATCCGCACAAAAAGGAGAGAAAGAAAAAAACAACTTTTGACATTGTTTCGTTCGATTTTTTATTTCTTTACACTGCGGTATAAAGTTCAGTATGTGTTCAGTAACGTTCGCACATGACCGAAGAAAGACGGGGGAAAAAAATGAAGAATGGCCACTGAACGTACTCACAAAGAAAGTTCCATGCAGTGATGTGATTCTGATTTAGTAAAAAATCCCGATCACATCCCGATTTAGACCTGTTTATCCCACCAAAATGACACGAAAACCCCACAAAAAATCCCACCCAAATATTTATACCAATAACGATTTTTTATGAAATTTTTTAAAAGAAATAAGGATGCCCACCTACTACTGAACACTGTGAGTTCTGACGTCTGTATGATGCGCCAATGTGTAAAGTGTCGCAGTAACATCTCATTGAATGTTCACTTTTGATAAACCATTGAGATGAATGCGCATGCTGCTTTAGCTCCACGGCCGTTGAGAAATAAAATATTTGAATAAAACGAAGCTGAGCAAAAATAGTTAATTTCTATTTAGTGAATTTCAGAGTGTTTCTTATCGATAAAAAAAGGTGAATATGAGGAGCATTCTATATTAAATGTTTATTTTTCACAATTCGACGAGCAATCGAACAATATTGAGAAATGGTAAAAAAATATTTCACGTCATATCATGATGGCGTACCAGCCCACCTACTAAACAAAACGTTGGTCCACCTTCCGAACAAATTTTCAGAAATCATGCAAGTAAAAAAATTGTCATTTATATGATTGAAAATAGTGTTTGGAATTAGTTAAAATAGTTTTCGTGATTCTCGCCCACGTTCATATAAAATTTTAGAATGCCGTCGCTTTAAAAAAAATGAAAAGAAGAACGAATATAAATTCTGATGCGATGGCTGCAGCCATCAAAGAAATTCAAATCTCTATTGTTTAAAGTTCAGTGAGCCATTGTGAACTATTGATAGAATAAACCTTTTATAAACTCTCAAAAACTAGTGTTTTTACTTCATTTTCTAATTTTTTTCAACGATTTGTTTTAGGTAGTAGCTGGGCCGATTTTTTAAGCGGGTGATTTCAAGGCTTTTGCTAGAGCGACTGCCAAAGTTACAATTTTTGGAAATTTTAAATTCTGATTAAAATTCTTGTTAGTTATTAAACTTAGCTTCCAAATGAAACCAAAAAAAAATTATGTTTTAAACCAAAGGTATAGCCTCCAAGCAAAACGTGTTTAGTAGGCGGGCATCCTCTCCTACATTTTTTCAACATTCTAATAATTTTATAGTTTAATAATGTAAATAATAAAGTTTTTCAATAAATATAACAAATTAAAAAAAAAATAAGAAAAGTTAAACACTGTGTTTTTTATATAGAGTACACTTAAGAGTATGAAGTAATCGTAAATTTCTTTCGTTGCATCAAAATAAAACTGAGCTTATATTTTTGTTTTTAAATGAGGATCTTATTTTCATTAATTTTAAGCCTCTTGAATATACCTATCTCTTTCTTACATATTTAGAAACAATGAAACAGCAATTAAACGAAAAATTTTGAAAGATTGCAACAAAGTGATACCAACCAGTTTTGCTAATTTACACTTTAAAAAATTATGATTCAGTAGAAAATCCCACCTAAGCATCTGAAATCCCGCACGTTCTCAAATAGGCCAAATATCCCAAAATGAGCCCGAAATCCCACAAAATCACATCACTGGTTCCATGTAAACGATCCGCACAAAGTGAAGAGAAAAAAAGCTCGCCACTTGACGCCAAAATAGACTCATATCTACTTTCGGATTGCCGCTCACATTGTGCTCTCTTAGGAGCGAGAGAACTGGTGGCGAATTCATTAGGAAAGTAAAAGTGATGCCAAATTTTTATGGAAAAACATATGTTTTCACATTAATTTTGTATCGAATTTTATTTCAATACAAAAAAAGTTTCAAATTTGATTTCAATAATGTTATTCTGGAAAATTTATTGTTATCAATCTAGAAGACTATGAATGCCAAATATAAACAACAGTTTACCATGCATGCATGCCAATTAATTTTTTCAATTTAATCTTTGCGAAATAAATCAAACTAATCCTTAATTGACTTCAATAACAATTCATATTAATATTATTCATTGCATTCATTGCAATTCATTTTTCATGGCCGATTTTTCATATATTTGCACCAGGCACCATGCACCATGCATTTCCAAGAATTTTAAGAATTCCGACTTCAATTATTCCTATTAGGTCGTTTACTAACGAGTTAAACATATCTTACATTAATTATCCTTGAAAAAACATCTCCTTAATGAGTTTAGCAAATTTGTAGATATTAATAGGCAGTCTTTGTTAGTGAACATTGGAATTCTAAAGGTATTTTCTCTAAATTACATACTTTTAGATGTATTTGTGAAACTTTCGGGGGATTATATTTTTATAGCAAATTTCATGGCAGCACTGCTTACAAGACTACAATTCTTCAATTTTTATAGCCCCACGTTTAAAATACGTAAAAGGGGTATATTAATTTTGTCACTCCGATTGTAACGCCTTTTAGGAGGTATAGAAAAGAGTGTATATTCTTGATCAGCATCACCACCCGAGTCGATTTAGTCATGTCTGTCTGTCTGTCTGTCCTTCTAGCTATCTGTCCGTCTGTCTGTCTGTCTGTGATCACGATTGAAGACGTAATACCCAAGCTATCATAACGAAATTCGATATTTAACCTTGATGAGCCAAATCACATGAAAACCACGCCTACCGCCCATACAAAGTGACTTTATCAAAACGGTAAAATCTCTTAGAATTCCACAAAAATGAATAAATGAACTTGAAATTTTGCATATGAGTTTTGATATTTTATATACACTCTGAGTATGAAATTCAACCAAATCGGAAGAAAACCACGCCTACCTCCCATACAAAGTGACTTTATCAAAAAACAAAAGCGAATATTTTCTGCTAAAACTATAACGAAAATGTTTTTACAAATAAACGTTCTATTGATTGCTTAAGACCTTGAATATACTTTGATTCGGCCGTGGGGGTATTTTAACTTCGCCCCAGTCGAAGATAATTTCTTACTAGTTTGTATCTGTTTATTACTTTTCTTGGCCCTACCAATCTCTATCAGAACGATAACAATACGATAAGAAAAATTATTGTTATGAATTGTTGATAAGAATTTATTTTTTTTTTTAATAAAAGAATCCTCCAACAAATTTCTTGTTTAGAACATTTCAGGAAAAAGAAATTACCCAGGACGTGGATAAATTATGACAATTCTCACTATTCTCTTAGCACTATATTACATTAAAAATTATGCCGCTGTATGTTTCATTTAAGCCTCATTGATTTTTCCATTAAATGATTCTATCGTCTTGCAGCAGAGCCGCAACGGAAACCGAGCAATGTTCAGACCAACACCCAACACAAAACCAAGAAAAGAAAAATGTCCTTGTTCATCGCATTTCATAATGATTTCAAGGTGCTCAAGTGTGCATAAGCATAAATGTGTATGTGTGTGTGTATGTGTGTGTGTGTATGTTGTTGAACCACTACTTATTTCAGTAGGTGTGATATTTATGACTTTGTTAGTGATAATGGCTCGTGCATAAATTTCCATAACCTTTTCCTCCTCTACTTCTTCGTATTATTATTATTTTTCCTGTGAACCAACCTTTGTATGATTTATTAGCCTCCATTTAAATATTCTTAAAAGAATTTTCAATAGAATCGTGAAAATTTAATGATGATATTATTCAATGAAGTGAAAATCGCATTAGTTGTTATTAATATTTGGACATTTAAGTTTTTAAATTATTTATTTTTTTTTTCAAGATTTGCTCAGCTACAATGCAACTTTTTAGCTTTGCTCTTTGCTTGAAGTGCAAGGATTCTGTTGCTGCCATAACTTGGCGCCGCCGTTTCTATCAGCGATGCCAGTCACGTTGTCGTAATGTCCGATTTTTAAGATGCTCCCAAGAAAATCACGTAATCTTAACGTTGACTACGAGTGCAAATAGACCAGATTGGTTTTGTGCACGAACTCGCTGAAGCGAAATGGTAAAATGATGCACAATAGTGGGTTCGCAATTTATAGCAGACTTTATTATTGGGTTGGTTACAAATTTTGTTTTGTGTGTATGTGTGTGTGTTTTTTTTTTTAAATACTTGTTTACAATTCAATAGTTAGAATGAATTCATTGAAATCACTTATTTTGAACATGAAACACGACTATTTCGCAAAAATTAACACAAAACATGCTGAATGCGGGCTAGGAGGGCCATTTAGTCTGGGCTACACTTCATTAGGAGGTACCGAATTAAGGAGAAAAGGTCATCGGAAAAAAACTATTTAAGAGAATTCTTTATTTCATAAATATATTTAAAAGACACTTTGAGCATCATGGCAGCGCAGAATATCCGATATGATAGAAGATTTGACAAAGGATTTTATGTTTATTTTTAAATTTTAAGCCGGAAATATTTCGAAATTACAAAGACATAGCTGTCGTGGCCGGTTAATAAAATATTCTTAAATACTTCTTAAGAAACTTTTAAATTTCACTCCATCTCCTGAGATTACCATCCAAAAATGGAGTAATTTGGATTACCATGCAAAGAATGTAGCTACTTGATTGCGAACTTTATAACTTTGTTTTTGTAGCTGCCCTCATGATTCTAGTACAGACGAAAATGAACGGTATTTAAAGTTTGTGGTGCAAGAACGATTCAATTCGGACAATTTTTTCAATAAGTTTTTATAACGAATATGTTTTTTTCGAGATATACGCATTTCAAGTTATGGTAAGTTTTTACGAAATAATAAAATTATATAACGATTGGTTTAAGAAGTTTTTCCGACCCATCATTATATAGCCATCTGCAATACTCATCATACCATCATACACCATGCCTTTTGCAATCCAACCATATTTACATATCTATCTCCCATACCCATCATATCATACCTATTATTACACACCCATCTACCGTACAGATCATTACATACATATCATCATCACCATTACACACCCATCATAGTCTTAATATCATAAAATAGTCATCACTTTAAACCCATCATATCATTCCCATCATATGGTTGTCATCATTCTAAGCCAATCATAATATGCCCTGTTTATAACACCCATCATACCATACCCATCATATAAAACTCACCATAGCATACGCATTTTAACATTTTCAACAATACCACAGCCATCATACCCACACGCAAAGAAAAACAAACGTTTATAGCCAATTTACCGCAATCGAACTTAGTTTGTCGTGCTTGAAATCGTTATTTGCAAACGTTTTAACATTGTCATAATAATAGGCAGTTGAGAGAAACGCGTCATTTGGTTGTAGGAAATTAATTTCGTTTGTCATATACGCAAGTGATTTTTAAATTGCAGCAATTGAAAAATTTGTTTTTCCCAACTGAAAACTTCGTTTGTTTTTCCCTTTGTTGTATAAACACAATGCTTATAGTTCATAGTTACTTTTTAGACAAATTGTTACCATACAAAAAAATTGATAATTTGCTTAATACGCGGACGGAGATAGCAACAAAGGTGCGATGAGTGCAATTCATATGAAGAAGGACGGATATAATATAAATATAATAAATAATAGTGACCGAAAGAGCTTGTGGAATATAAATATAGGATATATTTTTAAGTTGATGACAATTGAATATTCGCTTGCGGCAAATACAACTCCCAAACGAAGTGTAGTTGGTGAATTTTTCAGTTTCGTGCAATACACCATATAATTATACCTATAATCCTTACCCATTATGCCATAGTAATCATACCACAACCACCATCCAAACCAAACCCATACCATATAATTCCTTATTTATTGTACACTTTTCCATCAAGTTATGGGATATCCAACAAATCTTCCTGACGTCTTAGTGCTTATGTTACATCGAATGTGTGTTAGTCCCACTAATGCCCAAGGATGACTCCATCTTATGCTATGTCATATGCTGGTCTGCTTCCAACAGTTTACGCACAGCATTGATGTTTTCTGCCACAACAGCCGTTCTTGGACGGTCACAAAATTTGTCTTGGAGAGAAGGACGACCACTCTCGAACTCATTGAACCAGCTTTTTACAGTCGCTGGGTGTGGTACTTTATCGCCAAAAGGTGAACTAAGTCGATAGATGCATCCATTTCTTGTCAATCCATGTCGAAAATCGTTAAAAATTATCACCCGAAAATGTTCACATGTTACTTCCGTTTTTTTTTTTGCTGAAATACAATTTTCAAACCCCTGTTCACAACGCAATAAGAACACATACATCAAAACATTTTGAGTAAGTTTATGCTAGAAAATGTTCAATTTTCGAATGGAATTGTCAAAATTCATCTAGCAAATTCTTAGTGTTGTCGAGGCGCGCAAGACTTCAAATTTAGCCCTCGCACATAATACCTTCATCCTTGCTCTTACATAAAGAAAATCAAATCGTTTTAAATATCTCACGTCCACTTCTTGCATTATTGGGATGACATCTGAATGACATCTAAAAATAAAAAAATTGCACTCTCTGAGATCTTAACAACAATGCATTGCACTTGACGATGTGTTACATAAGCTCTGGCGAAAAGACCTTTTCTAGTCTGTTTGTTTTCGTCCAAAATAAAAAATTTGCATGGTGCTTAAAAACTATTCGAATTAGTTAGCCAAAGCGGGTAGGTCCTCTCACACTCAACCAAATGACTTTAGGCCTAAAAACCTCTCCTCCTTTTTATTTAAAATACAAGAGACTCATTGGGCTTCTTCTTAAGCCGAAACTCGAAAGGCTTCGAAAAACTCAACATGCCTATATAAAAGGTAGATCTGCAGAAACAGCTCTTCATTCTCTTGTGACTGCAAATTGAAAAAGCACTTGAAAACAAAGAATACGTGCTTGCTGCCTTTCTAGACATAGCAGGAGCATTCAATAACGTTCTTCCCTGTGCGGTAACCTCGGCCTTCTCAGAACTGGGGGTGGAGATTTTTCTCGTGAGTCTCATCCACCAGATGCTAATGGGCAGTGGTGAACTCAGAAATGTGAGGATCCTCTACCCGTAGGTTTGTGAGCAGGAAAACTCCGCAAGGGGGAGTCTTGTCTCCACTTCTGTGGTCCGTGACGGTTGACCAACTGTTGCGTATCATGGAGGGGGAAGGCAACAAGGCCGATGATATTGCTCTCGTCTTTAACAGAAAATTTCCTCAAACGCTCTGTCAACTCATGGTAAGAGCACTCTTAATCCTTTCGAGATGGACATCCTCTTGTGGATTAAGCGTAAACCCAGAGAAAACAGATCTCATCCTTTACATTAGGAAATATAAAATCCCCAACCTACAACCACTGCGTCTGAACGGCACGAGGTTGCTCTTTAGTGATAGCACGAAGTACCTAGGAGTTATTCTAGATAAGAAACTTATCTGGAACGATAACAAAGGAACGTGTTAAAAAGAAAAATATAGCTCTATTTGCCTGTATAAAATCCATAGGTTAAAAATTGGGTTTTTTCCCCAAAATAGATAGCTGGATTTATACGGCAATTACTTGTATACGGTTCACTGGTATGGTGGAGGGCCCTTGATAAGGCAACTGCACTTCAGAAATTTGCAAAGGTTCAAAGAAGTGCAAGTCTCTGTATTACTGGTGTATTATCCACAATACCAACTAGTGCTCTGAATGTCATGTTTCACCTTCCTCCTCTTGATATCTTTGCCAGAGAGTGTGCTTACTCAGCAGCTCTCAGACTAATAGAATCTGGAAATTGGATAGGTAACAGCTGCGGTCACACAGTAATTCTAAACTCGTCGGTCCCCGATGAAACAGATTACTGTGTGCCTTGTTTAAGTCCTGAAAATAACTATGAAGTTCTCATCCCTTCACGGCTAGACTGGGCTAACAAAAACCCCCTTAAAATTACCGGAATTAAAATTTTTACAGACAGATCCAAGCTTCAAAAACATTTAGGGGGAGGAATTTACTCCCAAGATCTGGAAATAGAAGCTTCCTTAAGACACCCAAACTATTGTAGTGTCTACCAAGTGGAGATGATGGCTATATATGAAACCACTAAGAGTCTAGGTCAAAAAGAGTTTAGTGGAAAAAATATTTACATTTGCTCAGATAGTCAAACTTCTCTTAAAGTGTTGAACTCACATTTTGATAACTCTAAAACTCTCACTGAGTACCGCAGATCTCTTAAGGAGATAGCAAGGTTATTCAGGATCCACCTCATATGGGTACCCGGTCATAGGAATATCGTGGGCAATAACTTGGCTGACGAATTGGCAAGGAAGGGTACGACCTCGAACACGATGGGGAGAATACGATATTGGGACAAATATAATAGTATATCTGGAGAATACGTTTATTACCCACGAGCAATTAGAAGTTTCACTTTGAAAATTTCCAAACCTTGTCGAATCAATGCTCTTTTAAAATTTGCAACGACCGCCATTTTGTCGTTAATGAATAAAATTCACTTAAATATGCAAAATAAATGAAAATTGTTTGTTTTTTTTGTTTCTCGTGCTCATATCTGTTTTTATTTTTGTTGTTGTTATTTTTAATTGCAAACAAATTGAAAATGGATTTAATAATTCTCGCCGTTTTCACCATGCAACGTGCATGGGCAACAAGTAAAATAAAAGCACACACACACACACTGATACACTAGCCAGCAAATGAAATATACAGACATACATACATTTAAACTAGCTGTGATCAACTCGGGAATGCCTGGTTGCTGTTGTTGTTTTCCGCATTGATATGAAGCGCAGAGATATCCCAAATGCAAATTCACCATTCCATCAGGCATATCACACAGAATCCCCCTAACAACCACCGGCAATGACACAATCCTGGGCCAGTTTGGAAAAAATAAAAACAAATAAAAAAGCATAACAAAAATAAAACATAAAATGACCACTTTAAGGCTACGTTAATCGCATTACGTTGAGAAAAAAAAAAACAAAAAACGAAATGGTCGAAAATAAAAATAAATAAAAACAAAAGCAACACAAAAATTCACAGTGGAATTGGTAACAAAATTGTAACAAAGCGGAAGAGTGTGTTAATTAGATTTTAAAATGCCCGCCAGGCCGTCGTTTTCTAGATGGCGCTGCTGATGGCTGCAGTAGACAGAATTTTAATTTCCGTCGCAGCAAAAAAAGAAGGAAATGAGTTGAAAAGCATTTCATTTCGTATGTTTATTAAAAATTATTGTGCCGCTTGGTGTTTGTTTGTGTGGGTGTGTATGTGAGTGTGTGTGTGTGTGATATAGTTTGTGTGAGTTGCAGCTTTCATTAACTTACTTGATGCATACTTTTAGGCTTTATAGCAAAAATGGTGTGTTTTCAAGAAAAAACAGAAAAAAAAACAATCAAAACGAACACTTATGAAAGGCTTTAAAATTTACAAAAAGGATGGAGAGCTAAAAATTGTAAAACGTCATTTAGAGCTTGGGAAAGCTATTAGATCCTTCGAAAAAATACTAAATCAAGCAATATATGTTTTACAATTTAATGTGTTGGCAACTCATATTGCCAACAAATTAAAGACAAACATTGGTTCTTTGACAAAAAATATTTTCAGAAAAATAAAAAAAAATACTTTTGAAACTCTATTCTGCTTTTTAATTTAAAAACTTTTTATGTTTTATTTCTTGGGCTGATAGCAAACTTTCACCCATAAAGCTATTAAAAATGTAATTATGTTGACTTGAATCCATCTTAAACCTTATCATTCTTAGTTTTGTCACATGGTTTATTTCTCTCTCTGTTGAGTCCTTTCAGTTCTTGTCTATCTATAAATCCATAATGTTCAAGTTTTCTAATCTTCGTAAGCAAGCTTTTTTATGAAAGAGTTAGACATAAAAAATGTTAAAATATTCCTTGTGTGCATTTTATTAAAAACTTCTTTAACTGAGTAAGTTGGGAGATAGCAGCTTATAACTCAAGTATCAACAAGTACCCGGCTTTATACGGGCGTCTTCTTAAAATACTCTTTTGAAACATGTTGTTGCTAAATTGTATTTTTCTTGCCTCAAGTTTTTCATTTGCTATCTTTTTCTAGTGACTCAAATCAGGTTTCTTTTTTGAATTAATTTATTAACCTTTTCGGTAAGAACAGAACATATCCTAACTTTTTTATTAATTATTTTTGAACTTAAATGCCTCTTTAAAATAACATATTTCTTAAATGATGTAATAAAAGTTATTTTATTTTAATTAGGACGATCCTCACAAGGCAACGCGTGAGGGTCAAGGGGGCGATCTTCACATGGCAACGTGTCTGACTGCCTCAACCAACCTGGTGAGGCCAGCATTATCCATGTCGAACTCGTCTCAAGTCGACTCAAACCTCTGCGTGGTGTCCTCTAGAAATGGCAAACTGGCAACCGTTAGTTTGACGGCTAATCTGAGCGGCAGGCCCCCCTGCCTTTAAAGGGTTGTGCGTTGGGTTTGATGCCCACCACGTCAGGCGCGGATCCAGGGGGGGGTTTTGGGGGTTCAAACCCCCCCCGAAATTCTAAAAGAACCTGTATTTAAATGTGATGTACTGATGTTTATTATGTGGGCTAAGAGTACCAAAAAGAAAAAAAATTGGTTTTTTGTAATTTACTTTAAATATTCACACCCCTATGCTGTAAACGTTTGTAGCTGTTTCTACACGTATTGCTAAAATACTGAATTCTGTTCCAGTTTTTTATTGTTTTTTCGATATTGCGCCTGTAGCTGTAAACAGTCACACATACAATCTTAACCTGAAATCACAAAAACACCGCATTTTTTGGATAAAATATATCCAAACACCGCACAGTCTTAATTTAAAAACCCACAGTTTCGATAGTATCGGAAGTGTAGACTTAAAATTCCTTTTTATACAGTAATGGAGAAAAATTCCGGGTTTTGTAGTGTGACGTAAAATTCCTTTTTATACAGTAATGGAGAAAAATTCCGGTTTTTGTAGTTTTTATTTATTTTGATTTTGGTTTTATGTTGGCCTTTAAGATTTGTATTCGAGTCAAATAAACAGAGAAATAACTTTTATTATTATAACTATCTTCACCCCAGCGTCAGCTTGTGGTATTTAACACAAAAAAATAATCCTGAGCACCACACAATCATATGGAGTGAATATGGAGTGAAATGTGGATGGCTATTTTTTTCGTAGCAAAGTTTTTTCCAATAAGTGGAATAATTTTTTCACATATTGCAGCAAAACACAAATTATAACCTTCTTTTGAAAAACCAGAGGCTCGAAATAGATTTTAGACTAACGGTTTCTTCCCACGCCTACGATTTTTTGAAAAAAAAAATTATCCCGCTCTAATGTATATAAAGGGTGGTTAAATTTTAAGGGCCAATGTTGAATATAAACCACACCTAAATGTCAACTTTTTTTGCGCATTTCATTTGACATTTCTCAATTTCAGACTAATAGCTGAATTACAATACTGCGTTAGGTCGGTCGGCCTTTGATCGTACTTTGGTCTCCGTTGTAAAAACTTTACGATATAAGCTGTCAAAACGGACGACCTCAAACTTTGCAAAACTAAATGTTGCGTTGACAGATCGTGCGTCTATCATTTTGGTGATGCCAATAAAAGCAGCTATACTAAAAATCCCACAAAACGTCCCTTTTTCCGAAATCATGCAATTATAATTTTAATCAATAAAAAATTAAAAGATATTGTCATAAAATCATTTAGAACCATAAAACCTACTTTAGAAAGCTAAGATCTTTTTATTAAGTGTAATATAATCTGCGAAATAATGAAAAATGTCACATATTAACGTGAAAATTCGGACTAGAAGCTTCAAAATAAATGAACACTTTCCAATTTAATGATAAAATGTGAAATTAAATTAAGATTTAAACAGGAATTTCAGGAAACACATTTCAGTTTTTATGGCAAAAAAATTACTTGATGTCATTATTTTTCCTGTTTTTGTCAAAATTACTGATATTTATTATAATTATTACT
The DNA here is from genome assembly GCA_943735915.1 of Pherbina coryleti. NCBI lineage: Eukaryota > Metazoa > Arthropoda > Insecta > Diptera > Sciomyzidae > Pherbina > Pherbina coryleti. Next base: position 91,883,617 of record OX030952.1, read on the forward strand.
GTTAATTTTTGCCGAGATTTTTGCAAATTTTGAGAGCAAAATGTAGGAAATTTCGTCAACGAAAGCAAGTTGGAAATACTCATGTAAATTTGTGTATGGAAGTTTTTTGGTATGGTGCGTGTTTTGGGGCAATTTCAATCAATTTTTATCCACCTTGAACACCAGAGGGCGCTTAAGTACAAATTTAAAGAAATTCGGTATATAGTGGTTTTCATGTAAGAGGGCGCTGTAGTACAATTCTTTATGCGATTAGAATGAAAATTGGTATATTGTGGTTTTGAGGTACGGTGAGTATTTTGGCGCTATCTTCTTTGATCCAACTTGGACACCAGTTGGTACTGTAGTAGAAACTTTTTACAAAATCGCCTAAAACTACAATATGCCTACCATAGGCGTAGAAGGATATCACCAAGTGGTACTCCATTGTGAGTTTCAATGTTATGCGACTTTAATTTCCATGTATGGGCGGAGCCACACCCCCTTGACCAATGCCTGTCCAAATTTTTTAGAAGAAATGCATCACCAAATAGTAGTTCTATTCTAAAATTCAACGTTTTGTGACTTACTTTCATAGGCTATTCGAAATCAAAAATTGTAATTGTATGGGTGGAGCCACACCCCCTTGTACAATGCTCGTCTCGGTTTTCTAGTAGATGGACATTACCAAGTAGCAACTCCATACCGAGTTTCATTATTATGCGGCATTTAACTCCAAAGCTATTTGATACCATAAGTTTGACTTATATGGGCGGTGCCATGCCCCCTTGTCCAATGCTCACTCAATTTTTCCAGTCAAAGGACAAGACTAAATAGTACATTCTTACCGAGTTTCATTGATGTGTGACTAATAGTTCGAAAGTTATATCCAAACTTTGGGAAGCCGAAAAAGTGCCACACCCTTTTCCCAATAAAATTTTACCAGTGGAACGGCACATGTAAATCGAGGCCGAACACCTAATTCCAATGTTGTACGACCTATAATTCCAAAGTTATTCGATATTGCAGATTCGAGTTGTCACGCCCCTTTGTACAATGCTCGCTGAATCACTTGTAATTAGTGAGTACTTGGGTACAACTTTACAAAAACAAAGTGAACGGCATTTGCCAATCTACCTTACCACAACATTCCTTTGTGTGTTATATTATTCAAACAATGATATTAAGGGTATTCGTCCTCAATCAACCTCATTAAAATATCTAATTGACCAATATATAAGTTTGCCATTTTGCATGAATACCCTTATAATATTATTTATAATATACTAAAAAATGCATAAATTTTAATATGAAATACAATTGAATAATATTAATATCATGCTAAATTCATCAAAATCATTTTTATACTACTTAAGCAGCATGTTAATTTAAAAAATTTGATCAATTTAAAAAAAACTCGCATCAAAATATAAATTCCCACGATAATCCTATGCAAATCTGAGTTTTCCATCGGAATCCAAGAATACCCACATTTTAGCATTGCTCAACGAAAATGCAACCCAGCGTTAATATGGAATGTCAAAAGCACGACCTAGCTTGAGCATGTCGCTACTCATAGCGTTGATCGTACGTCACCCCCTCAAATTCATATTTACGGGATGAGGTCGACGCAATGCATGAGGTCATATTTTGTGTTGCTTCATAAGAACCCATTGTTTCTAGTCGAGCTGTCAAAGGCCGACCGACCTAACGCAGTATTGTAATTCAGCCATAACTCAATTTGAACCGTTAAAGTTATTCAGGCTTATTATGAAAATGAGCTTTCAAATCAAAATGCATATCGAACACTTCGTGATTTTTTCGGTCAATTTAATCGTCCAAATGTGCGTACAATCGGAAAAATCGTGCAAAAATTGAAACAAACCAGGTCTGTAGGAGATGTGAAAACACCAGTGCATGCTCGTACAGCTCGTACTGCAGAAAATATTGCTGCTGTTCGCGATAGTGTGGCTGAAGAACCGTCCACCTGAACTCGTCGTCGTGCCCAACAATTGCACCTCTCACGTTCGTCGTTGATGAACATTATGCATAAAGACTTGCATTTACACGGTCAGAATGGTGGCAAGAAATGGCAACAGTGGATGATCAATTTTCGAAGAAAATCATCTTCAGTAATGAGGCACATTTTCACCTCAGTGGATGCGTCAATAAGCAGAATTACCGCATTTGGGCGAATGATAATCCAAGAGTGATTGTCGAAAAACCAATGCACCCACAAAGAGTGACTGTTTGGTGCGGTTTATGGGCTGGCGGCATCATCGGGCCGTATTTTTTTTCCAAAATGAGGCTGGTCAGGCAGTTACTGTGAATGGTGTTCGGTAGCGTGAGATGATAACGAACTTTTTATGGTCCGAATTGGAAGATATGGATGTGGACGATATGTGGTTTCAACAGAACGGTGCCACTTGCCACACAGCTAACGAAACAATGGCTCTTTTGCGCGACAAATTCAATGGCCGTGTTATCTCACGTGGTGGCGATGTCATTTGGCCACCAATCATGTGATTTGACACCGTTGGACTTCTTTCTTTGGGGTTATTTGAAAGAAAAGGTGTACGTCGATAAGTCAGCAACAATTCAAAAGCTAAAGGATGAGATAATTCGGCGGCGGGGTGCAATAAGGCCAACGGCAATTTTATTTATTCCATTTGAAAAAGAAATTAAGCCAATTTGGCCTTATTTCCCTTTAAAAGGAACCAATATTAAAACGCCATCAAATAAGTTTTTTAGTTTTATTTAATGAAAAATTAAAGATATAAAGTATTGGAATAATTGTACTTAAGGGCCCATGCTCCTTTTTTCTTTTTTTTCTAAATGTGCATTTGGAGCTCCTAATGCACATGCTGCAAAAAAAGGTCGGTCTTAAATGGTTTAGGAGATAAAAATCGTGAAAGTTTGAAAAATGTACATATTTTGGAATAATTGCACTCTAGGTACACGCTTCGTTTTTTTTTTTTTTTTGTTTTTTAAATGTGTATGGAACTTCTAAATCTAATGCTGCAAAAAAAAAATAGGTAGGTCTCAAATGGCTTAGGAGATAAAAATCGTGAAAGTCTGAAAAATTTACATATTTTTTTATTGAGAAGACTAGAATATCTTATTCTAATAATAGAAATATACATATATCCGTTTAAAGCGAAAAATATGATCGTTTAAATGCTAAAGAACATACATCTTTTTGTAAGTGGTCGAGAAAAAAAAGTTAAATATAAACGTAAAAGTTATGAATGAAAATTCATAAAATATGCGCGATTTTTACTAAAATTTTTAATGAAGCTTTAATATTATAAAGAATGAGCGCCGCAGGTTTATAATAAATCGCTGCGATTTTTAATAAAAATTTTTTGCCTGCGGCGCTCATTCCTTATAATATAGAAACTTCTTCACCTTCACTATTGAACTACTACTAATAAATTTTTCGCGTTGATACGAAAACAAGCACATTGAGGTTCAATGGCAACTGTTCTCTTGCAAATTGAGTACCTACGCTGAGTCCAGTAACTTTTCAAACAACAGACTACAGGGAGCGTACTTTTTATTAAAAATAATTATAAAAAATAATCCTTAGTTTGCAAAAATTATTTTTCGGCCTTATTACCATTTTGCTTAATTTTTTTTTGGCTTTATTTCCTTTTCAAATGGAAATAAAACCAAATTCACAATTTCGGCCTTATTTCTCTTTGAAAAGGAAATAAAGCCAATTCGGCCGTATTGCCGTTGGCCTTATTGCACCCCGCAAATTCGGCACATTAACGGCATAGAACCTCACTTATGCCTCGGCGTCATCGAAAATTTGGACCATCGGATGGTGGTGTGCCGCCGAGGTCGCGGCGGCCATTTAGCCGATATTTTGTTCCATGCATAATTGAACCATACCAATATTATCATAATAAAAAGAAACGACAGTAATTTCCTTAATAATTTGTGTTTTATTCAAAATCAACATCGGCCTTTAAAATTTAACTACCCTTTATATATATAACGTACATAAATATTTTTGAAAGCCCCCCCGAAATATATTCCTGGAACCGCCCCTGCACCACGTAAAAACAAATTTCAATGAAACGAAAAAGAAAAAAGATAAAAATGATCCCCAAATCTGATGACGACTACAGCAAACGAAAAACTGACAATGATTTACGGATATGCACCTGGAACGTCCGAACCCTTAATTGGGATGGTGCCTCTATCCAACTGATAGATATCTTAGAAAGATACAAGGCTGATATCACTGCAATCCAAGAAATGCGATGGAAGGGACAGGGTTGCTCACGGCAAGCATCCTGTGATATCTACTACAGCGGCCATGCGGAGAAGCACGAATTTGGATGCGGATTCGTGGTTGGCAAGAGACTACGACATCATGTTCTGCGATTCACACCTGTGAACGAACGACTTGCCATAATCCGTGTCAAGGCAAGATTTTTCAACATAAGCCTGATTTGTGCGCACGCTCCGACAGAAGACAAAGACGATGAGACCAAAGACAGCTTCTACGAGCGCCTTGAAGATGCCTATGAGCGCAGCCCCCGCCACGACATAAAAATCGTGCTTGGTGACTTCAACGCCAAGGTGGTAAAAGAAAATATCTTTGGTCCAACAGTCGGAAAGTTCAGCCTCCACGACAATACCTCCGATAACGGAATGAGTCTGATTGACTTTGCTGCAGCGCGAAACATGGTCGTTAGTAGCACTAGATTCAAGCATCTCAATATTCATAAAGCAACTTGGCTGTCTCCTGATCAAAAGACGCGCAACCAAATTGATCACGTTTTGATTGACGGAAGGCACTCTTCCAGTGTTTTAGATGTACGCACGATCCGTGGTGCCAATATAGACTCGGATCATTATCTTGTCGCAGCCAAGATCCGTACACGCCTGTGCGCAACCAAGAATGCGCGCAATCCAGCACAGAGAAAGCTAGACGTCGAAAAGCTGCAATCAAAGCAAACAGCCGAAGACTTCGCTACTCGACTCTCACTCCTGCTTCAAGAAAGCACTCCTCCGATCGACGATATATGCGCGCAGTGGAATCATATATCCCACTCTATGCGTACGGCTGCCGAAGAGGTGATTGGCTATCACCGCCCTCGCCGAAACCAGTGGCACGACCAAGAGTGTCGCGACGTCACTGCAGAAAAAGATGCCGCCTACAAAGCCACCCTGCAGTCGGTTGTAACGCGTGCTGCTAAGAAGCGATACAAAGAGAAGAGGAGGGAAGAGAGACGCATTTTCAGGCGAAAGAAAAGGGAAGCGGAAATGCGTGAGTGTGAGAAAATTGAGATGCATGGTGACAGGAATGAGGTCCGAAAATTTTTCGAAAAAACAAGACGCCTGGCCAATGGTTTCAAGACCGTGGCCTCTTCCTGCAAGGATGAAAATGGGTATCTAGTGACAGATATCCAGAGTACACTGATGATGTGGAGGGAACACTTCTCTAGGCTTCTGAATGGCGACGACGACAACAATCCCACTAATAGAGATGATATTCCAGAATCCCCAATTTTGGACGACAGCGTTGAAGTTCCGCTGCCCGACCATAGTGAAGTCTTGAAAGCTATAGCTCGGCTTAAAAACAACAAAGCCGCAGGAGCCGATGGCTTACCTGCTGAGCTCTTCAAGAATGGAGGCGAAGCTCTATTTAAATGCATTCATGAGCTTCTATGCAGAATATGGTCGGAAGAATGCATTCCAAACGATTGGAACCTCAGTGTGCTCTGCCCAATCCACAAGAAAGGCGATCCCACAATTTGCGCCAACTACCGTGGGATAAGCCTTCTGAATATCGCATATAAGGTTCTATCGAGCGTACTATGTGAAAGACTGAAGCCCATCGTAAACCAGCTGATTGGACCTTATCAGTGTGGCTTCAGACCTGGCAAATCCACCATAGACCAGATATTTACGCTACGACAAATCTTGGAGAAGACTCTAGAAAAACAAATCGACACACACCATCTTTTTGTCGATTACAAAGCCGCCTTCGACAGTCCAATAAGGAATCATCTATATTCCACCATGTCTGAATTTGGTATTCCTGCAAAGCTCATCCGCCTTTGCAGAATGACACTGAGCAACACCAGCAGCACAGTTAAAATCGGGAAGGACCTCACTCCTCCATTCGATACCAAACGAGGTTTCAGACAAGGTGATTCCTTATCGTGCGACTTTTTCAACCTAATGATGGAGAAGATCATCCGAGCTGCTGATTTGAGACGCAGTGGCACGATATTCTACAAAAGTATTATGCTGCTGGCGTATGCTGATGATATCGATATCATTGGCCATAATACGCGCGAAGTCAGTGCAGCATTCTCCAGGTTAGCGAAAGAGTCGAGTCGAATGGGTCTTGTAGTGAACGCAGATAAGACGAAATACCTAGTGTCAACAAATAAACAGTCCCAGCGTCTTGGAAACCACGTCACTGTTGACAACATCTCCTTCGAGGTTGTTAAGGACTTCGTCTACCTGGGATCCAGCGTAAACTCTTTCAACGATGTCAGTATTGAGATAAAGCGAAGGATAACTCTTGAAAACAGGTGTTACTTTGGGCTGAGTAGGCAATTGAGAAGCAGAGCCCTCTCTCGACGAACAAAACTCACGCTCTATAAGTCACTAATCATGCCCGTCCTATTATATGCAGCACAAACTTGGACGTTGAGCAGTTCTGATGAAAAGACTTTGGGAGCCTTCGAGAGAAAGATCCTTCGTAAGATCTTCGGTCCAATCTGCGTCAATGGCGAGTACCGAATTCGATGAAACCACGAGCTGTATGAGCTGTACGCTGACATAGACATAGTTAAGCGCATTAAAATCGAGCGGCTCCGCTGGCTAGGTCATGTTGAGCGAATGGAAAACGACGCTCCAGCGAAAAAAATATTCGATTCGGTGCCCGGTGGTGGTCAACGCAGAAGAGTAGGCCCACATCTTCGTTGGAAGGATCAGGTGTTGGATAACCTGACTACACTTGGTGTTTCCAACTGGCGCCAGCAAGCGCAAAATAGAAATGGCTGGCGCAATTTCTTATACGAGGCCAAAACCGACCTTCGGTTGTAAGCGCCAGATAAGTAAGTAAGTAAGTTATTTTAATTATAAATTATAATAAAAAAATAAAAAAAAATATGTAATTAATTGATTTGCTCTTTAATATTGTCTTACTAAAAAAGTCCCATTTCATATGATGTCAAGAGTAAATTAAATCTGTTCTAATCAGGGATCGTAATTATTATAAGCGATATCGAAAAAAGATACATTTAGAATAGATTTTTATTTTATTGCTCAACAATAAAAATTATCTTACGATTTTTATTATTTTGATCAGAAATAAAAGTTATTTTTGACGTGACGAAGTTACGTTTTACCGCGCAGGTTTCCAAAAAAGTTGAAAAATGCATTTTAATAAAATTCATCGGCGTTGCATTGAATTGTTACTCGCTGAGTATTAAAGCTACACAGAAAATAAAAGAATTGATTTATTACCTAAACTAGTTTAGCTAATGTGAAAGTTTCTATTTCACCTAATCTTTTCAACAACTTTTCTACTTACACAGTTAATTTAACAATCATGCATTAGGTAATTCACCTAATTACAATTAGTTAATTCAACTAAAATTTTGCTAATTAAATCATCTAATTCTTCTAGTTATTTTACCTAATGCAAGTTGTCGATTTGTTCGTACACTAGGGAAATAACGCATATTAGCATTATCCACGCCTCAGTATAATTTTTATATAAATATTTACGTGGATAAATCAAATGCTTTCCTTACAACTTGTTTTTTTCCCGTATTTGAATTTTTTATTTCTGTGCAGCCCAAGGAGAGCACAGCGCTCTCCTATAAAAAACATAAATAAAAACAAAGTGAGAAAATTTTACAAAAAGTAAAACCTCATTGCGAGAATTGAACTCGGGCCGCTGGCGTTATAGTCAAACGCTTTACCGCTGTGCTGTTACGCCGTTTGATAATTTGTGAACAAAATGTATATAAAAATATGAGGTCCACAACTCTGAAATTATGTTTCCACTGGCCATCTACAGCAATTTGATTAATTGGTATGTAGAGAAAATTTCTGTATTGGAAATTTAGCTCAATAGATAAGGCGTTGTTGTTGAAATCTTGAGATCACAGGTTCGAATCTCAGCGGTGGCAAAGAAATTTTTCAGTCATTTATAAAATGTATATATCTCTCTCATTCTATCTACTATAAAACAAACCTTTCTTCTCTATCATGTGACAAAATGAAGTAAAGTCACCTAAGGAAAGTTTCACTTCAAAATAAAAATTGCAAAACAAAAAACAAATTTTTTGCATATTTTTTGCACGGCATTCCCACTCTTAAGTGGAAATGCTATCTAAATAATTAGATGATTTTTCTACACTTAGTAGGTGGCTTGCCTAATCTGAAGTGGTCATAGTTTAAAAAAAATTAGCTAATTCTTCTAATAAATTATGTGTCTTATCTATTTTATGGTTGAAGGTACACCTAAATATTTAGGTTTTTTTAGCTACTCTCGCAGTTAAACTACCCAATATAATTGCATATAATTAACATTTAGAAATTGGTAGCGCACCTAATCAAATTCGTTGACTGAAAATCACCGGATTACTTTAGCTGAATTGACTACATTTTTAGGTAAAAGTTCTACTCTTTTTTTTCTGTGTATGACTCAAAAAACGGTACGACGTAAAGGGTAATTCTTTGACTTCATTGTAAAAACAAAACAAAATTTCAAAACGTCATCGGGACGCGGTGAGAGCTGCTTAAGCAACGCAATTGAGAATTTGTTGCATAGAATTATTACTCGCTGAGTATTAGTGCCAGGATTAAAAATATGATACACCAATAAAGGACTGTCTTAAGCCCTCACAACAAAATTAGGCAAAAAATTTCTGATGTCATGGGGACACAGAGAGAGCCGCTCAAAGATCAAAAATGCCACATTCATGCAGCAGAGTTGCATTGAATTTTTACTCGGTGAGTGTATAAGCTACGATAAATGTTTGAAAAAGAAAATTAAGGATTTCTACTTGGCCTTACGACAAAAATAAAAAAAAAATTCCGACGTCACCAGATCGTGAATATAGCAGCATATGTAACAGAGATGTAATATCGTTGCATGGATTTTTTGCTCACTCGAGAGACGTGCTGCTGTAAATTTTGCTTTATGAAAGCATAGATGTGTTATTACGCCTCACAACAAAAATTCTTATCGTCATTTCTTCAGGGTGGCAACCAAATAATGCATTGAGAATGGTACAACCATGAAAAAACGTTGCATAGAATTTTAACTCTGTGACTACTGTAATGGTTAATTTCAAGGAGAAAAAAATTAAGGTGAGGTCTTCGGGCACATGATAAAAATAAATATTTCAACATCAACATCAACATCAACATGAACATCGACATCCACATCAACATCAACATCAACATCAACATCAACATCAACATCAACATCAACATCAACATCAACATCAACATCAACATCAACATCAACATCAACATCAACATCAACATCAACATCAACATCAACATCAACATCAACATCAACATCAACATCAACATCAACATCAACATCAACATCAACATCAACATCAACATCAACATCAACATCAACATCAACATCAACATCAACATCAACATCAACATCAACATCAACATCAACATCAACATCAACATCAACATCAACATCAACATCAACATCAACATCAACATCAACATCAACATCAACATCAACATCAACATCAACATCAACATCAACATCAACATCAACATCAACATCAACATCAACATCAACATCAACATCAACATCAACATCAACATCAACATCAACATCAACATCAACATCAACATCAACATCAACATCAACATCAACATCAACATCAACATCAACATCAACATCAACATCAACATCAACATCAACATCAACATCAACATCAACATCAACATCAACATCAACATCAACATCAACATCAACATCAACATCAACATCAACATCAACATCAACATCAACATCAACATCAACATCAACATCAACATCAACATCAACATCAACATCAACATCAACATCCACATCAACACTAACATTAACATTAACATTAACATTAACATTAACATTAACATTAACATTAACATTAACATTAACATTAACATTAACATTAACATTAACATTAACATTAACATTAACATTAACATTAACATTAACATTAACATTAACATTAACATTAACATTAACATTAACATTAACATTAACATTAACATTAACATTAACATTAACATTAACATTAACATTAACATCAACAACAACAACAACAACAACAGCATTTGGATTTTTCTGTTTAAGGATAAGAAATATTTTTGAGTTTTGTTTTTTTGCTCAAGAATAAAAATTCTTTTCCAATTATTATTTGTTTCGCTCAGAAATAAAAATTTTTTCTCAATTTTTATTTTACGTTCAAAAAGGAAAATCATTTGTCCGGTTTGATTTTTTTCCCCCTCAAACATAAAACTCAAAACACCACACAGCTTTGTTGCTGGCACATGCCAATTTTTATTCCCTACACCTGAACAGGGGGCTTCAAAGGAGGGTTGATATTTATGACCGACCCCCATTACTTTTGCAAAAGGAAAAGGAATATTTTTCAGTGGCAACCTGTTCCCTCCGGCCACTCCTTAGGAGGGCTCCCATACAAATTTTATGATATTGTGTAGATATTCCCTAAGGCCTCGGCGGCCGCGGTAGTCGAGTTGGTAGCGTGCTCGACTGCCACCCCAGAGGTCCCGGGTTCGATTTCCGGCCAGACCATGGTCCTTCGCTTTAAACCTTTCTAAATTTTCTGTCCTCATTTCTAATCCACTGAAATTAAAAATTCATCAACATTTGCAACTTGAAGTTGTAGTTGATAGTAGAGAAGTTTGTGGATGAGATTGCCTATAACTTGAATTGACTGAGGTAAAGGCATAACACTTGCGTCTGATTCAAATTCACATGTTTCTTTGGCTTTTCACCCCGGTTAGAACATCCTACACGTGTTTCAATTGATAGACCTTTGCTTCCCACTAATCTATCACCCCATTTCGAACCAAGGCAGACTTGACTGATTAGGTATTCCACCTAAAATCCTTGGTTCAAAGCTAAAAAAAAACAAAAAACCTGAACAGGGGGTCTTTAAGGGAGGGCTGGAGAGGGTTAATTAATATGTATCATAAAACTATGTGATATGCGTTCAATTAAACGCTGTATGACTACAAAAAAAAAAAAAAAAACAAAAAAAAAATACCTTGGATGGGGAAAGGTTCTATGAAATCTATAAGACTACTTTTAAGATGCACTTTGTCCAAGCTTAAAAGTTTCCAACTTTTAGGACAAGACCGGGCAAAAATCAGAGATCCTATTGCCAACTTAGAATTAAAGTAGTCTTTGAAAGCCTCATTTGTTTTACTATTTTTTTTTGTTTTTTTATAAAACACTTTGTAACAAGCCTATGGGAGGTTCTAACCCTCAAAATTGTAAAACCTCTTTTCTGAGGGCCTTTTTTTAAGCCTTCCTTATTCGCATATTTGAAAAATGTACTAATTCGACCTTAGATGTTTCTTCAGTTAACATTACTTATTAAAGATTTATTAATAACACTGAAAATGAAGCACCCACCGCGCCTGCTGTACCTGTTGTACCCCTCCTGTATCTGGGGCTCGGAAAACCCGCGCGTTATTGACGAGAAGCCGATGCATGCACAGAGAGTAACATTTTGGTGCGGATTGTGGAGTGGTGGCATCATTGGACCATTTTACTTTGAAAATGAGGCTGGGAACAACCTTTTGGTCAGCGGTGGGCATTACAGAGCCATGTTAACCGACTTTTTTTTTCTGAAATTGGAGACATGAATTTGGACGACCTCTGGTTCATGCAGGATGGCGCGCCATGCCACACAGCCCATGCTACAATCGAACTTTTGCGCACCAAATTCCCAAATCGTGTTATCAGCCGTCTTGGCAAAGTTAATTGGCCGCCTCGGATCTGCGATTTGACCCCTTTGGACTTTTTTATTGTGGGGAACCGTGAAGGACCGATGTTATGCCAACAATCCGAAAACGATTTAAGCACTTAAGGCCAATATCATTCAATCAATCCGTGAGCTACAGGCCGAAACTATCAACAAGGTTTTGGAAAATTGGAGTGACAGAATGCGCTACTGCGAAGCCAGCCGAGGCAGCCACTTGAACGATGTTTTGTTCCATAATTAATGGGAATGTTTGCTCTTACTAATAAAGCATGGAAAAAATTTAATTTTGTTCATTTTATTGCATTTAAAAAAAAAAAATAGTATTTGGACCCACCATGTATATTGACAATCATTTCAACGAATTCTTGCTACTTTTTCTATCTTGGCAGTTGCTGAAAATGTGTAACTACAAAATTGAATTAATTTCAGGAATTGAAAAAAAAAACTCCATGAGGAATTTAGTTCAAATTCACAAAATTACTTGGAATTTTTGAAAATATTTAGTTAAAATTAGATTATAAGGCAATGCCATGCGTGGGAGTGGCCACTTTATTACGAAGTGTCTATTCAATTTAACTAGCATCATTTTTTATGCAATCTTACTTGTTTTTATTTTAGAAAAAAAATTAAAAAAAAATGAATCTATTTGCTGACAATCTAAAAATTGCGCAGGCGCTATAAAGTCTGCACAGCAAAACTTCCATTCATAGCAACAAGTTCCACAATGTTGCGGCAACATTTTACATAAGAATGCTTATGAAGCATCTGGTGTGTCGGAAATTTTTCAGTCAGTTGATAAGAGTTGTAGGCCAACAGGCAGCCAACTAACAAGAAAACCGCTGAATTTAAACTGGTTAATAATGATAATAGCAGAAAATTTTCTCGATATTATTTTTGAGCTCTTTGAATTAATTTAATATCGTTTTAATTTTAATGGTCAAAATTTTTCGAATTGATATGTTAACAAGAGTTAATGGATTCACACGCACTTTTCACACTACTTTTTCTGACGCATTTTTTAAGTATCCTTGAGTCGAGTGTTTATCTTAGTTAATTTAGAACCTCTTGATTGGCCAAGACCGTATTCTCAATACATACAAAAGGAGTGGTTGGTGTCGGGAACATGATTTCTCCAAAGATTCATATCCTCAATACATTTATTCATGCCATTCGCCACGAACGAATAACAACGTCTAAACAGTTACAAATACACGCACAAACATATTTGTTCCTCCACACATATACACACACACACACTAATACATTTGAAATTTGGCGCACATGCTCTCTTTGCCACGCTTACTTCTCAAATGTTACGTTCTTAGCCAGCTGTACTCAATAGTGGAGTGGCGTTGGAGCTAACAAGGATTTCTATAAAGCTAACAGGAACAACAAAAACAAATGACAACAGCGCATTTTTTCCATCCTTTTTCATTTTTTTTTTCAAGCGTGGGTATAAATTCTGGCGTTGACAACTTTTAGTGTTCTAAGGATTTTGACACGTGCAGGACATGCGAACGTTAGCTGTTAAGAATTAGTTGAAAAATTAGCTGTTTAATGGCGAATGTTGCAAAATTTCAAACTGAAACCTTTACTTTGTAGTCATATTCATTTAAACGGCATCAATTTTTTTTTTAGTTAATTTTTACACACGCATTGGACGACGGAATAGGACAATATTGTATTTTTTGATGAGAGAAAATTCGATTTAGATAGTAATGATTCCATGAGTTGTTACTGGCGCGATCTATTCCACAAAGATGTTCATATATATTTCCAAAAGGAACTTTGGAGGCGGAAGTCTCATGGTCTGGGCAGCGTTATCTGCAGAAGGAAAAGATAAAATATGTTTTATTCCAACAAAAATTAACTCAGTCATGAACACTATGTTGGAACACTATATGTTGTAAGATGTACTGGTGAATTTAATGGAAGAAAAAATGGATGATAAACATATCTTGCAGCAAGATAATGCAACAATTCATGTATCTAGACAACACAATATACCTCTCCTTGTGTTTAGACAACACAATATACCTCGCCTTAAATGGCCAGCTTGCAGTCCAGACCTGAACCCTATAGAGAATCTCTGAGGTATCATGTTTATGATCAAAAGCCACAAAATCAAAAATTTTCTTAGAGTCACAGAACTTAAACTCAAAATAAGGGGGGTTCGGTCTAAAATTGAATACTTAACAAACACTAAAAAATTTAATGAATTCAATGTCAAATAGAATTAACGATATTCAATAAATGAAAAATCCACAAATTATTAGATTTCAGCTTTCACAATTTTTTGGTTCTGCGTTTAAAAGAACACGCCACATAAAACCTAAGTTTCAGAGAAAAGGATTATAAAAAATTAAACGAGTTAATTTTTTTAAAATGTTTTCTTTTGAAATTTTTGCCTCAAGCACAAAATAAATTTTAAACTTTGAAGAAAATTTGGCTTTTTTTATTTTTTTTTTTTAACAATGTTTAACCCAAAACATATTTTACAATAGCACTACTCATCAAATTTTTGTTGAATAGACTTCACGATAAATTTTACTCAAGTATATTTTCTTGTATAAGCTCGAACTTTGCATCGAAAATATAATTCCGAACGGCTTCGGTAGTCGAATGGGTAGAGTGCTTAACTGCCACCCCAGAGGTCCCAGGTTCGAATCCCGGCCAGGTAATGGTCCTATGCTTTAAACTTTCTGAATTTCTTTCCTCTTTTCTAATCAACTGAAATTGAAAATTCATCAATATTGACGGCTTGAAATTATAACTGGTGGTTGAGAAGTAAAGAATGAGCCAAATGCAAGTTTTTTTTTTAAAATGAAATAAAATGAACAAAATTAAATTTTTTCCATGTATTATGGCCTTATTAGTAAGAGCAAACATTTCCATTAATTATGAAACACAACGTCATTCAAGTGGCTGCCTCGGTTGGCTTTGCAGTAGCGCATTCTGTCACTCCAACTTTCCAAGACCATGTTGATGGTTTCGGGCTGTAGCTCACGGCTTGCTTGGATGATATTGTGCCTTTAGTGCTTGAATCGTTTCCAGTTTGTTGACATAACATCGGTCCTTCAGGGTTCCCCATAAAAAAAAAGTCCAAAGTGATCAAATCGCAGCTCCGAGGCGGTCAATTGACATCGCCAAGACGGCTGATAACACGATTTGGGAATTTGATGAGCAAAATACCGATTGTGGCATGGGCTGTGTAGCATGGCGCGCCATCCCGTATGTACCAGAGGTCTTCCAAATTCATGTCTCCAATTTCAGTAAAAACAAGTCGGTTAACATGGCTCTGTAACGCCCACCGTTGACCGAAACGTTGTTCCCAGTCTCAGTTTCGAAGAAAAATGGTCCAATGATGCCAACACTCAACAATCCGCACCAAACTGTCACTCTCTGTTGATGCATCGACTTCTCGACAATAACGTGCGGATTTTCCGAGCCCCAGAGGTGGCAATTTTGTTTGTTAACGTAGCCGCCGAGATGAAAATGCACCTCGTCAGAAAGGATGATTTTTCGCCCAAAATCGTTGTCTAATTCAAGCTGCTCTATGGTCCAAACTGCAAAGCAATAACGAAGCGGATGGTCATGCGCCTTCAATTGCTGAGGCAATTTTACCTTGTAAGCAAATAATTGCAATTTTATAAATAATTTTTGGGTGTAATATGTACCTATTTTTGACAAATATGAGGTGAACTCACATATACAAGACGTGATTGCAAAAAAAATTGGAGAAGAAGCATTTTTAGCTGTCAAAATCAACAGAATTCACAATAGAAAATAAGTTTCCCATCTCATTATCTCTGCTCTCAGTCGAAGTTCCGCTTTTGGCTAGTTAACACTACGCTTCTATGCAACGCATGCGCGCAATTTATTACGTATTTTTAAATGCTTACACGTAAAAAAAATGTTCAACCAAATGTGGGAATTAGCATATGTTTTCTTTAAAAAAGGTTTTGGGGAACGAAAACTTAATTTGTCAGAAGTAAGTAGGGTGCGCTACCAGTGTTTTTTAATTTTGAAGTAATATGCAATACAAATAATATTATTACTATTAGGAGTCGGTAAAATGTTATTAGTTAGAGATTACTAGCCAAATATATATGTAATTGATATTAATAATAAATATATGCATATTGATATTATTAATAAAATATTCATATTAATGTTATTATTATTAATAACGCGGCACCTAGACAATAAATAATATTGCACATTATTTACCTAGTAAGAAATTTCATTAATTTCAATTCACTTTCATATACCTGCATTCATTTAGAATGCCGCTTAATGTTAATAATAAAAAAATTCTTTAAGCCTCCTGCGAAGTAAAATTTTTACAGTATAAGGCAAAGAGAGTTTCTTTGCTCTCACTTGGGCGCACATTACTACAAAACTGAAAGAACTGTGTATGTATTTTTTTGGCCGACACTGCTATAATGCCAGCGGCCCGGGTTCAATGCTCGCATGTGACAAAAAATAAAATTTTCTCGCTTTGTTTTTATTTATGTTTTTTATAGGAGAGCGCTGTGCTCTCCTTGGGCTAACACTTTATGATATGTTTCACTTCTTTTATGTTTTGCGTTGTACAGAAATAAAAAATTGTAGAGCCCCATCCATAGGAAGGGCTTCTAGAAGTGCTCATTGGTACAGCGATATTAGGAGGTATGCCTTCTTTTGTTAAGGCCCAGTATAATTGCCTACTGGGTGAGATCTTTGTGCAGACTTGTGCAGACTCAGGCTAGTGCGTGAAATGTTGAGCTGTTGAGATCGATGGAGAGTTGATGTTCGTGAATTGAGTCTCACACTCTCGGCTGCAGCAACCACATTCTCGTCTGTGCGTACCATAAGACGACGGGGACTATAAGTGTTGTCCACTAGTATACCAATCTCATGAACTTTTTGCATAAACTTGCATACAGCAGGCGCGGTGGGTACTTCATTTCGGCCAAAACTTCTTTTCGAATAACGGACTGCTTGGGCTAAAGAGCACACACTTTGGAAATAAGTTTCCAATATTTCCCAACGTTGTTTAAGTGTTAACCGACTCATTTCTTTCCACGGAGGTATGATATTGACTTTATGTGAAGATTTCGAGCGGGAAACAGCGGTCAGTGCTTAAATAACCTAATTTAAGAAGAAACCACTAGATGGCCCACACTCTATAGAAGAATAGGGGAAAAAGACAAGTGGTATTTTTTAATTTATCAACAAAATATTTGTGTTGTTAATTTGACCTTTTTTTTCATATGTTTTTCAAAATTTTTAAATACATTTGATCTTACTTTGACGAAATTTGTTGCAAGCTATTTTTTAAACACAAATATCGTCAAATTAATAACAATTGTCGTCAATTTTACAACATTTTTTTTTTCAGTGTACCAATTTGTTCTATTGACCCAACTTCCTGACCCATTCCTTGTTCGATTTTTTTTTCTAATCCTTGTTCCACTTCATTTCCCAATCTTTATCCTACATCTTGTCCTTAGCTTGTCTAAATCTTTATTCTATTTCTTATCCAAATCCTTCTCAACATCCTTCTTTCAATCTTGCCCTAAATATAGCTTTAAGTGCACCAGAGTCTTTGTCTTAATCCTTCTCTAAGTCCTTTTCTCAATTCTTGCTGAATTCTTGTCCCAATCCTAGTCTAATTCCATGCTCTAATCTATCTCAAAACCTTTGTCCTACTCCTTATCTTGTTCTTGGGCCGAATCTTTGTCCAAATACTTACTCGCATTCTTTTGTCCTAATACTTGTCCTAATTTGAATTTTATTTTTGTTTTTATTTTAATTTTATTTTTATTTTCATTTTAATTTTTATTTTTGTTTTATTTTTATTGTTATTTTTATTTTTATTTTTATTTTTATTTTTATTTTTATTTTTATTTTTATTATTTTGTATTTTTATATTTATTTTTTTTATATTTTCCTTTTTGCTTTTGTGTGATGCATTTGCATTTAATTTAGCTTCATGCAATATCCATGTAACGATAGTGCATTTATGTTAATTTAAGCGGTTCTCTGAAGGGCCTCATGACGCCATTATTTTTTGTTTTATTTTATATCTTTCGTGTATATCGTGTATTTTATATCTTCAGCCTTACTGTCGTTCCAAAAAATTTACCGTAGCGCCTATAGTCACGGAGTAATAATTCCATGCAACGTTTTTTCATTGTCGTTGCATTTTTACTGCATTTAGTGGGTGCCAATGTGGTGCCATGGCCATTTTTTTTTATTTCCGTTGTGATGTCACAGAACCATTTTTTGCCGTCGAAAAATTACATTTTTTGTAGGACTGCTTCTCAGTGATTAATAAAGAGCCACATACAGCAATATTGCATTTTTGTTACATAAGCATCTTTTTTTTTAGCTTTGAACCAAGGATTTCAGGTGGAAGACCTTTTCAGTCAAGTCTGGCTTGGTTCGAAATGGGGTGATAGATTAGTTTGAAGGAAAGAACAATCAAGTGACACACCTGTAGGATGTTCTAAGCGTGGTGGAAGGCCAATGAAACATGTTAATTTGAATCAAAGGCAAGTGTTATGCCTTTACCTCAGTCAATTCAAGTTATAAGGTAATCTCATCCACAGACTTCTCTACCATAAACTACAACTTCAAGTTGTAAATATTGATGAATTTTAATTATAAGTTGATTCGAAATAAGGATAGAAAATTCAGAAAGGTTTAAATCGTAGGACAATGGCCTGGCCGGGAATTGAACCCGGGACCTCTGAAGTAGCAGTCGAACACGCTACCTTCTCGACTACCGAGGCCGCATTTCATTTAATTTATCCTCATTTGTATATAATAGAATTTACCGTTATGCGTATACTCGACGAGTAATAATTCCATGCAACGCCGTTGCATGATAGCAGCATTTTTAATCTTGGAGCGGCTCTCTTCGTGGCGTAAGAACGTCGTGAATTTTTGTCTTTTTTTATCGTAAATGCTGGTTCTCAACCAGCCCTTATTGACGTATAATAACACAGTGTGACGACTAAAAAAGCACAACAAAACTTTATGGAAATTCTTAAAGAGGGACATGTTGTGAGTCCATCGCACCTGGTCTGACCTCTCAATGTCGTCACAATTTTTTTTAATTCGTTTTTAAAGTTGAAGGGTTCGATTTTTGTTGCGCCAACGTTCATTGAATTTTTACAGCTATTTGCCTTGTTGCAAATGAAAAACAAATTCCACTTCTTTTCAGTAGAATTTCACGTAGAATAAGGCTGTGTAAAAATAAATACGATAAAATACAAAATGAAGCGTGTAGCGAAGCAAATTCCTTAATTTTTCTTTAATTTCATAAAAAAAATTAGTGTTTCTATTAATTTAAATGATATATTGCTGCATGAATTACATCTTTTTTCACAAAAAATCATTGCGCGTCAAAATACCTTTGCATTGAATCCAAAACCATCAATATCGGTTGAGAATTGGCAAAATGGCTGCAGTTTTAACGTTTTTTTTTTGTCAGAAAACACTGACTCCCATGTATATGCTGCTATCGTACAAAGTGCTGTTATTTTGTCAAATCTTAACCGATTTTGGACATCTTTAACTCATTGGAAAGAAAATATGATGAGTAACATACATCTAGAACATTGCAATATAGATCTTTAAAAAATATAAAAGTTACTATGGAATAACAACAGAATTGTTATATGAATGAATGTATACGAGTGTATAAATAAAGTAAGCTCCACACCATTAATCTGAAGCATATTTTTAAGAAAATTTCGAAAAAAAACAATTGGTTTTTCGAGAACGTTTAAGTCTTTCTTCATATCTACGGCATTTACAGACCAAATGCGATGGACTCACAACATGTCCTTCTTTAAGAATTTTTATAAAGTTTGGTTGTGCTTTTTTTTTTGGTCGATTTCGTCACACTGTGTAATTGTTAGCTTAGCAATTATTTGTTAATTACATGTAACAAATTTTCAATTACGTTGCTTAGGTTTTTATTTTTGTCATAAATTCAAAGTCAAATAACCTTTATGTCGTACCATTATTTTTGTCATAGCATTTACACTCAGCGTGTTAAAATTCCATGCAACGCCGTTGCATCTTAAAAAATGCCTTTTTTCAACTTTTTTGGAAACCTGTCCGGTAAAACGTAACGTTTTCAATTAATTTGGTTCCCAATGATTGATTTCCAATTAATTTAGTACAACAGTTGGTTTCCCATAGATCATATTTAAAAACCTTCATGCAAAATTCCAAGTTCAACAATTAGTGCACAATTTTAAAAAATTGCAACAAAAATGAGCTGCTGTAAGTTTCCGCTTAAAATTAAGCTGACTGAAGTTATTATGTACGATAGAGGAAAACTTTTGCTAGCATGACCCGGGGCCATTGCACTTGTGCAGGCGAAAAAGTAAAGCAGCAAAACGCTGTTAAATGGTGAAACTTCGTAAATTCAACAAAACAGAAATTGTTTCGGCTAGTGGACAAAAGATGTTGTTGGGTGGTTGAATGGAAGAGGCGGCAGAAAAGGTGAGGAAAACTTTTTAATGCTTAACATTGGAGCAATTTAAACATTTTAATGTTTTGGTGGCAAAAATGACTGCCGGCTATACAGCTATAGTTGAACAAATTGTTTAACACTTAAAAGTGGCAACTGCACGAAGATCAATGGGTGGGGAGGTGCATATTATTTCAAGGCATTGCTGGGTTTATGAAAAAGATGGAGGAAAATTTAAAATTTTTGGAGTAAAATTTGGTTTTTAATAATCTTTATGATTAGTGGTGATTTAAATGCTTTAAGCAGTTGTAAGACACAAATATCTGCCTCAGAGATACTCTCACCAACCGGTCCTCTTACTGGTTGACCACAAAGTACAAATAAAAGAGAATAAAAATATGACATAATTGCGCAGAAACATCTGTTGGATTTTCAAAAAACTTTATCTGCAAAAGCGTCCATGCTGCTTTTTATCTTTGAGTGCTTGTTGCTTGGCTGTAAGCACAACATCCACACCCCCCTCCCACCAAACATTTCCGCCTGAACATTGTACATTTGTCCTGGTTATACCGCAAATACCCTTGAAAAACCCCAAAAATCAAATGACAGCCGCAACTACATCAACGCTGTGTCTCCGAGCAGCTGTATATCCCTTCCCTCCCCCACTCAGCTGAGTTATGCATCCTTTGTATCATACCCTGCAGTCAGTCAGCTCAATCTTTTATGCGTTGCTCTGATGATTTCATGATTCTACAAAATAAAAAAATCCACCAGCCACCCTTTCAACCAAGTTCAAACACACACTAACGCCCACACCCACCCACAGTCATCACCAAACCAACAACATCCAACCTTTAGCTGTCTTTCGGTGTTTGCGTTTGTGGTGTTGATAAAACTTTAATGACTCGAAACAAAACTAAGAGAAAATCTTTTCTAAACAATTTGAGATGTTATCCTGTTGTTGTAGTTTATGTTGTTGTTGTGGTGTTGATGTGTTTTGAATTGCGTTGAGAGTGCTTTTGTGGCATTGCCACTCGCCGTCGTCAACCCCTCTGCTGCTTCGGCTATTTGTTGAATGGGCTTCAATGGGTTTCTTGCATCAATGTGAACGTGGCCCTCGTTGCTATAGGATGGCTTCCTCACGTTGGCTCATCAACCTTTGACATTAAATGAAGCCATTCACTTTTTATTTCCATTTTTATTTGTTCCTGTGTCCAATTCTTCCATCTTACCATTTAGCCAATTTCTGTTGTTTTGACTTGAAACAACTCCCTTGAACACAAGAAAGAGGGCTTAAAGCATAAGTTCTTCAAAGCACTTGAGATAAACAATCCATGTTGTTGTGGTTTGTTGGAAAGGGGTTATTTTATAGAAACATACCGTTCTTGTCGAGTATTTTAATTGATTTTCACCCTTGAAAATTTGCACCAATATTTGCAACAAGTAAACAATAATTTTTTTCTAATAAAAAAACAACAACAAATTTTGAGTTATTCTTGGAAAAGACGTCCTGAACATACCACCTTTCAATAACTTGAATCAGGAGAAGAGTATTATAACACTATGAGGGCATTTTGATTTTGATTTTGATTTTGATTTTGATTTTGATTTTGATTTTGATTTTGATTTTGATTTTGATTGTGATTTTGATTTTGATTTTGATTTTGATTTGATTTTTATTTTTATTTGGATTTTGATTTTTATTTTGATTTTAATTTTGATTTTGATTTTGATTTTGATTTTGATGTTGATGTTGATTTTGATTTTGATTTTGATTTTGATTTTGATTTTGATTTTGTTTTTGATTTTGATTTCGATTTTGATTTTGATTTTTATTTTGATTTTGATTTTGATGTTGATTTTGATTTTGATTTTGATTTTGATTTTGATTTTGATTTTGATCTTGATTTTGATTTTGATTTTGATTTTGATTTTGATTTTGATTTTGATTTTGATTTTGATTTTGATTTTGATTTTGATTTTGATTTTGATTTTGATTTTGATTTTGATTTTGATTTTGATTTTGATTTTGATTTTGATTTTGATTTTGATTTTGATTTTGATTTTGATTTTGATTTTGATTTTGATTTTGATTTTGATATTGATTTTGATTTTGTTTTTGATTTTGATTTCGATTTTGATTTTGTTTTTGATTTTGATTTCGATTTTGATTTTGATTTTGATTTTGATTTTTATTTTGGTTTTGATTTTGATTTTGATTTTGATTTTGATTTTGATTTTTATTTTGATTTTGATATTGATATTGATATTGATTTTGATTTTGATTTTGATTTTGATTTTGATTTTGATTTTGATTTTGATTTTGATTTTGATTTTGATTTTGATGTTGATTTTGATTTTGATTTTGATTTTGATTTTGATTTTGATTTTGTTTTTGATTTTGATTTCGATTTTGATTTTGATTTTTATTTTGATTTTGATTTTGACTTTGACTTTGATTTTGATTTTGATTTTAATTTTGATTTTGATTTTGATTTTGATTTTAATTTTGATTTTAGTTTTGATTCAATTTTGATTTTGTCTTTGATTCGAATTTGATTTTGATTTGATTTTGATTTTGATTTTGACTTTGACTTTGAATTTGACTTTGACTTCGACTTCGACTTTGACTTTGACTGTGACTTTGACTTTGACTTTGACTTTTACTTTGACTTTGATTTTGACTTTGACTTTGAATTTGACTTTGACTTTGACTTTTACTTTGACTTTGACTTTGAATATGATTTTGATTTTGATTTTGATGTTGATTTTGATTTTGATTTTGATTTTGATTTTGATTTTGATTTTGATCTTGATTTTGATTTTGATTTTGATTTTGATTTTGATTTTGATTTTGATTTTGATTTTGATTTTGATTTTGATTTTGATTTTGATTTTGATTTTGATTTTGATTTTGATTTTGATTTTGATTTTGATTTTGATTTTGATTTTGATTTTGAATTTGATTGTGATGTTAGTTTTGATTTTGATTTCAATTTTGATTTTGATTTTGTTTTTGATTTTGATTTTGATTTTGATTTTGATTTTAATTTTTATGTTGATGTTGTTGTTGATGTTGATGTTGATTTTGATTTTGATTAGATTCTACTTCTTTCACTTATACAATAATTAAAACTATTAAGATCATCTTTAAAGTATCCTTACTTTTAAATCCTTATGTTTTTTTTGTTTTTTTTTCAGATCTATACCAATATTCATTTAACACTCGCTCCAATTAACGTTGACTTGCTTTTATTGGTTTCTATTCCATTGTAATTGTGCTTTTATGCCAGGCTGTCCCCAAGGATTAGTTAATTTTCAAATTTATATTTCTGAATACAGCTTTTTGCTCACGGCTAAACGAGGCCTATTTTTGCTTAACACAAAAGCGTTATTAAAATTTTAGCACTTCATTAACACAACTCCACAAAATTAATGAAAATTTTCAATAGCCAGTAGCTTCGAAAAAAAAAACAAATTAAAAACTGAAAAAGTTTGAAAACAATAAGGAAGGGAGAGCAAAGGAATACGATTCTGCCAACCCTTAGCAGCAGTTAGTGCGCCATAATGGAAGCTGCTAACATGGTAGTAAATATTTTAATCAGTGAATAAAATATAGACACTGTTATTTATAATACGAACAAAGTAATGACAATGTGTGCAGTGGCCGCAAGGATAATGCGTTAATTGGTCGAGTGGGAAGTGGCAGGCAGTGGCAAAATTGCAGCATTGCAACATTGCAAATAGCAACAAAGAAAAAAGGGAACAACCAACAAAACTGTCACAAAGCAAGTGTCAAAAGTGTTGGATTTTCGGAGGTTGTGGCGCTTTGGGGAATGCCACAAAAAGCCGCTGACAATGCAAACGCTAATGAGCTGCACACAATATAGCTGATAATGACGCTGGCTTTCGGGGATTAGCTCTGCATTAAGTTGCATGTTGTTCGTTTGTTTGTAAATGTTTTTGCTTTTTTTTGTTTTTTTTTTGCTTTTGTTTTTACTTTACTTATTATTGTCACTGGTTATTTATTTACAAATATTATGAAATATTTAATTTTTGTTTATTATTTTAAATTGACCCCTTTCGCCGCATGTCAAATGAAGCTTAATTGTTTTACTCGCGCTCTTTGAGTGTTGAAAACAAAAGCGACAAATAATTAAATTTAAATAATTTTCAAATTATTTCAGTGTGTATATGTGTGTGTGTGTTTATGCAAAAATAACTGCATCTGACGATAATATATGTTTGTATTTGTTGCAATGAATGTCTCACTTGTTGCCAGTAATGAGCCATTTTTTTCCAGTAAAATTTATTTTTTCGCTGGAGTGTTTTAAAGCTTAATTTTACTAAAAAGGGGACAGTAAAGTTTTGAAAAAAACCTAGAATCAAGATTCAAGATTAAAAAATCAAGAATCAAGAATTAAAAAAAAAGAATCTAAAATCAAGAACCAAGTATCAAGAATCAAGACTCTAGAATCAAGAATCAAAATTCATGAATCAAAAATTATAAACCAATATTCAAGATAAAAAATCAAGAATTTAGGATCAAGAGTCAAGAATTAAGAATCAAGAGTCAAAAGTTAAGAGCATAGAGCCAAGAATCAAGAATCAGGAATCATAATTCAAGAATCAAGAATCAAGAACCAAGAATAAAAAATCAAGAAAAAGAATCAGGAATTATTAATAAAGAATCGAGAGTCAAGAGTCAAAAGTCAAGAGTTAAGAGTCAAGAATCAAGAAACAATAAAAACAATCAGGAATGACTAATAAAGAATCGAGAGTCAAGAGTCAAAAGTCAAGAGTCAAGAGTCAAGAATCAAGATTAAAGAATCAAGAATCAAGAATCAAGAATCAGAAATCAGGAATCATATATCCAGAATCACAAATCATAAATCAAGAATCAAGAATCAAGAAGCAAGAATAAAGAATCAACAATCAATAAGCAAGAATAAAGAATCAAGAATCAAAAAGCAAGAATAAAGAATCAAAAATCAAGAAGCTAGAATCAAGAAACAAAAATCAAGAAAATAGAATCAAGAAAATAAAATCAAAAATCAAAAATTAAGAATCAAGAATCGAGAGTCAATAGTCGAAAGTCAAGAGTCAAGACTCAATAATCAGGAATCAAGAATCAAGAATCAGGAATCATTTATCAAGAATCATATATCAAGAATTCAAAATCAAGACTTAAGAATCAAGAATTAGGAATCAATAATCAAGAGTCAAGATTCAAGAAACAAATATCAAGAAAATAGAATCAAGAGAATAGACTCAAGAATCAAGAATTCAAGATTAAAACCAAGAATCAAGATACAAGATTAAAAAATCAAGAATCAAGAATTGGAAATAAAGAATCTAAAATCAAGAACCAAGCATCAATAATCAAGACTCTAAAATCAAGAATCAAAATTCAAGAATCAAAAATTAAAAACCAATATTCAAGATAAAAAATTAAGGATTTTAGATCAAGAGTCAAGAATTAAGAGTCAAGAGTCAAGAATCAAAAATCAAGAATCAAGAATCAAGAATCAAGGATCAAGAATCAGGAATCATATAGTAAGAATCAAGAATTCAGAATCAAGAGATAAGAATCAAGAATGAGGAATCAAGAATCAAGAATCGAGATTGAGGAATCAAAAAACAAGAATTAAGAAAATTGAATCAGAGTGGGGTCAGGAAAAATTTAAAGTATGTTAAAAAAAAATAATTTTGAATGTTCTTATTACTGATTAAAAACAGATTAGAAACACCGAAGATGGGAGAGTTATCGAAATTTCAAATGAGGTCAAGTACTTTGGAATAATTTTGATAGGAAACTTCTTTAGAATACTACTGATACTGATTAACACTGAAGGCAAAGCAACATGTTGCCCATTTCATATTGAATCAGTTGACATTGACCATCTCCAATTTGGCTCAAATTTTGTTTTTAGATTGATTTATTGTTTAGAAAACCACATCTGAAGTTTAAGACTTTTTTCACGGATCCTTAGCCGTGCTAATGCCAAAATAGAGTATATTTTGAGACACCGTAGTTCAGTATAATATAAATTCGATTTTCGTTAATAGGGTATCATTGGAAAGATTACTTTGTTTATTTTAAGGAAAAAATATAAATCTTTTAAAAAAATTGCCCTAAGTTGACCCATTCTTAATTTCAAAGTTTAATACCATGCCAGCAACAGGCGCTCCATTTTTTTTATATTAATTATTTTTTTTTATTTTTTTTTAACTTTCCAACGATATAAAATGAAGGTGTGTTCTTGATAGGCTTTGGTAGTTCCTGAACGAACAAATTCAATTGAATGATTCCCACTCATGAACTATGTGAACTAGTTCAGTGTTTCTCGTTCTTTTAGTTCATTTTAGTACAATTGATATTGCAGCGAGTAGGAAAAAAACGAACGAGAGCAAAAATAACTCAATTTACTAAGTTATGGTTTGAGTTCTTGGTTTGAGACACCTTTTTGTGTCTGCACTAATAGAAATAGTGGATTGATGGCTGTCACATATTTATACCAATTTTGTTTCATTTTATATACCTGTATATGAACGAGTAAACGAAACGAACTAAAAGACCTAACGAACTAAAAGACCTAACGAACTAAAAGATCGAACGAACTAAGAGAACAAAGGAAGCAAAACATGCAACGAACATAGAGATCTAACGAACTAAATGAACGAACTAAATTACATACGATTGAACTAAAAAAAGCGATCTTTGTGGTGAACTAAAATGCCCAAGCCTACTTCTTGAAGGGTTCAGAAGTTATGGCATAAAATGTGAAGAGTTAATGAATTTTTATTTTTTGAACGTGCCCTACCATATTTAGATCTATGGCTACCTATGCGGTACAAAGGTCCAAGAAAAAACACCAGTCAATCTTCTCAATAATATTTATGCATGGAAATTATGGGTGTACTACTTGGAATTCTTTCTTTGACGATAGCAAAAAGAGACACATATGTGTGTCTCAGTGCACTCAGGATGGAGGAAATACGTGATATGGGTCACATGGAGACTTTTGTAATTTTTGAATATGCCACTTTTCTAAAAATACGAGCAACTATGTGGACAAAATCTAAGTTGCTTGAGATACTGCAAGATAATAACATTAAACACCAAATGGTGAGGAACAAAAGTTTCATAGTAAAACCTAGCTGACTGCTAAGTTATGCTTTTTTTTTGTGTATTTTGTATTTTATATTTTGTGTCTTGCACTTTGTGTGATTTCCTTTTGTCACTTGGAAAACTTTCTTACTATCGTTTCGAAACAATTCTGATAAATTAATTGTTTTACTTTTGGTTTTCTTCTCCTTTTCCCATTGTTATTCTCAGTAATATTTCCGGCTACATTTTTGCTCATCCGCCGCATAACTTTGGCCTCCATTAATAACAGAGAAGGGGGACCGTCGAAGCTCATTTGACTTTGCATAATTTAAATTATTCGCCACGGGGTATGAAGGAGTCTAGCGTTTTGACACCTTCGCAGCAGCAGCAGCAGCGGAAGCTGTAATATTAAATAACCGGATGGATAAAAAGCTGGATGGATGAACGTGCTGATGCTTGCTACTCACTGTCATGGCGCACGTTAACAATAATGTGTTGAAATTGTTGCTCATACACACACACTTATTTAATATGAAATTTGCATTTAAAAAACAAAAATATATCTATTTACAAACACATCATTATGAGTTTATGTTTGTTTTTTTTTTTGTGAAATTACCGTGAAATTGTTTTACAAGCACTTAAATTGTTTTGTTGTTGAAAACCTCATTCAAGTGTAATTATATTGTTGTTGGGAAAAGTAAGCGTGAAAGACGAGAAAAGTAGTAATAATGAAAATAACAGAAGATTTACTCACGTTTCTGTGGTAGTTTTAAAATGTTCATTCCCCACGTGCAATCATGAGGCATTCGTCCAAAGTTTTAAAAAATGAGCTATGTCGCGATATCTTGTCAAGACATTATCAAATATATACACTGGAAAAAAAAGGTTTTTCCGATACTCAATACTTCCTTATACTTATATATTCTATAGACCACCAAAATATGTAAATATAAGCTTTTATATTTTTATTTTATTATTTATATTTTTATGTTGTAAAGAACTAAGTTCAGTCCAGGGAACTGCTTTAATTTCTTCTGAGGAAGTATATTGTTTTAATTTGTTCTGAAGTGAACTTGATGAGCCGTGAACAAATAACGAAGTTATGACAAAAATACCGTTTAGGCTGTTTTTTGAGACCATTCAAAACACATATAGAGGGTGAGAATTTAAACTTTTTTTTTCGACCTATCTAAGTGTACATCCTTTGCATAATTTTAAGGCACAGTCCCCAATTCTGTTCGGATATTATTCTGCAAGTAAACAACGAAGCTGTAGATCTCCTGAAGATGTGGTTTATATATTATTTCAGAATAATTTGTGTTAAGGCTGTCCTATTCCCCATTAGGAATAGGACAGTTTTAGTTTCCGCCGCTTTTTACAGTGCAGAAAATTGTCTTATAAGAGTTAACATAGAGACTATCTCCAGTACACCCTCTCCGTATTATAATCGCTGCCGATAGCTATCGGCACTATATAGTCCTACTATAGTAGGACTATTGACACTATACTCTCAAAGTTTTGATGACTGCTATACCATACCCAACAACATTGACACCATTCCCTTTAGTGTGGTAATGAAACTATCGACGACTCGGCCTCATAGGAGAGGTAAGAGTATTCCCTCTTGTTATTATAGCTTTAAGTGAAGAACCTTCATGTATTCTTTTATAACATGTTAACTTTTATAAAAGGTTTAACATTGATAACCTTTTAAAGATTTTCTCTTTTTTTTACAAAAATGCACTTCTTGATGTTTTACCTCACCAACGTGCTAAAAAATTTAAATTTATTTACTACTCACTTGGAAAGTGTGTTGAATTGAGTGAGTGAGAAATAAGTTAAATTGGATCAAAAGACTTTTTTTGTTCTCATGCAAACTGATCTGTTAACAAGCATGGAAAGTAGTAAAAAAAAAACTCTCCCATACCAGGCACGCGCCACCTTTATCAGCACATAAGCTGCATGCGAATTACTCGCATGCGAATCAATGTGTGCGGCACTAATAAATCCCTTTTTGGGAAAAGCAAAACAACAAAAAAAGCACCAAAGAAAAGCTGAAAAAAATATGCGAATCCTACAAACTTCAGGCTAAGAAAATCGCTGAAAATACTTTTCATGCAGCATACAGTCGTATGTCACTCTCTGTCTCTGTCTCTCTCTCTGTCGCTCTCTGGCATTTAAGCTGGAATTTGGCAGATTTCGTCATAAAAACATGAATTTGCACTTTGGTGTGATTTTTGAAAGCGGATTTCTGCTATTTTTAGACATTCGATGCGGCGAACTGGAAAAATACGTAAATCGTTTGAGAGGATTTGCTTCTAAATAACTTCAGTTGTTTTGTTTTTTTTTTTCTTATTTTTACACATTGAGTTTGGGTTTCCATTGTATGTCCTTTTCATTTAACACACAGATACACACAAACACACCTTTTTGGAAAACTTTTGAATGAGTAGATACTATTTTGCTTGGATTTTTTTTTTTATGTATAAAGTACATGTTTATTCATGGTGCTGCTTTGTCCAAAACACGAAACCATTTAATTACTCAGAGTGTCTAATTTTTTCCTTATTTTTTTCAGTTACGAAAATGCAAATGTGGCAACAATTAATATGAGCATTTATTTTCTACTACTTTGTTTTTATTCTATTCCTGTTTCTATCGTGTTTTTGAGGCTTGTTTTCTTTGACTGCCACAACTGAAACTTTATCTAATGAATACGTTACCGAATGGATGAATGAGTGAATGAATGAATGAATGGCTTACATTTAACTAATTAGTGAATAATTTTTTTATTTTTTTTCCTGGTTTTGCACGCCTCTGTGTTTTTGTAATTAACTTGATGGATTTCATTAATTCTCTCCGATTTTCTGACGAAAGCATTAGAGGAGAAGCTTTTTGACAGTGTTGAACACATTATTCTTTTTGTAAAGATATAAAAGAAGAAATTTGCAATCTGCACTCATTTGGTAAGTGTTGAAATTTCGAAGAGTAGAGCTTCTAATTCCGAAAAAGAACAAAAATTATATTTTTTTTCAAAGCAAAAATTCATGGAATTTCAAATAAAACATTTTTAAATAAAAAGCTTCAGCTTGAAAAAAGTACAGTGTTCTAACAACCTCACAAGATTCCTTTGAATTTTAAGAAAATCTCTTAGTTTTATCTCATAATTTTATTACAATCAATTCAGGTCTTAGGTTTTTCAGTTTAGTTTAATTTCAGTTTGATATGTTGTATATTGAGATGAGTAAGGATGATAATAATTGCCATTAAACCTCAGCCGACCAATTAAGTCCATACCATTGATTTGGATGAACCTTGTTAATCATAATGCCGAAAACTGCTACGGATGTGCCCATGCGTTAAATGGATAAAATAGAAAAAAGAAGCGTAGCATAAGTTACGTTAGTGTACGGAGTAATTTTTTATAGAAGGTTGTGCGAAGTTATAGATAAGATGATGGAAATTTTGTTTGTGAAAGTAATAAAAATGATATCAGCCAGAGTTTCCGAGATATACTACTTTTTTTAATATAAGAGGGTTTTTTACCCCCCTGTATGATTATTAGGGGACATAATGTTTCTAAATTTTAAAGGACATTAATTTTGAAAAAATTTTACTGAAGGGCTGAAATCAAAATTTTACTTAGTTTAGGAGTTTAAGGAAATAAACTACGGCCTCATAATAAAATGTCAAATGTGACCTTGAAAAAATTGGTTATTTGATCTAACCCAGAAAACTCCCTTGGAGTTATTGAAAACTAGCACTTGGAGTTATTTTCACTTTTCTTCAGTTATTCCAAATGACCCTAAAATTGTCACACAGTGTAATTACTCGCAAGCAAAACTAACACGTTGTCGATTAAGGAATGTATTATCTTGGATGTAAAAAATAAATAATAAATAACTGGCCATTTCAGCCCTTGAAAGGACTTTGACCTAGCTTCTTATGATCAATTGTGTTGTGCGTGTTATTAAGTTTGTACACAATTGACCGAGAAATGGACCTACAGGTTTAACGTCGACTCCGAACGGCGATGAACGGAATGTTCTTATTCTCAAAAAGCTTTACATGTCATTTTGATTACTCTCTGAGGTTTGCCATTGTCTGCAGAGAGGTGGCGGCCGTACAGAAAAATCATTTCAATTCAAATAATTTTCTGTCACTGCTGGGATTCGAACCCGGGTCTCCAGATTCGTTGACATAGCGGCCACGCACTTTAACCAACTACTCCACGCAAATCTTAAATCCTGAGTATAAAAACGTTATTTTCAGAAATTAACAATAAAAAAATTAATTCAGAAATTAACAATAAAAAAATTATAGACATTTTTAATTTTCAAGATGTATGTACTACAAGAGCCATCCCTTAAAGTAATGAGCCTCTGACTCGTTTCCTTTCTTTCTTCTCGCTGTTGGCCATAAGTAACGATCTTTCCAAAAACGCAAATTACTCAGGAAAAGTTGATATATTTTCTACTTTCTTACGTAAATTGCGTTTTTCCAGCGTTACGTTCACAAGCATTGAACTCGCTCCCATAAGCTTTCACATACTTCTATTGTATTACGTCAGCGAGTAAACGGACGAAAATCACAACTGCATCGAATGAACTTTCAGTTAAAGTAACGAGTAATGCCTGCGTTGAGCAGGTACAACTGTTGGCCTCAACACGTGGAGTAAATGTATCAGAAAAATAAAATAAAACGAAAGACGACAAACATTTTATGTAAATTTCTGCTATTTCAGTCAGGTTAATTTAGTTTTCTGCAATACCACTCATTATCAACCAACTTTTCGTGCAAAATGCTTTGTTCTGATATTTTAATTTCATCAAATAGCTGATCAGCTTTGTGTTCTATAATTGTTCCATTTTGAGTTAAATGTCAAAACAACAATGACTAGTGCAGATGTTAATCAAGTAGCTATCGTCTCGTCTCGTCTGTATTAGTAAAGCCTGTTTTTTTTTTGCACTTATTGATAAAAGCCTTTTTTTGAGCAATTTTTAGAATTATGTGGAATTCAACGTGAACACATC
Source organism: Pherbina coryleti (assembly GCA_943735915.1). Classification (NCBI taxonomy): domain Eukaryota; kingdom Metazoa; phylum Arthropoda; class Insecta; order Diptera; family Sciomyzidae; genus Pherbina; species Pherbina coryleti. Next base: position 91,916,236 of record OX030952.1, read on the forward strand.
TTTTCCACAACTATGAGTTCATTTAAAATGCTGGAGGAAGTAATCCCCAGCGATGCCTCAATCTTGCGGTATGTCACGATACCGTGACCATCACGGTATGACGATCAAAAATTATCTGTTCGCATAGAGCATCAATGTTTTGTTTGCATCAACAACCGATTTTGGACATTCTTCAGAAAATTCGTCGGTGAGCAAAGTACGACCCCGTTTGAATCCTGTGTACCGATATCCTGTCGGATGAAGTTCATTGATGCACTCTTGCTGAAATAATTCACGTCGAAAGTTGTGAAAAATAAACGCACAAAAATGTTCACGTGTTAATTTCATTTTTTTTTGCTGATATACAATTTTAAAAGTACTTTTAACAACACAATCAGCGTACCTACATCAAAATGATGTGAGTACGTATAAGCTAAAAAATTACGAAATTTCCAATGAAAGCGTCAGTTTGACTGGAATGACATTAGCGTTGCCGTATCCCGAAATATAAGTATAGGCTGTTACTTAATGTATTAGCTTGTATAATGTATAAGCTTAATTTTGAAGAAGGAAGATCATCTTTGCTAATGAGTTAAATTATATGAAAACCATTCCTACTTTCTATACAAAGGGTTTATACTTAAATGGTAGATTCTATAAAAATAAATAAAAAATATTGAAAACAAATTTGATCTTTAGGTCAAGTATGTTGACAACAAGACAACATGAAGACAAAGAAGGCAACAACCAACAACAACAACAACGGCTCAGTATAGAGCAAATCACACAGCTTGACTATACAGACTGTTTCGTTGGCCGCTACATCAACTCATAAGTAGTCTTTGCATTACTTTTCACTGTGATCTACTCAAGCTACTTAGGTTCTACTTATACTGCCAAATATGCCGAGAAAGTTACCCGGAATTTATTTTCGACAAAGCCTTAATATTCAAATATTAACAATAAATAAAAAAACTTTAAATTTTCATCATAACTTTCGATTACATTCAAGACACTTTGATTTAAATTTGACGCACATAAGTTTGACAAAACTGGACGGAAAATTTTTAAAATTTTGCATATTTTTCAAAAAATAAACACTTTTATTTAAGAATTATAAAATCAAATAAACATATTAAAATGCCACAATTTTATAACTTTTATTTTAAATTTGGATAAATTATATTGTTTGTTCATGCCCATGCCCTATACAAGCTGACGTCATCAAAATAATGAAACCTTCATAATTTTATGAGATATTTTATTCAACTTCATAAGATATTTTATATTTAAAATGATTACGAGATTTTTTACTTCCTTCAAGCCGAAAATAGCAAGTAATTAATTCTTTGTTCATATATTAAAAATATTTTTTTTTTATTGTATTTTAATCAACCATTGTGGAAAATTATTTGGTTTTGTCTGATCAAATAAACAGTGACTCGTGCAAGAAAATCTGTAAATGTCACCATATTCAACTCAAAATTGCCTTTCCAAAAAAAAAAAAAAGAACTTGATTAAGCGACACAAAGGATGCTTGAGAAATATTATTAAGATAAAACTATTAACTAGCATTCCTCAGAGCCTCAACACATTTAACGATGCTTTTCATACATTTCTGACAGACAAAAACTAATCCTGCATGTCGTCTGTCATGTGTAAATAATGGCTCACGAACAGGGATGATATAGTAGAAAAGCTATGATAACGCTGATAATAATAATGGCAATGATGTTGATGATAGCAGTCATCATGTTGGTCATGATGATGCTGATGATAATGATGATGTTGATGATAATATGATAACTGTCACAATCACTCGTATTTCGAGCGTATTAAGTACTGAGTAAAAGGCGTTAAAAGCCAACAAGTCACACTCGGAGGGGTTCGAGCACAAAAGTGGCTGTGAGACTTCGGCTGTTGGAGTTCATACGTGAAAATTGTCAAAGAAGCAAATAGAATTCTACAACCTCGAAGACAGACAAAATCAGCTTACAACTTGTAAAGGGACCCAAGGTGCTAAGTGCTTGTTTCATGCTCGACTTGACACATGAAGTTGACAATTTAGTGCAGACAATTTAACGCTTTAACCAGCAGATGATGATGATGATGATGATGGCAGTGATGATGGATTTTTTGTATCTACTTGTTTCATAAGTAAATGAAAACAAGCCAATTAAAGGAAAATGTGTGAAAATCAGTTTAAATGCCATGATGAGAATGAGTATTTTTGGCCAACAGACAATCGACAATTGAACGGACAAAAAAGTTGAAATCAAACCAAATAAGTAGAATTATAAATTTTAAAATATCAATCCCTGGCTTGTACACGAACGCCTTTGTCCCAGTTCTTTATGCGTTGTGAGCCGGACAAATGCTATCCAGATCAAGAGCACAAATGAGCTGCTATAAAAGGATTAAAAGACATACAAGCAGTTGTAAAAATGCCCATGGCTTGATGACGGTGAAATATGAATTGCCATCGATTGAGAGTTCTGTGTAAAATAAAAACAAAAACAACAACAACTTCACTGAAATTGTAAACTTATTGAAATATGCAGGGCAAATGTACGATACAACAGCAATTTTTTAAAAAGCTGTTTATAATTAAAATTAAGCCTATAGATGGCTTTAATTTTATTTTATTTTAATTTATATACGTCGATATGAAATATATCGCTGGGATTTATTCTATGGATTCAAGCAAAAAAACAAAAAAAAAAAAACAAAAAAAATAGGTCTTACATAAGTGGAATACATCAGACGCAGGATTTTTAATTGTGTGTCAATGCATGACGTCATGCTGTTGATTTGGTTACAGAATTGTTTGATTTATAGTTGAAATCGGATCAATTTTTATTGTAAAGCTCATTTGACAAAGCATATGTTCAGTGCGCCAATGTTGAAAATAATTAAAAGTTGGAATGAGTGAAAGAGAGAGAGTGAGATACTCATTATTATATTAACGCGAGTTTATTTTAATATTGAGAAAAACGGTTTCAACGTTTTGGGACATGCTCCGCTTTTTGGTTCAAATACAAGTATCCTTTTAAAAATTAAAGTCTAACGGAGTCAAACCGCAACATATGATTTAATAAAAAACCAATAATTCTTAGGCTCGAACTTAATTCAATGTTAATTTTATGAGATTATTTTAAAATATATTTGAACATAATCCTCAGTTTTTGGAGTTTACTCCTTAAGAATCAGTTTCCATACCTTTTGAATATCTATGAATAATTGAATCGTTTTCATTTTTTAATTGAAGAACTTTGGGCACTTTTAGATCAGAAGGTATATAGCCCGCTTTACGATTGTAAGTGAAATCGAGTCGTAACATAAAGTGAAGGTATTACGTTTTAAGATCGGCGATACAGTTGAAGGTGAGTAAAATGGATTGTTGGCGGACGTGGCGCAGTGGGTAGAGTACGTGGCGCAGTGGGTAGAGTACGTGGCCCATACGCCAGAGAACCCTGGTTCAATTTCCATCTGACACAGAAAGTTTTTTCAATTGAATTAAGGCTATTTTAAAAATCTGTTCCATTCATCCTGGAGATATTTTTAATATTTAATGAAATATTTTCCTTTTGTTTCGGGTCAACCTACACGCATAGAAATTTTTCGTTCACCACAACTGAAAAATTAGCCAACTACACTTCGTTTGCGAGTTGGATTTACCACAAACGAATATTCAGTTGCCAACTTAAAAATATATCTTATATATATATATACTAGCAACCCTCCGCAGCTTTGCCCGCGATGTATCTTGAAATAAATTAAAGCATTTTTTGTAAAATATTGTCTTATTATCGTTTTAATAGGTTAATTTTTTTCATGACATATTAATTGCAATCATGTAAGAATTTCTGTATTAACAATGTTTTTTGATGTGTTTGTGTTATTCGTAAGAATGTTCGTAAGTTTGATGGATTTCCTATCTTAGAAAGACCAACATATAATTGCCCATGGGAAAAGCAGCTATCTCGCAAAAAAATAAAATTCATTCATAGTCTTAACATTTGTGTCGATCGCACATCAAGTTTTTTGATTTCCAACTGATTTCCTGGGGTGGCTCATAACCGGGCTCAAATTTTTTTTAAGCAAAAAATAAAGTTTTAGGCAATCGTTCATAATTTGTTTGCTTGTAACTAAATCGATAGGGTTTTTTTTGGGGAAAATTAAGCTTAAATAATTAAAATTCGTTTGACATAAAAACCATGGAAAAATATTAAGCACAGCCAATTTTATGTCGATTTAAGGAAACATGGCTCTTAACCGGAGACATTCCCCTACTTATTCAACCATATTATTAAATGGTATGAAAATACATTGTACTTCGGCTAATTAACACAATTTGTAGCTCAATTATATAAGACTCGTATTACGTGAATTGTTTTGGAAAGATATTGGTTTTAATAAGTCCTTACCTTTTAAAATATAAATTTATGTTTATGGAATGAATTAAAAATACTTTCTTATCACTTTCAATAAATAAAATCAATTTCAGTGATGAAATTATACACTTACGCTATGCAATGCCGTAAAAACATGCTAAAAAACCAATTCAACACATACCAATGCGCAGCTTCAAAGCGATGTAATTTGCATCGCACGGCGTTTCAATTTAAGCTTTAATTGTTACCATAAATTTCATGCACTTCTATTTTGCAGCTTAAGAATTCTGCACGCAGCTATTCAACATTTTGAATAGAAAAACTCTCTCAAAATAATGAAACATTGAAGCAGCAGCAACAAACGACGCGCTTGGAGAAAATGCTTTAAATTTTGCATTCTGCTGTTCGCGAACAAAGAGCTATCTCTCTCCGCTTCAATGCAGAGAATCTCTTTTCTGAGCATTGAGCAGCATTTTATAGCGAAACCACCCAGCGGTAAAATGCATTCGAATTTTGCAACTGATCCGAATGTTTCCTATAATTGCCTTCACACAATTATTTTTATTTTGTCGAACATCTAATTGTTAGCGGTCATGTATGTGAGTCAGGATGAGCAAAGAATTCAAGCAAAGCATAAACTGAAGAGCACCCAGCTAGACAGCTCTAACGTAGTTGCAAACACAATGAAACAAAATTTGGTGTTCACTAACACACTCTTACATTTTGATGTCATGTTAAACAAGTCACGCAAGAAAATAATAGCCTAAAATATAGAACTTTAATAATAGTGGCCGTGGCGCAGAGGGTAGAGTATGCGTCTTATATGACCGAAGACCGAGGTTCAAATATCACCCGACAGAAAGTTTTACAATTGTGTTTAATTAATAAAATAATGTTCGAAAGTGAAAATGATTAAAAATAGACATATGTAATAATAACCTTCTTTCTAAAGAAAAGTAAGTTCTCCTTGCTACAGTAAAAAATAATAACATTATTTTTTGTTTTATTTTTTTAGTTTCTTTAAATGTTTTGCTTAAATTTATCTTTTGTACATACTACCCATTAATAAAAATAGAAAAACAACATTTCTTAACAAAATTACAAAAAAAAAAAAAAAATTGGCTTTATTTGGTCAAGGGTTTGAACCCGAGCGTGTTTGCCTTAAAGGCCAGCGCTCTAACCACTACACTATGGTGGGAGGTTTTTGGCGCACGCTAACTTCGTAGTTCAGTAAACAGCTGAGTTTGTTATTAAATTCTTTACGGAATTCGTAATAAGTGTGAGCAGAGCACCTATAGCTTTTTTTAATTGATAAAGCATGCGTGGCAGACAGGGATGCACGGTCACACGTATAGGAAAAAGGACCGATCGTACCCTCACTTACAATGTTTCCATGTAGGATCTATCTGTGTGACTATGACAAGCCTTTGTAAATGTAAATAGAATTTCGATACAGGATTAGGATCCGACATACATTGTATGGGAGAGATGACATATCTTGTCATGGGTCGTTTTACCACTGGGCAAAGCAACATTCTGCTAGCTGCAAGCAATGACAGCGTCGAAGCCAATGAACAAATCAATGCTTGCAAGAAAATGATTTAATTTTTCAATAAAATATGAATTTTACGACCAAACTATTGATCTTAGATGCACGTAACCCAGGACTTTTTTGTTGGAATCGGCAAGATCATTCATTTGTCCATATATCATATTCATTATCTTTTACGGTTTAAACAGAAAATGGAAAAAAGCGCCAAATTTTTCCAAAAATACCGAATTTTGCCAGTTTCTTAGCCAATAACTTCTAAGCTTTGAAATATTTCAAAACTTTAAGTATACAGTGTTAATCTACAATTAATTACGATTTGAATAGTGAAAATTTCATTTAAATCCGTTTAGCCGTTCTTGAGTTAACTTTCATCAACGCCAAAAAGGCAATATTTCAAGTTTCATTTTTATATAATAGTAAGAGTAAGATAAGATAAGATAAGATAAGATAAGATAAGAAGTAAGATAAGATAAGATAAGATAAGATAAGATAAGATAAGATAAGATAAGATAAGATAAGATAAGATAAGATAAGATAAGATAAGATAAGATAAGATAAGATAAGATAAGATAAGATAAGATAAGATAAGATAAGATAAGATAAGATAAGATAAGATAAGATAAGATAAGATAAGATAAGATAAGATAAGATAAGATAAGATAAGATAAGATAAGATAAGATAAGATAAGATAAGATAAGATAAGATAAGATAAGATAAGATAAGATAAGATATATACCGCAAGCTCTTTCGGTCATTATAATTTATTATATTAATTGTCTTTTTCCCCATTCCCGTCCGTCTTCTTATGGATTGTACTCATCCCACCTCTGTTACTATCTCCATACGCTAATTAAGCAAATTACCAATTTGCTTATATATAACAGTTTGTTCATAAAGTAACTCTGAACTATAAGTGTTGTGTGTATTCAACGAAGGGAAAAACAAACGAAGTTTTCAGTTGGGAAAAACAATTTTTCAATTGCTGCAATTTAAAAATCATTCGCGTATATGACAAACGAAATTAATTACCGGCAACTAAATGACGCGTTTCTCGCAACTGAACTATTATTATGACAACTGTTGAAACGTTTGCAAATAACGATCCCAAGCATGACAAACGAAGTTCGTTTGCGGCAAACTGGCAATAAACGTTGTTTTTCTTTGCGTGTAACAGCCAGCAGATTGCACGCAGTGCAAAAATAGGTCTTTACCGCCAATTTTGGTAATCAACGCCATTTTATTAAAAAAAAAACAATTTTTAAAAAATTAATATAATTTTTCATAAACCTGAAAATTTCAAACCTCTTAGTTCATTTTTTCTGTTTAAAACCATCATGACAATATCACTTCATTTTACTCACCTCTAAATGTATTGCCGGCCTTAAATTCGCTTTGTTCCGTAGCAGTAGCACCTATGGGGGTTCCACCTTAGCCAAAATGAATAGATTTAAGTAAAGAAAAAAACACATTTTCCAATTTAACCAACCTGCTCCTTAATAATTCACAAATCGCGATCAGGGACATTTGTCGAAAGAGTTTACAAATATAGTTTCACAAAAGACACATTCCCAACCTTTGCTCTGCGAAGCCCTAACCTGGGTCACGACTCAAGAAGGACTTCATATTGTACTTATTGATGGGTGTCAACTTTTACCTTGGTAGACGGCAAAATGAAACTTTGCTTCGATTACGAAACGAGCTTACCCGGCGTTCTATTGTCCATTCTAATATAATTGATCGGATTATACCTACTTGAAAAAAAATCAGTAGAGAGATTATGTTATTGCATTGCGTACATTTACCCCCTTTGTCTATTGTATACTATTACATTGTCTGAATTTAAATATTATGAAATTTTAAACGACAGGGTTGCCACATGTTACTATATTTTTGTACGAGTTTTAAACATCATCTAACAGTTTTAGGGGGTCGCTAATTTCGAATCTGAAAATACCGTCATTTTGATATTCTGACAACGGATTTTGATTCAGCAACCCATTTTTACCTAGTGTTCGGCCCAGCACCGAATATGTTAAATTACAAAAAAAAATTAGGTGTCAACCTTATTCGCCATCTTTAATTTTAAAATTCTGACATCAGATTCGATGAGAACTACCCCCTAAAACTGATAAACATGGAATCCACAGAACCCTTAATAGTCTCAATACGCTTAAGTTTTTCCTACACAACTTCATTGATAGTACTTGATATTGATACTTGAATGGATACTTGAATGGATACTTGATATGGATACTTCAATTATTTGGATACTTGAAAAAATTGGATACTTGCGAGCTTACAAGTTTTTGCCGATCGTTTCAAGCCTTTCAACTTCCAGACTCGACAAAGTAAGTCACAAGTCATGTCAACGAAAATTTTTTTTTTTGCTTTGAACCAAGGATTTCAGGTGGAATACCTATTCAGTCAAGTCTGCCTTGGTTCGAAATGGGGTGATAGATTAGTGGGAAGGAAAGGGCAATCAAGTGAAACACGTGTAGGATGTTCTAAGCGTGGTGGAAAGCCAAATAAACATGTGAATTTGAATCAGAGGCAAGTGTTATGCCTTTACCTCAGCCAATTCAAGTTATAATGCAATCTCATCCACAAACTTCTCTACCATCAACTACAACTTCAAGTTGTAAATATTGATGAATTTTTAATTTCAGTTGATTAGAAATGAGGATAGAAAATTTAGAAAGGTTTTTAAAGCGAAGGACCATGGCCTGGCCGGGAATCGAACCCGTGACCTCTGGGGTGGCAGTCGACTACCGAAGCCGCAGGGATATGACTTGTATCCGTGTGCTATTTTTGTAAGCAGGCTAGGGCTTGGGTTTTCCAGTATGGATACATTCAATATTTCAAGTATTTACTTGAAGTGGCTTAAACTTCAAGAAGGCTTATGTAGTTCTCTGACTGGAACATCATCAAGTTGATCAAGATTTTGAGAAGAAAATCATCTTCAGTGACAAGGCCCATTTTCATCCCAATTACTAAATGAATAAGCAGAACTGTCGCATTAGGAGCAGGGAGAATCTCGGAGCGCTCCAAGATCTTCCAATGCTTCCACAACGGTGCACTGTTTGGTGTGGATTTTGGGCAGGTGGTGTCATCAGATCATTCTTCTTCGAAAATGCAGCTGGAACCTCAGTTACTGTGAATCAGTGGCGGATGTAGGATTCGCCAAAGGGGGGGGGGGGGCTGAAACGTCTTTTTATACTTTTTTTAATTTTTTTCCCATACAAAAAATTCTACTAGGGGGGGCCTAAAGCCCTTTCATCCCGTATGTAGATCCGCCTCTGCTGTGAATAGTGCCCGATATCGCGACATGCTGACCAACCTTTTTGACCTGAAATTGCTGATATGGATCTTGACGGCATGTGGTTTCAACAGAACTGTGCCACTTTCCACACAGCCAACGACACAACTTTTGCAAACGGAATTCGAAGGGAAGATTATCTCGCGCCGAGGTGATGTCAATTGGCCACCGAGATTATGGGATTTGACGCCGTTGGACTTCTTCCTTTGGGGTTTTCTCAATAAACCCCGGACTGTATGCCAATAAATCCCGAACGATTCCAGAGCATTTGATCCAGAAATATGCCAGAATGTCATGGAAAAATTTCCGTGCGTGTGCAAGTACAGTCGAGGCATAGATTTGAGCGAAATTGAGTTTCATCAATAACATCCATTTTTCGACTTAATAATTCAATAAATACTCAGAGACATTTCAACAAAACAATGCGTTTTATTAAAATATTAAAATGTGAGTGACATTTGGGACACCATTTACTAGTGTAATGCCAACTCCGTACAGCTAATGTGTATGCTCTCCAGGTACTTTATATGCCATTTTTTACTCTCTGAGCTTTGCCGTTGTCTGTAGAGTGGATCAGAAAAATTAATTTCAGTTGAAACTAGTAAGAAATGATCTTCGACTGGGCCGAAGTTAAAATACCCCCACGTCCGAATCGAAGTATATTCAAAGTCTTAAGCCGTCAATAAAATGTTTATTTGTAAAAATATTTTCATTATACATAGTTTTAACAGAAAATATTCGCTTTCATTTTTTATAAAATCACTTAGTATGGGAGGTGGGTGTGGTTTTCACTCGATTTGGTTGAATTTTATACACAAAGTGCATGTTATATATCAAAGTTAATGTGCAAAATTTCAAGTCCATATATTAAGTTTTGGGGAAGTTAAAGAAATTTTACATTTTAGGTAAAGTCACTTTGTATGTGAGGTAGGCGTGGTCATCCGATTTGGTTCAATTTCATACTTAGAGTGCACTTTAAATATCAGAGCTCATATGCAAAGTTTCAAGTCCATATATTAATTTTTGTGGAATTCTAAGAGATTTTACCGTTTTGATAAAGGCACTTTGTATGGGAGGTAGGCGTGGTTTTCATCCGATTTGGCTCATTTTCGAACTTGACCTTTATTTTTTAGATAAAAGCTAAATATTGAATTTCGTGATTATAGCTTGAAAATTACGGCTGTAATCGTGACGACAGACGGACAGACAGACGGACAGACAGACGGACATGGCTAAATTGACTCGGGTGGTGATGCTGATCAATAATATATATATTTTTCTATACCTACCACGCCTCCTTGTGGGCGTTAAAAACGGAGTGACAAAATTAATATACCCCCATTTACGTTTTTTAAACGTGGGGGTATAAAAATGTTCTACGTCAGTTGGGGTTCGAACCTAGTCTCGAACAGATGTTGAGAGATATACACATTGCTTAACGCACTCGGTCATGACCTCCACTTGGAAACCAAAAATACTTCCAAAAGTAATGAAAATTTTGAAATTTCGCGTGCTGTGTCGGTCAGATTGGGTAGATTTTTTGTTGTTATGGTTGTTTACTTTTTTGTCAACTGTTGAAAGAATACCTCGTGTTAGCAAATTTCCAGTTACTTTTTGAACACATCTCCTATCTTCTAAATTTAGTAAAATAGCTAGGTAAGTGCTTACAAAGCATGTTTGGAAAATACTTTCATTACATTGTTGTAGATAAGCTTACTACCCCCTTTTTTATCCTTACTACAGAATGGCTGATTGGGTATTCATGAAATATATCTAAGTTAACAAATTATCTACGGCAATAAACAATTTTCTGATTGTGACTTATGGAAAAATGAAAAGTTGCTATTTTTTTATACAGCACTGTGCATGCAGCTCAGCATTCAATTGAATATGACAAAAAAGAATGAATAAATATTTATGCAATTCACACGAGTAGATTGAAAAAAAAGGACCATCAAAATGATTTAATAAATCAAATAAATAATAAAATTTATTTGTTGGTTTGTCTCTCAACAAATCATGCAATTTTTGCGTTTTAGGAAAAAATTTTGCAATAAGCTATTTTTGCTATAATGGTGCAGGTTGTTTTTGTTTTTGTGATTGTTGTTGTTTTTGTTACACTTTTTTGCAAGAGTGTGCTAGACACGGCCGCCGTTAACAATGCAATTCATATGAATATCTGATATCCTTTTATGGCCATTTTATGCAAACAACCGCTTCCTGTCGCTGTTGGTGTGTGTGTTGTTGGCGTTGTTTTTGTTGTTGTAGCGACAGGACGATGATGTTGATGATGAAGACTGCTTTTGTTATTGTTGTTGTTGTTGTTGTTGTTGTTGCATGGTGTTTGTGTGCTGACAATCACCGCAAAAACAATGCAATTGTTTTTCTTTGTGGTTGTTGTAATTGCTTCAACTATTTTTGTTGTTGTTGTTTTCTTTCTTGTTACATTTATGCCTATTTTTTTTTTGTTTTAATTTTTTTTTCTTGTTGTCCTTTTTAATACAGCATTTGCAAATTCGTTGGATTTGATGTTGTTGTCGTTGTTGCTCCAAATCCATTCGTACTTCCTTCCTTTCAAACTCTATCCAAATGCATTCATGTTTATATGTTTGTGTGCATTATATATGCATATCTGTGTCCTTTATTGTGTTGCATACATTGCTGTGTGTTAGCTCGTTCGTTCGATGTGTGTTGATTTTTTGCCGCCGACCATGAAAAAGTTTCGAACGCTCCTAGGCTAGGCCGTAGATTTTCTATTTTTTTTGCTGCTAGTATTGCTCACATCCGTGTGCGCCATCTAGCTTTTGCAACGTGACAAAAACATTTCGTGTAACAAAGTTTTCCATAACGTACGAGTTGTCGTCACCGCGAGTTTTGTTAACGGTTTATTGGTTGCTTTTTCATTGCGTCATTGCTGTGTCCTTTTTTGCTGTGTCCTTTTTTTGTGCAGCACAGTCAGTTAGTTACTCGTTTCATTTGCAAAAATAATTGTTTCGAGTTTTTGCTCCACTGTTTTGGGTTTTTTTTTTTATTTTTTTCGAATCCAAATGCATGTCGGTCGCATGCGACTGTTTATGTAACCGCAGCATGATGGGTGCTCCATTTCAATCCATGTGTCCCATACCACCAATTAGAATTTCACTCTTTTAATTGTATGTCCTGGTGGAACTGCTGCTGCTGTGGTGAGTTTCTCTTCCGCTCCACTTTTTTTCAATGAATTTATTTTTATTGTTACAAGTCTTGTTCATTTTTGGCTTAGGTTTTGCTACTTCTGCTTAACATCAAATTTCTTCTATAGTTAAAAGGGAAAATCATTATGTTTTTCTATCTATAAAATGATGATAATTTTATTAGATAGAAATGGCGAAAATTGACCTACTAATATTATATTTCGGGTTTTCACTTTTAGATGAGTAACGTTCTGGGTCGACTTTCGAGAAATTGAAATAAAGACAAAATGTATCATAAATAAAAATAAAAAAATACTTTAGATTAGTTTTATTTCATTAAAAATAAAAATAAAAAACTAAACTACTTGGCAATAAAATAATTTCTAAAATCCCATAATTTTAAAACAATCGTAATGGGGAGAGAGTAGAATGATGAGTGACTTATAGAGCTTGAGTTTTGTGCTTCGTAATTGCCTTCTGAGCCCAAAGAAACAAATTTTTGCAGGAGAATAACCTTTGTGGGATATTAACTCTGATGTCATTGCAGTTAGATCCAAGGTAGACGAAGTTTTTAACAACCTCCAAAGGTGTTCTCAAACGTAGCGTGTTTGTTTTTTAATACCTGACCTTCACCTTATCTACATTAACTGCTAGACCTCTTTAACACTCTTTTTCGACATTAGATAATTTCGAAGGTGAATTGGAAAACTTACATCATTCTCATATGACATTCCACTTTAGTAGAGGATATACTCGTAAATTGGGATAAAACCCTTTTTCAGTTTCTCTTATTTTATGTTTTCCACAAGAAAATTTTATTTTATATATTTTATTGTTTCAAGCAAACACTGCAATGTTTTGAGCTAACAGGTTTCATATATTTTGGGTTAAAAAATACCCAAAAATTAGACTTAAAAAGAGTTGGCTGCAGCTTCTGATCAAAAACTACCCGTAATTCTTTAATGAAACGTAAATGGTTCAATTATTGAACGAAATTAATTTTATTTTCTTAAAAGTATTCTCCATTACAAACAATAAACATATTTTAATGCTTTCTGTAATTTGAAAACACTTGTCTAGGCTAATTTTGGAATCGCCTTAATCTGCGATCTGAAATTTTATCGCCTCAATCTGCGAAGTGATAACTTGAGTCGTAGGAATAGGAAAAAATTTTGAAGAGCCATGTCAGGTGAATGGAATGGTTTGAACGGTCTTTTTGGTCAAATAGTCGCATACAAGATGAAATGTGTGAATCGGTGCGTTTCCTTTTTTTTTTAAAAAAAGCCGGTTTTTAACTTCTTATGAGGTAAACGTTAGAGCGTTAGACCTGAGGATGTCTTTACCTACGATATTTAATTTTCATCGGGATGTGGTTTTTGTTTTGAGAACATTTAAAATATTATCATGGTTAATTCCTTTTTATCAAGAATACTAAGTCTTTTCGCAATAGGTCTAGTTTTTTATTTTTGCCTACAATTTATTGTCAAATGTTCTAAATTACAATTTTATGATTGTTTGTACTTTGAAAAATATGATTGTGAAACATTTGGATGATATTTTTTTAAATTTTTTTCTAGAACGATAGAAAACACTGCGACACAAAAAAAAGAACCGAAAAAAATCAAATGGTTTCTGATAGCCATAGGTCCATAGAACGTATCGTCCAAGGTATTTTTCTGAGTTTGCTCAAATAACCCATTTTTTCAAGGCCACATTTTATACTACGGGGCCGTAGTTAAGTAACTTTAACTCCAAAACTAAGTAAAATTTTGATTTAAGGCCTTCAGTAAAATTCTTGCAAATTTAAGGGGGGGGGGGGAATATATCCAGAACTTTTTTTTTCAAAAAATTTTTTACATTTTCCTAAAGTTTTAAGTCTCAAGAATATGTGGTGAAAATTTCAAGTCCATATCTCAAAAAATAACAAAGTTATAGCCTAGTGAGTGAACCGCCTTCTAGAGAACGCAGTGCTGGGCCTTATTTTCAAACCCGTTTTTCTCGAAACCATGTTTTCAAAGTCGGTGACCAAGATTTCTCGAAGCTTAGTGAACCGATCGTTTTGATTTTTTTGCAGGCTTATTTTACACATAATAATCTCGTACTTTTCATGGGATTTTTTTTTCGTAGCTTCGTTCACTCTTTATAGGCAAAATAAAGGCGAAATTTTGGTCGAAAATCGTTAATTTACGTTCCGAAGTCCGCCATTTTGTGAAAAATCAATATTTTCAAAATCGGCTATGACAAGTACGAGTTTTAAGTATTTAGGTTAATAATATTATTAATTTTTTGTTTCGGATGAATTTAGGAGGAGCAATCTTGGTCACCGCATTTTCAGAGAGTTCTACAAAAAATGCTGTATCTACCATAATATTAAATTTTTTTTAATAAAAAAAAATTAACATACTCTGGAATATGTATATTTTAAGGTATAAGAACCATCATTTAAAAGTATCCCTTAGGTTTCCTTAAAAAAAATGCACCAACATGACCTTTTTTTGCGGCTACCTAAAAATAGTAGGAATCCTCACGGGTCACTGTCTAATCGGAATACATGCTCTTCCATTGGGACTTATATCAAATGATTTCTGCAGAAGCTGCAAATGCGAGGAAGAGGTAAAAAATGTCCAGCATTTCCTCTGCGAATGTTCGGCGCTAAGTAAAAGGAGATTGGAAACTCTGGGCCATCCCTTCTTAAATGGACTTACCGACTTTTCTCATGCCTGGAAATCAAGCATATAATAAAATTCATAATCCATTCGAACTGGTTTGTTGAGGAGGGATATCTCTCATAGGTCAAAAGAGATTATGTGGTATTACAACGGGCCTGCACTGGCGTAAGTGTACGAGTCATCTGCCGGCTCAGCCATAAGAACCTAACCTAACCTAACCTAGAAAAGCAGTTTGTATATTGACGTTCTGGTAAGTTATAGATAATTAAAAGCTGCATGAATGTATTCGATACAATAAAGTGCATCGAGCATTTGATTGTCTTGTTCTCTATTAACTTTATTCTTTAAAGTATAAGCAAACATAAAACAGCATTCTCTTACAAAAAAGTGCTCATTCTACAGCATTTGTTAGCCTCTCACCAAAATTTGTACTTTCTCATTATTTTTAAATCCATATATATTCGATACGACCAAATCGAGACAATCAAATCAATGCAAAAAACAACGAGCACACCGAGTAAAACAAATATGTTATAGAGAAATAACAACATTCGATATTCTTTTCTTTGCTCAGGTATGAAGCAGAAAAACCTTTTAAGCCAGGGCTGGGCATTCTAACACAGTCACATTTTATTTTGTCTTGTTAGTATTGGTGCTCTCTCGAATTGAGTACACTGAGCGAAATAGTTGTCACAATTATCTAGATTAGTAAGTTTTTCTTTTTTATTTTAAGTTTTTATTTTTAGTCATCGTCTTGTTCATTATTTCTTCTATGAAAAAAGAACAAGTAATATGAATGAATAATGTAAGTAATCTAAACAGATAATATGAATGAATTACATGAAACCTAAATATATACGAATAATTTTTTTAATATTATAAAATCTTAATATATATGAATAATTAAAATTAATAACAAAAAATATATAAGTAAATAATAAGAAATTAAATAAAATAAGTAAACAATTAATCAAAAAGCAAAAAATTAATAAGGAATGTGAATGAACAATACAAAAAGTCTTAATAGCTAATATGTATTACTTATATGAAACCTTAATATATACGAATATGAAATTCTACAAACTAAAAAAATATGTGCAGAAGTATTATGAATCTACAAACAATTGATTTTTCACGAGTGTACATATAATTTGCAGCGCAAAACGACATACGTCTTTACAGCATGGTATAATAATATAAGGTAGTATTGACAGTTGCTTGGGCAACGACCATCTGTCAAAAAAAATGTCTAGAAAGAGAGCGTTCAATGATTTCTTATGTTTTCGCCATTGTTTATATTTCAGCGCTTGCAAATAACCAAACATTTTCTTACAAAATATTGCCTATTTTATTTAATCAATAGTGAGTTATTATTACTAGAACGAAAATAATTTGTAAACTTAATGTTATTAAGTGCAAACATAAAAAAAAAGGTTGAAAACGTTTGAGTGCAGCAACCTCAGCAGCTGCAGATGCATGTGGACGAAATTGAAGAAGTTTTCAATTAAAATTAAAACACCACGGCTGGAAAACGTTAAACACATATCACACATAATTTTTTCACAACTTTCATTATTATAATTGTGTTTTTAACGCACATATTTTGCGGAATTTATTTATTTTTACATTCGTTTAATTCTTGTTGCACGAACAACTGTTTTTGACAGATGGTCGTTGCCTTGTTGCTGAGAAAATCTATACTTGTCAATGCTACCTGTATAATTGTATCATGCTCAGTGTCAAGTACCGAGAATATCAACACATTTCAATTTTACTTTATATGCTTGCTTTGAAAAAGTTCTCGTTTGTCTTGTTTTCGATATGCTTTATGCTCATTTTTTCTTGGTCTCTATATTGTTAGTGTTTAAAAGGTGTTAAAGATGAGAGTTGAATAGAGTGAGCATGCAAACAACAAACGAATGTCTTGCAAACACACCCATAAGATAAGATGATGAAAATTTTGTTTGTAGAAGTCATGAAAGTTATATTAAGAAAATTACCGATTTGCTTATATATTAACAATTTGTCCAAAAAGTTAATCTGAACTATAAGCGTTGTGTTTATACAACGAAGGGAAAAACAAACAATGTTTTCAGTTGGGAAAAACAAATTTTTTGCAGTTGCTGCAATTTAAAAATTACTCTCGTTTATGACAAACGAAATTAATTTCATGCAACTAATTTACGTGTTTCTCGCAACTAACTATTATTATGACAACTGTTGAAACGTTTGCAAATAACGATTTTAGGAACGACAAACGAAGTTTGCTTGCGGCAAACGGGCGGTAAATGTTTTTTTATTTGCATGAGTGTGAAAAATTTGGCAGCAATCGAATGAATAGTTTTTGAGCAATCTTGCGACATTAGTTTGTGCGAAGTAAATAAGCGATCAAACTTTATTTAGTGGCCTCTTTTTTTTAGACTAAGCCAACGCTCAGGAGATGCCCCTGGCACAAATTTTGGTTTTACCGGAATTAAAGGAATATAAGATAAAAGTTAACATATGGTTAGTAATAAAAAAAAGATTTTTTTACAAAATACCAATCATCAGTTTTATAAAATTTTGAAATTCATCTTCGAGTGATATTTACACTTTTTTCCGCTTTGATGCTTTATAAAATCTGACTACAGTAAATTTTGAGGAAACAGCTTAGATTTCAACAGGTTTCTTATATGACGCCATCTATGTTCAAAAAGCTAAACTATTTTGCAGGGATGCCAATGACTACAATAAATTTTGAGAAAACAGCTTAGATTTCAACAGATTTCTTATATGACGCCATCTATGTTCAAAAAGCTAAACTATTTTGCAGGGATGCCAATGACTACAGTAAATTTTGAGAAAACAGCTTAGATTTCAATAGATTTCTTATATGATGCCATCTATGTTCAAAAAGCTAAACTATTTTGCAGGGATGCCAATCGCTTTTTTATAATTTAAGTTTTTCATAGCGTCCGTTTTTAAAGGCCGCTGCGATCTATTGGGTTAAGGGCCTATAACTAAATTAAAAACTATTTGGTTTTTCAGCAAGAAAACAGCTTCGGTCTATCTGCAACTGAAAGCTTTTGAAGTTATAGTTTTCGAAACGTGATTCCAATATTTAAAGTATTCCACAACTTCGTCACTGTGAAATTTGGGGCACTATGGTTTCCTAGAGCCCCACACTGTCGCTAAGTCCACTTACCAATAAATCAGCCACTGAAAAAGCTCAAAACACAAAGTTCTTGTGTTTCTATCTTTCTCTCTTTCTCTCTCTCTCTCTCTCTCTCTCTGGCCTAAAAAGTGGAATAGCTATAAACAGTTATTAATATTCAGTATTTGTCAGCTTAAATGTTGGTGCCACAAGTTTTCTCTGCTCGATTCAAGAAAACTTCGCATGAGAACTTTGAAAAACATTCACCGAGTTTCACTTTTCAACTTTTTTCAAAGATTACCGCAACAGAAAAGACGTTGTTGTTGTTGTTGTTGTTGTTGTTGTTGTTGTTGTTGTTGTTGTTGTTGGTGGTCGGATTGTTGTTCTAAATTTATGTTCACAGCTTTTTTTTCACAGCAAGGATGCACTAGCTACTTTACTGTTTAATGCAGCTACTTAAGGAGTTAAAAAGTAAGTGCGAAAGAGAGTAAGAGCAGAAGAAGAACAATGATAAACAGTGAAATGGAGCAAAATAAAAACTTTGCAACTTTTATTAAATAAAGATGCGAGTCCAGTTAAGACAAATGCAGTTTTAATATTCTCCAACAAACACAATAACAACAACAAAAAAAAACAACACCAACTTAAAAATAACACAACAAAAATAATGCATCCTGAATTGAGCTACTTATGTGTTGTTAAACAGTTTCAGTTTAAGGCAGGATAACAAAAGGCTTTGCTTGAGCTTTTTTTGTTTTCCGCTCAGAATATTTTGTTTTCCTCCTCACTTTTTCCATAAATAAATTAAAACTTTTTGGAAACTTTTGAAAAATATTTGTTTTAAATAAAATAAATCAGCCAACCATTTTTCTTGATTTGACTGACATATTTTCACAACAACTGTCAAAATGGGCGGTTGTGTCAACTCTTCAGATGCTGCTTAAACTTAAAGTTTAACTGGAGAGGATTTTGTAATTTTTTTTCTGGTCCTGCCTAACATTCAAAGCTATTGAGCTATATAGCAAATTGAGCAGCAACAGCTACAAAACAGCTTGACAGGACACGCAGCGCTCTTTAGGACACTTTCGCCTTGTTTGGCTTTTGATGGGTACTTTTTTAGACTTAACTTTAAATCAATGTTGACAGAACTTTTATTGGATAAGTTTGTTTAAATGAAATGGAAGGAAAAAAAAGTTGCAAAAATTCTTCATTTAATTTTTTTTTTTTTCTTATTTCCTGAGATTTCTTTGCAACAATCTTTGATTTATCTTTTATTCCTTTTCATGGCATGCTGCTGCTTCCTTTACAGCCAACTTTACTACTATTTTTTTTTCTAACAAACTCTTTTCTTTACTTTTCCTATCTTTTCCCCCTCTCTTCTCTGCTGCACCTTCAAAAAACTTCACTTTTATCTGCTGAAGCATCTTGTTGCTGCTCCGTGGCATAAAAAGCTGCACTTTTTGTTGTTGTTGCTGTAGCTATTAGCAAAAGTTGCTCCTTTTACTGCTTAAGCTGAACTTTTTGGCCAAAACTTATTGCAAACTAATTCGATTTGTGCTAAAGTCAGCCATTGATTAACAAATTCACTGTACTCAGGTTCGAATCCCCTTCAAAATCACCTTGAAAGCAACAAAAAAAAAAAAGGATATGCAAGTCGTTTTGAAGAAAATATAAAAAATAAATCTGTTGAAAGAAATATATTGAAAACAAAACAAGAAACATCTGCCACCCCGCTGCCCACAGCTCAAATAAACACCATCCTTAAGACCCTGCGTCTCTTTAGTTTAGCACTTGGGCGCTTTATTTCTCGCATAACAATATTAAGTGAATCGTTTATTGAATAAAAGTAAATCTGTGTTCGGAATATTAAGAAAACAGCACAACAAAAAAAAAAAAAAAAACAAAAAAAAAAAACCAAAAAAAAAAGCGGACCTAAAAAATAAACACCGCCCAGATATTAAGTTATGCATAAGTTTGTCGCGTGTGTCAACGTCTGCAGCACGGCAACACATTGACAACCAAACGCCCTCGCCCAATCACCCCGTGATAAAATTCAGCACCCACCAAAGCGTCAAAAAGTGATTTTTCTTGTTCGTCTTGTATATCTGCTTAATATTAATTTTATCGAATTTCCACCTTGTACTCGAGTCTACTATGTTCTGAGTTGAGTGACTTTGCATTTATAATACTTAGCGTTAAATGTCCTTGAAGGATTTCACGTTTTTGGCATATTTTTTATTATTTTTGTTTTTTATTTTCTTCCTTCTCTAGGATCATGTCTGTAAAATCAATACGGAAATTAAAAAAGTACGTTTTTAGAATTTAAAAATTTTGAAGGGTTTAATTCAGTTGACTTTCCAGTCAATTCCTCAGGATAAGATTTAATAAATAAATTAACTATTAAACAAAGAAAGAAAAAGGTAAATTGTTTTCACATTTTTTCATTTGATATTTTTAGTAATAAGGAGCAGTTGGGTAAGTTGGTGGAGCAGGGCTAAGTGACAAGGGGAGCATTGATAAGATTTAAGTCACACTTCCCTTTCTTGAAAAAATTCACTTGCTTGATTCATCATTTTAGGTATAGTACGACAGATGTAGCACGTTTATGATGATTCATTGATGAATGGGCATTGCAAACTTTTCCGTCAATCACACACAAAATAAAGGTGCCCTGTACTATTATTTCTAGTTCATCAATTACAACAGTTGTTGGAGCTAAAACTGAAATTCGTCTTTTATATTGTTTATTCTCTCATAGCTCTTTCCGAAGTTTCTTTTGCAAAAATAAACTTTATTGGAAAACAGATCTAACGGATGACGATTCTGGATTTTATAAAAACATTTAGGCTAGATGAACTAAAAAATTTTATCGGAAGCAATCAAAATCTAAAAAGCTTTCATCAAAACCGTTTTCATATGAAAACTCTTGCCTCTAGCGTCTCTTCCCCATTTGAATATAAAAACAAGCCTGCTTCAGGAACATTTTTTTCTCAAAATTACCCAAGCTTAAAAATTTTTTTTTTTCAAAAAAAAAAGAAAAAAAACAATTAATTCGATTAAACGAAAAAAATTATCAAATGACATATCAAATTAGATCAAAATATGTTTTAAGCTATGAATTAAATTTTACTAGAGGAGTCCCCGTCGAAATCGACTTTTCTTATTTTAAATTAGATAAACAAATGCTATTAGCTAGAAAAATTATAGTAAAAGTTCTTTAACTTTTATCTGAGTTCTTAGATATATCCTTACGTGTCATCTTGAGAGATGTACTGCAGCTTAGCCTGTTATATTTCCAACAGCTATTTTCTAAGTCATTTAATTTGTTTGCTCCCAAAAATTGTATAAAAAAAACATCTTTCGTCTTCCATAGGCGCCTAATATAATTACATAATTAACGAAAACTTAACCATGGAAGACTTTTTAAAGCCTTAAGCAAGCATTTCAATTGGTACAGTTCAGTAAGTCTATCTTGGTTCGATATAAAGTCGATAATATTGCTGAATTTTAAAGCTAGTTTTTTAGAAATATGGAAAAAATTAAAAAAGGTGTGCATAATAAACTGGCTGGGATTTGAATCCAGGACCCCAATATGTCAAGCAATTACGCTTAGATTCTTATACCTACTACCGAGGTCATCATTGTTTTTCCTGACTGTTGTTTCCGTATGTTCTTACGTTATGACTTCGTAATAATTTTCCTTTTATTTGAACAATAAAATTTAAATTCTTTGCCTTATTCTTCTTGTATCTAGCCATCAATGACTCTATCCTCTCAAATGTAAATATACTACAGTCCTAAAACTGTTGAAGGCATTTTCGTGAATTATGTGGTATAAAATTAATTGGAAATTTCAACAATCTTATAATGCTATTAAAGAAGCGTATGGTAATAAAATGATATATCTCATCACAATCAGCCCACGATAGCAATCCTCTTAAAATAGTTTTGTAGGTACTTTACTGTTAGATCAATTGAGTATGACTATGCTGTTGTGAGCCTTAAATAGCTCATTCAAAAATAGATTATACAGGAATGTCCCTTGAGATGTTATTTTGATAAACTGTTCATAAACATTGGTAAGAAAGGTATCTTTGGGTAACTGCCGACTTGAAGCTGATACCTTCAGCTGAAATATATAAAAATATTTTCGTAGTTTTAACTTAGTTACTCTGTTCTAATGTGAAAAAATTGTGCAAAAAATATTAAAAAAATAACTTTCAAACAACAGATTATTCTACTCAATATCCTACTGATATTTAATGTCAAAAAATTTCGTCAAATAATCGCTTGGATCGCTTTATAGCGAAATATAGCCATTCTAACCACGGTTTTGAAAATATGAAAATTTTCTTAATAGTTGGCACATCTACATGGTATCCTTATCATTTTGACATCTCAATAATATTTGTACATGTAACCGTTTTCCCTCAGCGACTCCCACAAGAAAAAGCTTATCAAAATAATATATAGATTTTTCTTAAAATTGAAAAGTACAAATACATAGTCTTGAAAATCAGTGCATTTTAAGTCAAAATATGATTTTTAAGCGTTTTTTAAAATGAAAAATTATAATAATTATATATAATTATATTATATATAAACTATATATTAATATAATTTCAAAGTATTATCTTGAATGGTTTCAGAGTGATATTTGTATACTACATATTTTCTACTAAACTTTAGTTAAATTCAAACTCCTTCAAGAATTTATACACGTAAAGAAAAAAAAAAACGTTTATCGCCAGTTTCGAACTTCGTTTGTAGTGCTTGAATCGTTATTTGTAAACGTTGCAACATTTGTCATAATAATAGAATAATAGTCAGTTGCGAGAAACGCGTCATTTAGTTTAAGGAAATTAATTTCGTTTGTCATAAACGCGAGTGATTTTTAAATTGCAGCAATTGAAAAATTTGTTTTTCCCAACTGAAATCTTCGTTTGTTTTTCCCTCCGTTGCATAAACAGAAGGCTTATAGTTCAGAGTTACTTTTTGGATAAATTGTTAATATATAAGCAAATCGGTAATTCGGACGTAGATTACAACAGAGTTGCGATGAGTGCAATCCATAAGAAGACGGACATATGGAGAAAGCTAATTAATATAAATAATAAATAATAATGACCGAAATAGATTACGGCATAATATATATAAGATATATTTTTAAGTTGATGACATATTACAATTGAATATTCGTTTGCGGCAAATACAACTCCCAAACGAAGTCCATTTGGTGAATTTTTCAGTTGTGATAAACGAAAAATTTCTTTGCGTGCTTGCTTGGTATCATTAAGGGGCTTGGTATCATAAAGGGGAGTTTAATGGTTAGATTTATTTTTTGGATACATATATTTTTGATTTATAGCCTAAAACGACTTCACTTTTGTACACAAAAAAATTAAAGTTTTCTTTCTCCATTTTGTCAAAAATTAATATTTTTCAAAAATCGACTATTGAACGCCCAAGAATTCTTTAGTAAGCAAAAAAAATATTTTTTTTAGATGAATTAGTCTCCAGATATCTTGCTCACCGTGAATTTTAGGTCTTTCGCGGCACTGTACTTTTCTATCTTATCGACAAATTCACGCAAATTTTGGACCAAAATATTAGGGATAAATCTTGAATAGTTATATTTTAATAATGTAAAAGCAAACATTTTTGGTTTAAAGTAAAATACAGCTTCAAAAAAAAAAAAAAAACAAACAAAGTGTATTTTTTTCGAAAAACTTCCGGAGGTCCTTAAGTCAAGTCTACAAATAGTCATGAATCGGATATTTTTTGTTATAATGTTATTGGTACACTTGTGCTATTTTTCCAAAACCGGTTTAAAGTTAATCTAATAACAACAAAATGGCTAACAGATGAAAATGCAAAACGAGGCAAGTGCTACAGTTTTGTAACAGACCGTAACTATTGTAATTTTTTTTCAAAAAAGTCAACATATAATCGTTATTTTTTGACCGACTTTATTTTGATCAAAAATAACAGTTTTTGGTTGCCTCCAATATTTAGGGATGGTTTTTATTGTGTACATTTTTCCACGATACAAGCTATTTCCAAAATAAGCTTTTAATATCTTTCCTTTTAACAACTACTCTTTCACCATTTTAAAGCATTGATCCAGAATTCCGATTTTAACTGTTCTTTTTGATCGGAAAAAGGAAAAAATAAACTTTTATTTTTGATCGGAAACATTAAAGACAAATTTTAACTATTATTTTGATCGAAAAAATTAAAGTAAAATTTTAACTTTTACTTTTTAACAAAAGAGTATCGACTAATTTTTTCAGTCTGACTTTTTGAAGAGAAATTTCGAAAATAACTGTTATTTTCGGTCCCTAGTGTAGTGTGTTCTAAGCTCGAACCTGAAGCAAGTGTTATTTATACCTTTACCTCAGTCAATTAAATTTATAAAGCAATCTCATCCACAAACTTCCTTATCACCTTCAAGCCGTTAATATCGATGAGTTTAAATTTTAGTTGGTTCGAAATGAGGAAATTAATACAAAAAAGTTAAACCGTAAAACCATGGTTTGGCCGGAATTCTAAGCAGAGACCTCTAGGGTCGAACGCTTTACTCAGTTTCAGAGGCCACTACTAACTAAAAAACGTTGTATAATTAGTGGGGACAGAAATCAGATACATGAGATACAAATTCTAATCATCTTCTCGGACGAGGCCCGTTTTTGGCTCAGCGGCTATGTCAACAAGCAAAATTGCAGCTATTGGAAAAACCACAATCTACAAGTGTTTGACCAAGAATCAATGCATCAAAAAGATGTACTATAAATAGAAGGATTCCTTCTAGACGAATAAAATTTATCTCATAATATAAAATTAAATTTAAGACATCACATACAAAAATATTTAAAAGTCCACCCTTAACCAATCCTACCTCCCATTTAAGACAATCATTTAAAACCCTTAATTTGTTTTTGTTGCTATTGAGCCTATATGAAAACCACTTCCTAAAAACTCTAAAATATACACTGTCTTAAATAATTGTCCGTTGATATGGGATATCAATAGAAATGTGCCTGTATCATAGAAAATATTCAATCGAATACCTCGAAATAATTTTTTTATGAATCTTTATATGTTGTCGTCATAATTGAAAAATAAGCGTGAATTTGTTTGCAACACTTGTATTTTAAAAATTTTATATTTTATAACACCTCAAAAACAAACCCCAAAAAATTCTCCGTAGATTATAAGAAAACTTAAAATAAATCTAATTAAATGTATTTTTCAATCACGAAGATGAAACTCTTTTGCCAAAATAACCTCCTCCAAACGTTTTTGTATTGATAAATGACGTCAATAATCGTCATCATTTGTGACATCCATTCAACCATGACATCTTTTAGCATTTGTTTGCTAGTTATGTTGCGTTGTTGTATTTTTTGTTCTAATTTACCCCGTAGATGTTATATGGGGTTAAGATCAGTGCTTTGGGGAGGGTGGGGAATCACTTCCTTTACATTGTTAAGCAACCATTCTTCACAAGTCGGGATGTGTGCTTTGGGTCGTTGTCCTGTACAAGCGAAAATCGTTTCCTAGACCCAAGTTCGTTGAGCTCATTTACAGATTTTGTTTTAAAATGTTTAAATACAATGGCTTGTCTAATGAAGTTTCCGCAAAAACCAAATTCCTCACGCCTCCAAACAAATACCCTGACATCGCACCCCAAACTATTACAGATCCGCATCCGTGTGTGACTGTAGCTTTTTAATTGTTTAATTGGACACCAGTATTTACTTTTCGCTAAAGAAATCATCTGCCAGCGGACTTAAAAATATTGTTTTCGCTTTAGTCCGTAAAATATCTACTTTCCCGAATTCGTCTGACTTTCCAACATATTTCTTGGCTTATTCCAAACGAAATTTAACATTCTCCCTAGATATATAGGGCTTCTTACGGGGAACAAACGCTTTATAGTGAACTGAATCCAAGAAACTTCGAGTGGTTTGGGGGCTTACGGTAACGCTATCATATTTTCCAATATCATCGGCAATTTTTACAACACTTATTTTGGGATTTTCCTTAACCATACGTTCAATATTCCGCTCCAAATGTTTGTCTAAGATTCTTTAACGTCCTCTTCCTGGTGTAGTCTCGTAGATTCCGACTTGTTTAAAGTTTTCAATCATGATATTTGTTTTATTTTTAAAGTGCACGTAACGAATAAGACATTAGGGCAATTCACAATCTTGTGTACTCACAAGATTTTATCTCAAGATTGTAAATTCGTGCAATTGTCAAAATTTCCTACAATTGTGAACGGTATTTTTCGGCTTACTTTGCAACACTTCTTTTTACCTTTATTTTTTTCCCCCAATCAGCTTTCAGTTTGCAATTCAGTATTGCTTTCGTATAGTAAATAAAACTATGGGTTTTTAGTGTTGCATATTTTATTTTAGTGTTGAGAAAAACTATACTCCACCATTTTGCAAATGCTATGATTCAAGACTGATATGATTTTAACCAAGTGGCGTCCGTGGCGTAGTTGGTTAAAGTGCGTGGCCGCTATGTCAAAGAACTTTGGAGACCCAGGTTCGAACCCCAGCAGCGACAGAAAATTATTTGAATTAAAATAATTTTTCTGTACGGCCGCCACCTCTCTGCAGACAATGGCAAACCTCAGAGAGTAACCAAAATGCCATGTAAAGCTTCTTGAGAACGAGAACATTCCGTTCATCGCCGTTCGGAGTCGGCGTTAAGCATGTAGGTCCGGTTCTCGGTCAATTGTGTACAAACTTAATAACACGGACAACACAATTGATCATAAGAAGCTAGGTCAAAGTTCTTTCAAGGGCTGAAATGGCCAGTTATTTATTTTTTATTTTTTTTATGATTCAAGACCATTCCATTTGAACAAAATTGTGGATTGCCCTGTTAAAACTCTGTGCAAATAGAAGAATGAAGAGTAAATTTTACTAACGAACGAACGAAACTTAAAAAAACTTTATGCGAACAAGAAACGAAGAGAGCTCTCTTGATGTACGGACAATTAATTGAGTTTCTTTTCAAAAGTATTATCGGTTGTACAGTTTTTACAATAAAAGTAAAAAGGACAATTGTTTTTTTTCTTTTTACAAGAGAAGTAAATTAAAATCTTTCTAATAAAACTTATTTCGTTTTATTCAATCGAATATTTTTCTTCATACAGTCAAATTACTGTTAAGACTTCCTGTGTACGGATAATTGTTTGAGACAGTGTATGAATTTCAGCTTTCATGGGGCATAAGGTTCAAAGCCAAGCATTTCATCCTTTTTAAAGGATTTACCTAAACGTTTTATGGCGAAAGCGCATTAAAAAGTATTAAAGTGGCTTTAAATAAAGGCTTTAATAAACGTGAAACCAGCAAAACAACTTGATTTCCAAGCTAAGCGCATTAAGACAACCTCTTTTGTTCTTGTCAATGACAAGCATTTCAAGCGATGTCCATACCGTGTGTCGCTCTTTCAAATGGTTAACATGGCCAACTAATACCATTTAATATTGACAAAACTAGCAAACTACTAATCAACAATTTGTTAGCTTGGCTGTTAAAAATTAATTTCATTTCCTTTTTCGAATGCTAACGAATACAAATGCCAGCATTAAATCATTGCATATCCTCAGGCGCCCTGCGTGGAGCACAGAACGAGTGCACGAAGTGTGAATGAAACGCATTTAAAATGCAATAAACTGGATTAGATTGTTGTTGTTGTTGGGATTGTTGGGATTGTTGTTGTTGTTGTTGGGATTGTTATTGTTGCAACAATTGTTTTGTTGTTGTTGTTTTGTATCTATGACTGTGTTGTTGTGTACTTTGGTATTAATAGAGTTTTAACACAATTGCAATTGCTAGCGACACTCTGTCCAAGCTCTGGCTTGCAGTTGTTCTAGTTGTTGTTGTAGAATCTCCACCGACAGATTCTGTATCGACCCTGCATGGCACGGCATGCTTTAAGGCACATCATCATTGGATTTGTGGTCCCTACACACAGGTATGCATGGCATTGTAAGCTTGCATATCTGCGCTTATGTGCATGTATGTGTGTGGCTCTGTACCAACACATCTTAGTTTATTAAAAATGCATTCAATTCGTTTATTTATTTTTTTTGTTTTTTTTTTGTTGTTAGTTGTTCCCTTTTTATTATTTTTTGCAGTGAAACTGCAATGGTCTTCAGCTGTATCTGCCACATGATCAGAGTGCTTTACGTGGATTAGTTTGTGATGCTATTATTTTTTCAGGCTGTTAGATTTTGAATTTTCAAAAACAAATACATAATTTTGTGAAAAACCAGAAAGCAAAATACACAATGCAGCTAAATTAATTGCATTTCATATAATCAAAGTAGGATTTGAAATTATATTTCATACGGTTTTTTTTTGTGAAATCGTATATAATAAAAAATCAGTTTTTGGTACTTTAGGAGTTACTGGAAAAATTATAAAAATTAACTGATTGAATATTTTTCGTTTCCATAAGTACAGAGAAGAAAAGTTATTGAATTTGTTAGAGTTGCCACAATTATTGAAACCACACCGGGGCCAAACCCTCTGTCAATAGACCAAAACCTGCCACTTAGAAGACATTGCAAAGAATATCATTTTACCCTAAGCATGAATTGCTTTGTGTAAATTTACCCAGTTGTATTTTATTTTATTGTTTTGTTCTCTTTTATAACACATTCTTTCACAAAATAGTTGTTATTCAATTGTTTTTGTTCGTATTTTTGTGTATTTCTACATTCCTGCCAAGAAAACTGTTTTTATACATACAGTGGATCACAGCTTATTTCAACCAGCATCTAATAAACACTTTAAGCAGCTATAGTAACTATACTAAAAAAGTTTTAAAAATTTTATAAATGCAGTTTGTTGCTCTAATGTTTCAACATATCAAAGATGACTATTTTTTAAAAATGTATGCATACATACATATATTTTTTTTAATATATTATTACAATTAAAAACGAAAAAGCAACCAAAAACACCATCACATCTTCTTTCAATCATATACTTCGCAGCTGAGCAATGATCCTTAATATTGTAATGTAACGGTTGTTTCATTTTCTATTTTATAGTCATTTCGCCCAATCATGAAAACTCCTAGGAATTTTAGCTCCTAAGAAAACATGAACTCTCCCATAAACAAAATTCTTCTATTTTGAATTTTCCATGAGTAAAGATATAGGATTTGAAATTCGAACGTAACTTCGAAAAAGCTGTTCAGCTGCATCTGATGTTTAAATTTATAAAACGCAAAAGTTTGTAAAATTTTGTGATTTAACTTGTAAAAAGTGATTTATTTTGTTTAATTGAATATTATTGACAATATTCATTGGAATAAGATTTATGGCTATTGAAGAGGACGAATCCTCTGGCGTGGAGAACAATGTTTCTGTTAGACGAACCTTAGTAGATATGGCCAATCTATTTTTTCAACATTTTTTGTTGAACTTGAACATAACGTGCTTTTTCCAGCACGTCGGAAGCACTTCTAGTTCTAGCTTTTTTCAGATGAAGTCACGTAGTAACAAACATTTGTATCAAGAGCTGCTGTGTCTTCAGTTATCGTGTTACAAACAATTGTAGTAGGATAACTGCCTACTTCACTATTTGCGCAATTGTCATCAAAGACCAACCAATCTGTCAAAAAATGTCCATCTCACAAGTGCTTACTCATGCCTACTTTTTCCAAAAATGTATGTTCGCAATAGAGGAATGGGAGAAAATTAATAATTTACCCAAAAGAAAAGTTTCACGATTGGGCCGATTATGTTTTCAATACGTTCAAGTTAATTTTGAACTTGAGGTGAGGGGGGAGGGGACAACTGTCCTTCTCCCCATGACTTAGCCATTGATTGTCATCATATAAAAAAAAAAAAAAAAAACCTAGCACTATTTTGAAAGTGCTAGGAATCTGAGTAGCTATTTCTGATGTCTTTAGATCAGTGTCGACCGCACAGTACACACGCGTGTGAAGGAACACTCCGTCTTCTTACGTATACAAGAAAGAGCAAATGAGACAAATGCTGTTGCTGTGGTCAACACTGCTTTAGATGTTATCAAGACATCGAAACATAAATCGGGTATTGTACAGACATGGTTGATATGGATCTTTCCGCAAGTTATCTTTCCGACGACTGTGCCGGTGGTAGCAACGTCATTATAATAAACGTGATTAAAATTTGTGGGCAATTTTGAATACAAACATCCGAAAACTTAAAATATCCAACACATCCGATCTGAAAATACCATTGCTTGATAATATAATAAATAGCCGGAAGTGAGCCAGAAGCTGGTCGAATCCATTCCAAAGAGGCTCAAATTGGTTATAGTCCAGAAAGGTAGTCATACTTAATATTAAAATATGTTTGTCTATAAATTTAATTTAAAAACTTAATTTGTTATCTGCTTGAAATAAGCTCATTTCGTTTTTAATTGTTATAAAATATTAAAAAAAGAATTTATAAAAATAAATTAAGTCATCTTTGATAAGTTAAAACAGTAACTTAACAACCTGAAATTTTATTATTTTGATATCCACTGCTTAAATTTTTTGTTAGGTGCTGGTTGAAATAAGATGTGAGCCATTGTATATTTGCTAACGTTTTTTTTTTTTTTTGTTTTTTTTTCTGTTTTTTTTTTTGTTTTTTCAACACCTACTCGATAAATTCGAACTCAAAGAAAGAAATCTTTTTATTGAAATTGCAGCTACCATCGAGAAAAATGTCATTCAACACCTGCCATGCTCCAAGCACACACTCCTTTAAACTAGCCACACATGCACATGCATATTCACAAATGTCATTTTACACACGTACAAAGCGTTCAAACGGTGTGAAGTTGATATTCCAAAAGCACTAAAAATGAAAGGGGGAAAAAAAAAACAAATAAGTGAAGAGAGCTTTAAAAAGAAAATAATTTTACTTAAAAAAACAAACAAGTTTACGCGTGACACTCGCGTTTTATTTCCACAGAAGACATAGAACAAAATCTTTTAATGGAGAAATATGTTTAAATATTCATTTTAAGATTATTTTTTAATATTATAAATTAATCATTATACCCACAAGAGCCTTATTGATTCTACTAAGGCAATTTTTTTTTCTCAAATTTTTTTATGTTCTTTAAGTAAATTTTTAAATCTCAGGTGTTCTTGCTGCCTACCCATACCTTATTCAACTGATTGATTGATGATATTGTTCGATTTATATTTTGATAGGACCAATTTTGTTTCTGCCCTGATTTTTATTGGCTTATGCTTGCAATCGCTGGGCTGTCATGTATTAAATAAATAAATTCCAAATTTTCTTTTTTCTTTACCCTCGTCTGGGACTTAAGATTGCTATCGAAAAATAATTGATTGCCAAAATGATTGACACTTCCAAGCTTGTTTTACATTTGCAACAATTTGTTTGATGCAACAAATGTTTCAAGCAGCTTTTGTTCATAAAGAACAGGACCATACCCAAAGAGCCGTAGACAACACGCTCAGTAGGTACCGAAAAAGACTAAAAAATTTAAAGCAAAGTATTATTATTAAAATAAAAATTAGATTATTTTCATTTAGAGAAATTTAATTATAATGAAATTAATTTTTTAACAAGCTCTCACCAAATTTTTTACAAATATTCCAATTGCAGTTCTAGATTCAAGCAATGTATGTATGGCAAAATTTTAAATAAAAATGTATATACATTTTTTTGTCTCGGTGGTAACTAAATGGCTGCACAAAACATTCTATCAAATACACTTTACAACATCAACTACAGAGCTGTAGTTAGAACTTTAATTGGGGCGAGGTGGTGGTTTGGTTTATTTTCAACGCAAAATATAGCAATGTACACATTATTTTAAATTGGGATCTATTTTAATCACGATAATCAAAGTTACAAGACTGTAACTTATATTTCGGGATCTGGCAAAGTTAATGTATTTCCAGACCACTTACGTTTACATTGCATTTTTTAAATAAATATTACTTTTGGCCCTCTACCAAAACTTTTGTAACTGAAATTTTTTTCAATTTTTAACAGGTATTTTCTATAGTTATGTGATACAGAGAGGTCTTGAGCAGGTAGAGGTATGCTGTGTTTTTAAACAGTAGCTGAAAGCTATATCTCCAAATTATTGAGAACTATGTCTTATAGTTTTGTTACTATCATGCACCAAACTTCAATTTTACTCAAAACAGCCACCATGAAAACAAACTTAAAATTTGTGTAAATTATACTAAGGGTTAAAAAAAAGAGTTGACTGTGTCGTGGACACACCCTCAGGTTTTGACGTTACGGTGTTTCTTTATGCTTATATTTCAAGTCCGAACTCTTGTTTTAATCCATGACCAAATTCTTAACTTAATAAATATATCAAATCCCTTTCCTAGTTTGGAAAGGTATGTTTCAGGTGTGTCTCAATTTTTGTCCTAATTCATATCCTAATTCATGTCATATTCCTTTTCCGGTTTCAAAGTCCGGTTTCATTGTGTTATTTTGTTGTTTGTGAGCAGTGTTGGTTGCCACGAAAAAACTGTTGAAAACATAACTACAGTGAATCAAAAAAATTTAGAAACAAACCATTTTCTTTAAAACATTTATTCAATTTTTACCCTTTTAACACAAAACTAAAAATTTTTGTTACATATTTAATATTTCATATATACATATTTTTAACGCAACATCAAAAATTCAAAACAAAAAACAACTTTCTTATCACTACAAATGAAAAAAGAAACAAAAAACTAAACATTTCATAGTCAAAAAAGTTTAGAAACATTTGTGCTTTTGATTGAACTTTGCATTGCTTCGTTTGAAAAAAGCTTTAAAATAACGGGATCTAAAGTCTTTAGCTTTAAAGGTCAGTAATATATGCATCAGCCACTCGCTTTTTTGTAATAAACGCAGATTATTTGTCTTTTTGTCTTCAAAATGGGAAAAAAAAACCGAAATCTAAATGCACGTTCGTAAATTAATTCTAAGGCTGTATTTTCAAAATTGTAAAGTGCGAGATATTGGCTAAATAATCGGAACAAGTCATTCTAGTGTTCATAAAATTATAAATAAATATTTATACACGGGATCATTACAACCAAAACTTCGATCTAGTCGGCTAAGTTCTTTAACAGCGCGCCATGAACGAGTTATTTTATCAGAAATAAAAGCAACTCCAAACGTTTCTGTTCCGAGATTACTGCGACACTAGAGAAATTTCATGATGTCCACGTAAATGCCCAAACAGTTCGAAATAGGCTCCATAAGGCTAGGCTGGCTATCATGGTAGAGTTGCTCGAAAAAAAACCTTTCATAAATAAGCGAAATGCGGATAAAAGCTTGGAGTTCGCAAAAAAATACATCAACCAATCGGAACAGTTTTGGAGAACTGTGGTATTCAGTGACGAGTCGAAATACAACATTTTTGGTTCGGACTGATGTCGCATGGTGTGGAGAAAGGCAAATACGGAGTTCAATAAAGAAAACATTCAAGCAACAATAAAACATGGAGGCGGTAGGTTGATGGTGTGGGGGTGTGTTTCAGCAGCTGGCCTGGGAAACTTGAAGTTATTTGAAGGAATAATGAATAAAGAAAATATTTAGCCATTTTGAGAGAAAATTTGCTGCAAAGTGTGAACAAAATGGGGCTAGATGAAATCAGTTTCTTTTTCCAACAAGATAATGACCCCAATCACAAGTCGCGTTTGGTTATGGAATGGCTGCTTTTTAAAGTCCCACACCAGCTGAATACACCCCCACAATCTCCAGATCTCAACATAATTGAAAATTTGTGGGACCTTATTGAAAAAAGGATCAGGCACCATCATATTACATCCAAAGATTCGCTTAAACAAGCTATATTAGAAGAATGGAATGCAATTACCCCAAAAGAAATCGAAAAACTATCTTTGGGATTGAAAAATGAACTCCAAGCGGTTCTTGATGCGAAAGGCTATCAAACGAAGTACTAAAATATTAAAAAATTAGTTTTTCTTTAATTTTTTCTGTAAAACTCTTAATTTGTTTGTAAACTTTTTTGGCCATGAAATAATGTCTTTTTTGTTGTTTTGATCACTTGCACGAATATTGTAATTGTTTTTGATTTCATTTTTTTGTTATTGTGTTGTGATATATTCATGGAATAAAAATATATAAAAAAAATTTTTGCATCAGCTTAAAAAGTGTAAAATTTCAATGATTGTTTAAGAGAAAATATTTTGTTTCTAAACTTTTTTGATTCACTGTAACTAGATATTTGTTGTTGTTGTTGTTGATGTTGATGTTGATGTCGATGTTGATGTTGATGTTGATGTTGATGTTGATGTTGATGTTGATGTTGATGTTGATGTTGATGCTGATGCTGATGTTGATGTTGATGTTGATGTTGATGTTGATGTTGATGTTGATGTTGATGTTGATGTTGACGTTGATATTGTCGGTGTTGGTGTTGTTGTTGATGTTGGTGTTGGTGTTGGTGCTGGTGTTGGTGTTGGTGTTGGTGTTGGTGTTGATGTTGGTGTTGGTGTTGGTGTTGGTGTTGGTGTTGGTGTTGGGTGTTGGTGTTGGTGTTGGTGTTGATGTTGGTGTTGATGTTGGTGTTGGTGTTGATGTTGGTGTTGGTGTTGGTGTTGGGTGTTGGGTGTTGGTGTTGGTGTTGGTGTTGGTGTTGGTGTTGGTGTTGGTGTTGGGTGTTGGTGTTGGTGTTGGTGTTGGTGTTGGTGTTGGTGTTGGTGTTGATGTTGGTGTTGGTGTTGGTGTTGGTGTCGGTGTTAGTGTTGGTGTTGGTGTTGGGTGTTGGTGTTGGTGTTGGTGTTGGTGTCGGTGTTGGTGTTGGTGTTGGTGTTGGTGTTGGTGTTAGTGTTGGTGTTGGCGTTGGTGTTGGTGTTGGTGGTGTTGTTGAGGCTTTTGATTTTTTTATTTGCTTCTTCATTGGCTGTGCTTTTCTTTTGCCTTAGCTGCATGAAATTAATCCAGAAAAAGTGATGCAAATGCGTCACATTAGGCGGTTTCCTGAGGGGCCTCATGACGACGTCAATTTTTTTTTTATTTTTATCATGTGCCCGAAGACCTCACCTTCATTTTCGTTCCTTAAATTTACCGTTACGTTAGTAGTCAGAGTTAAAAAACCATGCAACGTTTTTCAATTGTTGCCATCCCGAAATCATAACGTTAAGAATTTTTTTTTGTAATTTATTTGTAAGGCGTAATAATACATCTATGCAGTCGTAAAACAAAATTTACCGCAGCACGTCTCCTGATTGAGTAATAATTCAATGCATCGATATTACATTTCTGTTACATAAGCTGCTATATTCACAACCTAGTGTCGTCAGAATTTTTTTTTTGTATTTTTGTCTTAAGATCACGTATAAATCCTTTATTTTTCTTTTTAAACATTAATCGTAGCATGTATACTCACCGAGTAAAAATTCAATGCAACGCCACTGCATGAATGTTGCATTGTCGATCTTTGAGCGGCTCTCTCTGTGTCCCCATGCCGTCAGGAATTTTTCGTCAAATTTTGTTGTAAAGACTTAGAACAGTCCTTTATTGGTGTACCATATGGTGTACGAATACTCAGCAAGTAATAATTCCATGTAACAAATTTTCAGTTGCGTTGCTTAAGCAGCTCCCACCGCATCCCGATGACATTTTGAATTTTTGTTTTGTTTTTATAAGTCAAAGTACCTTTACGGTCGTACCATTTTTTTAGTCATAGCTCTTATACTCATAAATTATACTAGGTCTTATACTAGGTCCCTTGAAAGGACTTTGACCTAGCTTCTTATGATCAATTGTGTTGTGCATGTTATTTAGTTTGTGCACAATTGACCGAGAACCGGACCTACATGTTTAACGCCGACTCCGAACGGCGATGAACGGAATGTTCAAGAAGCTTTACATGGCATTTTGATTACTCTCTGAGGTTTGCCATTGTCTGCAGAGAGGTGGCGGCCGTACAGAAAAATTATTTTAATTCAAATAATTTTCTGTCGCTGCTGGGGTTCGAACCTGGGTCTCCAGGTTCGTTGACATAGCGGCCACGCACTTTAACCAACTACGCCACGGGCGCCACTTAGCTCAGCGAGTAACAATTCAATGCAACGGCGATGAATTTTGAAAAAATTAATTTTTCAACTTTTTTGGAAACCTGCGCGGTAAAACGTAACTTCGTCACTTCAAAAATTTTGACTTTCAACTTTTGAAAGTCAATTATAAATTTTGACTAAATGCTACTTGATTTTGCCTTCAGCGGCAGTTTGTGAATTCCAATTTCTTGAAGATCTGGAAGAAGTGAAAGACAAATGTTTATTGCTAATATTGACAATTAGCAAGTAGAAAAAACAAAATATGATACGATCCTTAAGAACTACACCACTTTTTTCCACTATTGTTTCATCAAAGTTAGAGGAACGTAAAGTTTTCATAAGTGATAATCCAGACGACACCGTCGCTGTGCCTTCTACTGCTACGCAATCAGGTATTACTTTAAAATGTCGCATCAGCGTGCGACCATTACGGACTGTCTTCGCAATAAGCAGCTGCCGTCACCTCATCGGTTTTAGTCGATACTGGAACTATTACAGATGCAACAAGTAATAAATCAGTTATTGATTAAAACAAAGTCCGTAGAGCAGTATTCAAATCTCGAAAGGAATTACAGGAGGCTTCAGGTAGCATTTCAGCCAAGAGCATTTACTGTAATAAAACGTTAATATCTGACGAAAGGGATGATTACATGTGAGTGAAAAATAGAGGAGCATATTTCTCTCTTGGCTAAGCCTGGGTCTAAGTACCTAGGGCTCCAAAGAAGAATACAGGGAACTGTTTAGCAGATACTGTGATTTTCATTTTTAGAGAACGCAATTACAGCTTGGAACAAATAGAGTATATTAGGACCTAATAATTAGGTATTACGGCACTGTAACAAACATAGGCTGGAAGGCTGTTGTAATACGGCATATTGAGAAACTACTAGGACGACCATGGCAGTTGGCGACTTGTCTACTTCAGGCTAATGAATTGCCACTAGGGCATACCTTCAATACCTTCAAAGTTCTAGACCTTCCACATCAGACCCTTGCGAATAGTTCGGTCCAATAGAAAATACTCCAGTTTCAGGATATCTACCACAACTGGGGAAACTACATTTTAAAAGACCTAAGAACCGATCAAAAGTATCTTTTCGATAATTGTGAGGCAGTATTTTCTGGTATTTGCTCAGAAACTTTAGAAAGATTGGTGAAGTATATAATTTTTTTTTAAAAAGATGCAGCACACCAATGTTCGCTTTTATTCAATTTCCATGACGTCTTCTTGCTAATATAAAAACTATTGTCTACCTAGTTGTGCAAAGAAATGCATTTGTTTTGCATCCAGAAAATTTATTGATCGTAATGTTATATTACCCGAGGATTCACGTGCGCCTAGTACTTTCTGTAATGCGAATTATTAAAGCAAGAGCTTCTTTTTCAACAGGAATAATGATTTTAAAGCCACCAATAACTTAAATTGCTAACAATTGGATGGCGGCCGTGACGCAGTGGGTAGAGTGCGTGACCCATACGCCAGAGAACCCTGGTTCTATTCCATCTGACTGTAACGAACCTCCGCTGGTTCTTTTATTTTTTGCTGGGGTACGCTCAGCGGGTTTCCATGGTTCTTCACAAGAAATTACACAATGCTGTTTTTTCCTTTACAAATCTATTCTTTTTATTAAATGAGACCTTTATCTTTTATACAATTTATACAATTTGAAAAGATATATGTATTTATATATATATGTATATAAATTGATGTATTGATTTTATGGGCCTTATTTCTCATGGTCTGTCACTTCTATTCTGCGTTACGGCTTAACAGGCGGGCCTACAAGCCGCGGCACTGTTACTCGATGAAAAAAATTGTGAACACGCGGGCTTACAAGCCACGGACGCTGCTATAAAAAAATGTGAAGACAGATGGGCCTACAAGCCACCGACGCTGCTTGTTGTTGTTGCTTGCAGGTGGGCCTTCCAGCCACCGACTCTGCTTTTTCCGTTGGGTTAACAAGTGGGCCTACAAGCCACCGAAATGTCTATCGATTCCTTTGCAGGTGGGTCTACAAGCCAACGACTCTACTTTTAAGAAAAAAAATCTCACTCACTTTAGTCCTCCTTTGTCTTT
Source organism: Pherbina coryleti (assembly GCA_943735915.1). Lineage (NCBI taxonomy): Eukaryota > Metazoa > Arthropoda > Insecta > Diptera > Sciomyzidae > Pherbina > Pherbina coryleti. Next base: position 91,954,608 of record OX030952.1, read on the forward strand.
GCAACTTTCCGCTGTTGCTCTTCCTTGGTCGTCGTGTTTTCCCTGAATACTACTGGATCCAACTGCTGAACTTCACTGTCTTCTAACTCACTTTAATTACTTTGTCTTGAATTCACTTTTCTTGTAGCACACTGCGAACTTTAAATGTACAATATATTCTGTGTCCTTTGTATCGGTTGCGGCCTATTTATCCCCTTTTTCTTGTTGTTTGTGACAAACAAGGTACCGCAATCGAAAGTTCTGGGCTTATTTTCCAGTAAACAAAGTCCCGTACGGTGCAGCTTTGTTGTTGCCTTCCGCCAGAAACTTTCCACATATTTGTCCAGCTATTTGCCTTCTGTTGCTTCATTATGTGATCTGAGCTTCTCGACTCTGAGCAAGATCACTCCAGCTTTGCGCATGTGTTTGCGCACGTTTTGCTCTCTCTTTCTCTCTCTTAGTTTTCGTTTAGGAATAGTGTGTGGGTAAAAGGAAAAATAAATAAACAATACTGGTGGTGTTCACTAAGATCTCTATTGCATGTCGGCTGTTGTGCGGTTAAAAAACGTCAGCGATTTTTTTTGTCGTCACATGACACAGAAAGTTTTTTCAATAAAAACAATTTTTCTGTTCGGCCGTCACCTCTCTGTAGACAACGGCAAACCTCAGAGAGTAAATATTGCCATATAAAGCTTTCCTAAGAACATGCACATTAGCCGTTCGGAGTCGGCATAAAACTAGTAGTCCCGTTCTCGATCAATTGTGTACAAACTTATAATAACACGCACAACACGATTTGGTCAAAGTCCTTTCAAGTGCTGAAATGGCTAGTTTATTTTTATTTTTTTTTTTTTTTTTCCAAAACCTACATCTTTGCTGAAGGATTTTCATAATAATAAGAAAATTATATATCTAATATCAAGCAAAACATTCTATTATTAAGAAAATTGCTACTTGAATCAAGCAAATTGTTCTAGTTTTCATTAAATTCTTTACTGGTATCAAGCAAATTTTTCTCACTTCAAGCAAAAATAAGTCTTGAATCTAGAAAAAAATATTCTTGAGTTTTATTGAGCATTAATAATTTTTACAAATATTGAGAGAAACGAAATACAAATTGATTTCTTCTTATAATGCTATTAATTTGCCATAACTATGT